>JAWNOE010000247.1:1535000-2012500 GCA_035046095.1 Drosophila pseudotakahashii | reverse complement strand
ATTATGCTTAGGTGGAGCCGGTTACACGGGCTACGGAGAAGTTCTGGCGTAGCACACTTTTGCGGTGTTGAACTTTTATGGCCCAGTCGGGCGGTTTGTAAGCGCTTTGCGTAATAAATGGCCCAGACCAAAAGCCATACAAATTGCTAATTACTTGAGCTGCAAGGTGTCAGAGTCACTTGAGCGGACCTTGCCCAGTTCGGGGATCTCCATTGAGAGCCGCCGACGACAGGGCACTTTACAATTTCATTGGTCACCTTATTTATGTTGTTTACCGAATGCTTTTTTTTCCCCAGGATGGTATATATAAATTACAGGCGAAATATTAGCTGGCCGATGCGGAAAAACATTGAATGCAAAGGCACCTTTAGATTGCCTTGGCAACCAGAAGCATTCGACTGGATTAAAATGGTTGTGTGGCTTCGTTTTTCCATCTGCATTATCTGACGATTGCTGCAAGTAAAATCCACTTTTGTGGTTTCGTGTTTGCTGTTGGCAGAAAAAAGATTAAACTATTCTCCCTGGCTTCCTTGTCTATTGTTTTCGGCGTACTCCCCCCCCGCTGATCAACCCAAAACACTTTCAATTCCGAGCGTAGCTCTGGAATTGTTTATTGCCCGACCATTCGGCTGCCGAATTTCCTTTTGGCAATTGATTGTAAGTGTGGACACAATCAATTTTTCCAAATCGTTGGCCAGACGACACGCATTAAGCTGTCAAAGGACATCAGCAGCTAGCCAATTCGGCCAGACAATAATTTATCATCCCGTTCGGGGGCCTAATCAAATCAAGTCCTGATTTGATAAAAAGCCAACGCGAAACAGGATGTCAACTGGCGCTTGTCTGGTCTCCAATCTTTTGGCAAATCCCCGAACAAATCCCCTGGCATAGTTCTCGCTACCGAGGAACTTGATTAATGGCATTACTACCTGCCACTTACCTGGGCACACACGGCGTATGCTCATTTTGCGCAGCATCTGCAGCGATGAAGTCAACGTCAACGGGTTGTCATCGACAAAAGTGCTTCTCCTGTTCCTCCGGCTCCTTCTGCTCCTCGAATGCCTCCTGGCTTCTGCTGCTCGGCAATTTTCCGGCTCGGCTGGTGCTATTAGTCTACTTACACCTTGACGTGTTGCCTTTGGCTGGGACAGCTCAATTGCTCTTGGCTTTCTCGATCGAATGCACTCCATTGAAGGCGAGCGAGGATTTTCGGGAATCAGACTGCAAACCGAGACTGGTGATGGTGAAAGGGTCTTCTTCTAATTATGTCATTGCCCAAGAACGTTTCTTTCTGGGCATGTACCTAATATGAGAGAGTAAGAGCTGAATGGAAGCTAGAACGAATCATGTTTGAGACTAACTAAGCTTAATAGTTCTTGAAAAACTTACACACAAATTAAAAACGTCGCTGTCAAATCGATATGCGCATGGTAAATTTATAGTATTGCATACGCAACTTCGAAAAAGGAGAGGAAAGAGCAATGTGACAACTTAAATTGCCTGAGTGGGAGCGAGAAGTACAAACTCCATCAACTCGAAATAGAGCGAGATAGCGCTTAAAGTTACATGAGTGGGAGGAAGAAAGACACATTCGAAATTCGAACTGGACTGTTTCTTACATTTCGAGAATATCAAGTCAAAATTGATACCACATAACGTAAAATCGATCATCGTTTCTTATAAATTTTTGTATGTGTAGTTTTGTTCTACCAATTTATCCTCGAATTTCCAATTACGTTCCTTGCCATTTATTTATTTATGGCATTTTGTTTCCTAAAATTCCCATGTACAAATCTTCAAGGAAGCCAAGGGGACAAAATGCAGCTCAATAAATGTTGTAGTGCAGAAGCAATTTTTCGTGTTAGGCATAGTGATTCAATATTCAGAATTTTTTACAACGGCATACGAATATTTTCATTTTTCCCAATTCAATTACCAGTATGCAGCTAGCAAATCGTGCGTGAAAAATTCTAGAAGCAAAAAATTCTTCAATGCAGTTGAATAAATCTTCCTGCATTTGCTTCGACCGACATCATGCTATCATAACCTTGGTTGCCGGAATGTTGATTAACTTTGCGAAAACCTGAGGGAAACCATGGTAGAATATTGAAATTGAAACGATATTGAAAAAGAAAATATGCAATAAAACAACACAGAGCGGTAAAGGGTTACAAACTTCCATAGAAATGAAAGCGAAAGACTTCCTGTGATTGTTCCAATTGGCGATATTAAATGTTCTGATAAATCAGTTGACAATGTAGAATGAAATGAATGGAATGTATCACATATAAATGCATTGTTAAATAAAGTGGACAATTAAATTATGTTGTATGGGAATATATTTACAAAAAATAACTTAATTAATACAGGAGAAATGAATGGAAATATGTCTTTATTAATAAGGACAGTTGCCATAAACCAGTTAAGTAATTCCTCAATTAAATTCCATTTAAATTGATGTATATAATAACAATATATGCCACTGACATGTAGTTTATATTACAAAGAACTAGTAATTAAGTTATTAAATTCATAGTTACTGTGGAGTTTGCACTCAAGGACCTTGGGGGTCAATTGCAGTAACTTTAACTTACATCGCACAAGGCGTTAACCTTGTGACGATTAACCTGATCCTGACATGGCCTTTGCCACTTGTCAACTCAAATTAAGTTGCCGTTTTATTCGGTCCCTCGCAATTATCGTATATTTGCGCTGCGTTCCCGAAAAAGTTATCTTCGCTTTCGCTTCGATATTGTGTTCGACTTTTGGGTCATATATGGTTAACACGTTCGTTGGCCCGTAATAACCGAATTATCTCGAGTTATGTTCGAACGCTGAACTGTTGGCTGAGTCGTTGACACTCTCGTTCGTCTAGAATGCCATAATTTAAGCGGATTAAGACAATGGTCAGCGCTTTCTCCACATTTTCCGAGAGGCAGCTGTTTGCTGTTTTTGCTCTGTTTGCCCGGGTAATTTATGCGAGTTTCGTGCTTTTTTTTTCTTCGTGCTATTTTTTATATTCTCGTGGCTGCCAAACTCATTTGGTGTAATGACAAACGGAGTTGGCAACAATTGTAAAATACATGACATGGGTCGTACACATTATATTTTGTGTGAGGCAACTTTCCAAAGAAGACTGAAAGGGGGGAGAGGAGGGCAGGGGATGCTAGAACACATATAGCCGGGGCAATTTCCTTGAGGACGATATCTTGGGGTTGTGAGTTATATGTGCAACTTAATTTGCTGCTGTCACACCTGTGGCTTCCGCCCTCTGGAAAGTGGCAACCTTGGCCCTGTTTGACATGAATTTATGAGCGACTGGCGTAAGGGGTGCTGGGATCTGGATCTGGATCCTTGTGTGGGCCATAAAAACGGTTAGCAGATTTAATAAAATATATTCAGCTTAATAAATAAATTCGCCTGACAACATATCGCCGAACCTAAGAGAGTCGGCCGGTTAAGAGACCGAAAATGAAGGTTGAAAGTAACTCCTGTTAGCGCAGCACGTGTTGCTTGGCTTTCGCTTTCATCTGCGCAGCATCTCTGCTAAAATTTCCCTCTGTTGGGGCCCAAAATGTTAGCGGCTTCGGGCCCTCGGCTCCCGGCTCAGTGTGCGAATCCCGCCCGCTGCCCAAGGACGTGTCCTCCTCGTCAGGACTTCGGAAAAAGTGTTACGACAAAAACGACGAGTTTATTCAGTCAAAAATGAATATTTAAAGCACTGTTTGCACTTCTGTGGGCGCTTGTTATCAAGAAAAAATCGGTTTTGTGCGCATGAAAAAATCCGATTTAATAATAAAATATAATGGAAAATATGAAAAACAGAACTGACAAATATTGAACCGCTTAAACAATATTGATAATTAAAGTGAGTGACTAAAAATCTAAAAATAAATATATTTGTATGTGTTAATTGGGATAACCAGCCAACGGAAAGAGGTGTTTTTGATTGAAAAAGTATACCATATACTCTTATTAAAGAGCTTTAACAAAAGTTCCCGCGTTATAACGTCTACGAGGCTAACATAAATATGTAAGTAACTAAGAGGCAAACAACTGCTCATCCCTCAAAACTATAGTATACGCATTCAAACTTTTTGCCAATTTCAATATCCATTGGTCTCTTTGTTTTTAGCCTTGTGTAACTTCCGCTTAAAAACTAAACGAAGTTCGCTGTCTGCCTTTCGGCCAAACAATTAGGCGAGCGCAAAAAAAAAAGAACGGCAAAAAATGTACTGGAAATCAATTTTTTTCCCTTCATCCCAGCCAATGAACACATGTCCCTCTGATAGACCACTTAATAAAGCGTCAAAAAAAGGCGACCGCGGCTAGATTTATGGTCAACACGTGTGTGTGTATGCGGTCTGATAATATGGCAGAGAAAAAACCGAATATCCGATTCTATATATATTGTGGCCCGAAATTTATGGTCGCTAGCCAGAATTATTGCTATTGATTTAGTACTCCGGAGATGCCAAGTCCCCGTCCCCGTCCCCCAGGGGTTTATTGCCTGACCATAAAAGTTGGCCAATAAAACATTTTGGAGCGCTAGTTACTACCGGAATACTATATCACGGCGAGCAGGAATTAAAAACTAATTAAAATAGTATTATCGGGCGACTAAATGGTTCGAATTTTCCAATTATTGCGGCATTAGTTTCATTTCGCCCTGTTTGTCATTATTGAAATGCACATTTTCCTGGCCAAGCGCGTATTTTCTGAATATTGTTGGCAAATGGCGAAGCTGCGACGTCCATCAATTCATTAGAGCTGTCATTAGGTGGTAAATAATAGATAAGATCATCGAAATTCAGCGGTCGGTTCTTTGGGTAAAATTGCATTCAGCGCAATTCAAGGAAGGGGAAAATTGTTTGCCAGTACGTGCGTGTTTGAATTGCATTCGAACAACCAAACAGCAAATGACACAGCAGCAGCAGCATCGTGATATCAAAAAAGAGTAGTCGTTGCTCCTTAATTGTCATGTAAGCTGAGCTGGGTTTCTCTGCAATCGGGTTGACCCTGTGTCCCTAAAGAAAATTGGTTTAAAAATGCATGCAGCACACAGCAAAAATGACACAAATGTATGAGAAAATTAAAATTTAAAATTGCATGGTCCTTTATGTCCATTACATGCACTTGCAGCTACAAGGTTTCCCTCTATGTTTGCCGCATGAAATTCACATAAAGGCGAGCTCATTACAAATATTTTATGAAACTTTTCGCACTCTGGGTGCAGCTGGTCGCCGTTCTCCCCATTCATTCAATGCCGTCCAAACAAAGCAGAGCCATCGGCACACGCTGCTGGATGAAAACTCACGTTTTCCTGGCCATATTTCCAGCTTTTCCCGCCCCCTTTCTATTAGTGCTGCAACTTTGGGCGCCAACGCATTTGCATCGAGTGCTGAAACAAACTTGCAGCTGCTGCCCGTGAAACTTACAAAAGGATCCGACAGAAAGTTTTCCAGGCTGCGGCCTGTCCTTATCCTTACCTCGGTTCACGGAGCTCCCCGTTTATTCGCTTTACGTGTAGAATCGCCATTCTAGCAGGACTGCACATCATTGTCAGCCAATGATTCCGTATGCAAAAGTCAAGCCATTTCCGGACTCCTCCACGTGTGCTGACGTCTAGCGCGAAACTTTCACGGGAACATTGCTTTTACTTTCATTTGCATAAGCTGTTTGATTATGCCCTACAAATTGCCGGGTAGTTTCGCATTCGAGAGGTTGGGGCTACTTTAATGTGATCTTAAAGTTTTTGAGTAATTTTTTAAATTTTAAATGTCAATAATATAATATATATTTTTTTTAGGCTAAGTATATATTTTAGTTATTTTTAAATTTATTTTAAATATCGTTCATAAAGCCTAAAGTGATAATTCACATTTTTAAAACTTCTATTTTAATTAACATTAATCAAAAGCTTTTAAAAAGGGGATAAAATATCTGACATTGAAAACTATAGTTTCTTTATTTAGATATTAAATAATAAAAAAATATTAATTTAAATGATAACAAAGTATTATTTATAATTTCAATTATTTTTTCCAGCCATTTAAAGTTTCCGAGCAGAGTATTCCAAAAACATATATGATTTTATCTCATCCGTGCTCATCGTTGTTTTCATGATTTTTAATAAATTCGAGATTATGTGCAAACTTTTTTGCCCGCCAAATTGTGTGGGTTTCTGCTGCTAATTTCGGGATCCAGATACGCGATGCGCACTTCTGCCGAGTGTCTCTGCCATTAGGGTTTATTAGATGCAGGCGTGGCGTTTCGTAGTGCCGGAGTCGCGTACCCGCGGAGGAGCTAGTCATATGCCCGCGGCATTCCGGTAAAAAATTTATAAGCTTTGGATGTGCAGGCGGCGCCAACGACCGTGACAACGACGTGCACACGTCACCAATTATGCCAGCGAAAAATGTGGGCGTGGTCCGGGCCAAGAAGTGCCTTTTGGCCTTGGCAAAGGGCTCTTGCCAGCAGCTCCCCTTGCACTTTCTTATAAACATGTCATTGTCTCCGCAAGTTGGTCCCGGGATCTTCATTTAAAATTCAATGGCGTATGGTGGGAACTGCGTGATTTCAGTCCTCCGTCGCATTCCGTGCCTCCATGCCGCGAATTCCAATCACGGGTGCCTGAGAGCCCGAGTACCCCAGTGCCCCGCCCAACGCGTCGGCGAAACATCGCAAATATTTGCATTCACCGTGTCAGGGGAAAATTTGTTGTGGTAAATTCAAAAGAGATCTCCTGTCGATTTCACTGCGACAGCAAATCTCGCAATTAGTGACATTGTGGGTGGCAGATACTCGCCGGAGAGAGATGATATTGCTTTTTTCCCCGTGGCTCCTGGAATTTTCAATCCTGGCAGCAGCACGTACAGGTGGCTTTCGGATAGCAGGTGTGCTGGCATTCCGACCGCAGCACATATTTATTTAGCTGGCTGGCTGCTCAATCATTTTCACTACAAATTAACTATATATTAATTTTTTTTCTGATTTTGCATTTTTTTTAAATTGCATTTCCGCTTAAAATATGATTAAAAAGTTTAAAAAAATGTGAGTTCATAATTCTGAAAATAAATAAAAAATTAAAAAATAATGTTTACCATTTATAAACATTCTTAGTCTGAAGCAAACTTCTGCGCCAAATAAAAATACCCCGAGATAGTGTATACAACGTAACCACATATATGTGGTTATATATATATATAAGGCACTTCATTCAAGCTCTTATCATTCCGTTTAGGGTTCGAGGACCCTTTCCTTCGTTAGTCGTGTGTGGAATGGCACTTCAAAAAATATCCATCTGCTGAATAAACGTCCGTTCCTTGATAAATGCCCATCTGCTTGGAAAGAACCTGAGAAAACTTTTGCCTGGCGGTGAAGGAAAAACTCTTGAGCTTTTCCACCTCCCATTTTTTATGCCTCGATTGACTTAAACTGTACTTCAGGCCCTCTCCACCTGCGCCCACCTGGCCCACAATGCTGATGTTGCAGTTTTCCTGGCCACTTGGCCGGTCTTGAAGTGCTCCTGGCCATTGTTAACTGTTGCATTGTGGCCGGGCCATTTAATTTGATGATGTCTGCTCCGCCTGATTCAATAACTGCGAGATTATAAAGCAATGCAATTTAATTGTTCCAATTTGCATTCGGCGCAGCTTGTATGCTTTGTTTTAATTTGTAAAATTAATTAAATGTTCCGTTTGTTTATGCGCGATGAAGATAATGGAATAATTTACAGCCCGAATTGTTTTCGTGGTAAATTACTAAATTTCGCATTTTCCATGCAACTAAATCACGCCATCACACACACACACAACACACATTGCGCTAAACGATTTAATGATTTCCCCCATAAAATTTACGCCATTTGTTATTAAACTTTTAGCTGCCCGAAAGCCAATCAAAAGTGTGTAAAATTCCAAGGCACAAACACACTCTGCACGCAATTTGCACGCACAGAAGTATGCAATAAATTTGGGTGCGTTTTACGACTGCCCATCGATTTGCAGAAGGGCGAAAAAATGGGAGCTAGAGCACTAACCGCAGGTACCGCTTTCAGCTGGGGAAAATGAAAAAGGAAAGGCTTAGGGGCAGCGCACAAAACAACTTTAATTTTATTGCATTTGCCATCGGGAAAGCCAGCAATGTTGGCTTGCGTTTCGGTTTGAGTGGGAATTCAAGAGTGGAAAACGGCAAACAAGACGGACACAATGCGCAGCTTTGCTTGCTCAGCTTTCGCCGATGATGTCTTGGCAAGTGAAAGTCCGACAACAGTGTTGCCATTTGAAAGAGAATTGGCTTTTTTAGTGGTCAATAAAGGGGTGATATTCAATGTCTGCCAAGAAATCTTTAATTTATAGTGATAATTTAAATCAGGGGTGCTCAAAACTGACTTATGCCATAAGCATTTACAAACACAATTAAAAGAAAATCACACGACACACACACACTCATGAAAAAGACAACAACACATGGCATTGTGATGGGGGGAAAACAAAAGTTCAAAGGAATTGTGGTTCTCGTTACGGACAGCGACACAAAGAAGAATCAGCGTGTGCCCTATGAGAGATTGACGCGTGCCTCTGGGCAAGCTTTGTGTCTGATTTAAATCATATTCTGCTATTTTAAAATGTATTATTTATTTATATAATTTTTTTACGTTACCCTTCTCATTTAGAAACCAAACGAATCCATTGTTCTAGCCACTTTGATTAATCCCCAGCTGGCAGCACTGTTGGCTCCGGCGAAAGCGTTTGGCTATCGGAGGGCGTTAAATGTAGCACATAATAAGGTTCTGGCAGCAGAACCGAGCAGCTCGACATGTGCGGACTCAGTGTCTGGCGAAGGGGCAGGGACAGGGACAGGGGCAGGGTCCTGGGTTCAATTCCGGGCTTGCCTTTTAGCGCAATGCAATAAAACAGCATAAAAATGTTGAGCATGTGGCGCTTATTTATAGTGTACGCCCGGCAAATGTAGTTTGTCCTGGCAGGAGCGAGGATCCAGTCTTAGGGGGCGATGAAGATGCGGATGGGGATGCGGATTCCTCTGGTAAATCTCCAGATTGAACCTCCGCCGCGCCCCTGGAATGGCTGACTGTTCAAACATTTTTTTATGTGTTTTATACAAATGCCTTGTCTTTGTTGGCCATAGAGAGCATACGAGGCGCATACGCAACATTTGAGTGGCGCCACACAACAAGAGATTCCAATAAAAACAACAGCAGGAATGGCCATAATGAAGACTATCAGATGGGCATAAGCATCGGGGGATGTGGCCATTGTGGCTTTTGTTCAGCCTTCAATGGGATTTGGTCGCTGTTTGCCTTTCCGCCTCTATTCTTTTTCAATTCGAGCGGTTTCCCGGCGCTTCTCGCTTTTTCCAGCTTTTTCTGCTTTAAAGCCAAATGAAGTCAGCCGCCATTAGTCGAGTCAAAGACGACACATGCACTAAGCAAAATTAATTAACAGATCCGGTTTCTTGACCCAGATCCTCGCTATTCGCTTGATTTGCTTTACTTAATTAATCAGCAGTCAAGTGTGGCGATGGTAGGAAACCGGATGGCCTGGGATGCGATGGTTCAGGATGGACGCTACCAACGGCAACCGAATGGCCGGACAATATTTTCCAATTAAGCAGGAGACTTATTTAGTTGGGTCTTTCGGGTGCATTCGGGTGTGAAATTATCGCTTGCAGTAAACAATCTCCGGCAAACAATGAAATTCCAGTGAAAAAAAGCAACGAAATGTCTTAGACCCCTCAACGCGTAAATAATGCCGTCAGAAACTATTTGTCGTCAAAATTGAGCTACCTCTCAAACAGAGAAACTGAAGTGCATGAAACGTAACATGTCTAAACCCATCAATTGTGGGGAGCACCATAAAGATTTTCAATGAGGTGATATATTAGGCATGATATTTAGGAATTTTAGGAATAATAAATGTAATATAATTATTATTTAATATTCAAGAAGTTGTTATCTTTGTTTGCTCGCATGTAAATTATTTTGCAAAAAATGCACTCTTATAAATAAATAAGTTATCATTAATTTAATTACAAATTTAATAAATTTTATTAATCTTTATATAAACCTAGTAGGTTAAGAAATTAATAATGAAAATGATTATGGATAGATATAGAATTCTATATGTAAACTTTCAGTTTGAAAATACAATGCATATTTTAATAATAGTAGGTTTTGTATTTTTAAATGCTCAATCAAACGCTCTTTTTTCCTCCCACTTGTCAGATTTCAATATGATTTAATTGAGTAAATTTAGAGCACGCAATATTTTAATATTGTGGTATGGCTCGAAATAATTTTTGTTTGTCTAATGTAAGTTTGCACTACATTTTTAGTTTAACGATTTTTAATTCGATCAATTAAGACATAGGTACATTTTTATTTATAACAGCAAGGGCCAATAAACTTCGGCTTGTTGGATTTTCTATGTCATTCGTTTCTATCTACTTTCTTTTTGTTTACAATGTAATCCTTACATTGCTTTTATTGTAAAGCGATAATTGTGTTCATATATTTTGTCTATATATAGACAACGATTCTGCCGTTGCTGATCAGTTGCAAATATAATGTCGCGTTATCAAGTTCCAAAAGCCCGCGTCTCTTGCAAAAAAGTCTATATCTCGGAATTTCCCTGTTGGGTGACCATCGCATGAATCAGAGGTTCTATTTCATTCTGTAAAATAAACCAAACCGAGCGGCTTTTATATCCTCCAGAGGTACTTTTCTTTATTTACTGGGATTTGTTTTTTCGCGAGAGTTGCATGATATGCGAATATGCACTGCTGACAGTTTCTCTGTTGTTTTGAGTCTTTTGTATTTACATAAAAATCACAGCAACGTAAGAAAAGATTTATGCCCAAGCTAAAACCCAAAAGGAAGTACAAAAAAAATAGAAGACAAATGAAAATTCCATAAACAAACAACCACTTGAGAAAAACGGACAAAGGAAAAAGAGAAATAAGCGGCAAGAAAAAGTTATATTTTTACGGTAAATAACTTTGCCCAGAGCTGAAAATAAAGAAAAATCGCCGCAGCAAAGGGAACAAAGACATTGCGCATACGCCATGTGGGATTGCAGGGTGCATGGTTCGAGAAATATGAGAGTGACAGACGGGGGGCGGGTTTTTTCCAAATGGAAAGGATGAAAATGAGTGAATAGCAGTTGCTAAAACAGTTTTTTTGCTGAGAACAATTTATGTAAATTAAGCCATCGGCCACAAGCAGGCGAGTTTTTTCGTAATTATATATTTTTTTCTGACCCGATGCCAGAATTAACATAAATTTCGAGTGCTTCGCTAAGTTTTCCCACAACTTTTCCCCGTTCGACCGCCTTTTGGTTAGCCCGGGGAAATATAATTTACAAATTGAATATCATTTTCGGGCGACAGGCGCTTGATAAAATAAACAAGCGTAAATAAGCTGATTACACGCATATTTGCATTTTTACAGCTACATTTCGGCCACCTATAATCGTACAGAAATGTATTCAAATTTTTATCATATTTTAGTTGAAGTTATTTCTCCGCCCTGTGGACTCTTGTGATTGCTTTTTTATTTCCTCCCTCACCTGAAATTTATTTTTGATTTTCAGCTCGAAGGCGGGCCAAAAATGAAATTTTCGCCGCAGGTGTAATATTTCTTCATTGTATGATTTAAATTCGGCTCGTTGGAAGTTGAAGGTCGGGGCGAAGTTATGGGTGCTGAGAGGTGGGTGCAGATTGGCGTGCCCCCTAATACGATTTCATTGTCGTTTGCCAGACCTTGGTTATTTGCATATGGCTGGGGTTCATTTGATTCCCATTTAAATACCGAAGTGGTCTTTAAAACATCTGCATATTAGTGAAAACACTGTAAAACGGTGTAAAAATATTCCCAAACTTGCTGTTGTAAATCACAGTAAATCGAAGTATATTTTAGTTATTCCAGAGATTGGGATATACTATCTGATAAGTAAAGTTTCAATATTTATAGCTGGAGGACACTCCCGAAGTGATATTAAATGCGATATTAATGTAAAAAGTTTTCGCCCCAATAAATATCTTTGGGCCAGACTCCCATATTTTTTGGAGTGTTCAATGAGAGCTGCTTGATTACTTTAACCGTTTTAAAACCAAATCCTGCCCAAGTTCATAGCCCGGCCTGAAGCATTTGCATAATATGCTTGTGTACTGGACAAAAGCGGTCAAAGACTTGGGCTTATTACCATTTATTTAGACCGCCGGCATTGCAAAGGCATTGCAAATTCGATCTGAAGAGCAGCTCCGCTGAAGGACAAGGTTAAAGAAACTATGTCGGCAGACAAACTTGGTTCAAAAGTTAAACGAGGCGACAGAGTCACAGACGTCCGTGGAGAAAAAAGAAAAATAAAGAAAATGCCGAAAGTCGTGTATGGCATGCGAAAAAACTTTCACTATGAACTCTGCAGCAGACAAAGAAGACATCTACCGAAAGTTTGGGGATTGGGTGGCTGAAATATCAGCGTGCCCTGCGAAGCATGTAAATTTCCTTTAAGCTGGATTTTATTAAATTGTTTGTGTCGCTTTTAGCATTACGAGAATTTTATTTGCGTGATGATTTGCATGATCTATGAGCCGGTTGATGCTAAAAAGTGTTTAAGCCTCCCATTGCTTTGCAATTGCTTTCCGGGGAATGGGAGATGGCAAGGATGGCCTTAATTTCGGCAAAATATAGTGCGTCAGATGGGGCCACGTAGTGAACTCAAACTGAAAGTGTGCCGCATCAACATGTCATCTGGGCCGAGTCGCACGTTTGAGCCAAGTGCGTGATGAGCTTTTCCTCCTTTTGGCTCCATCTCGCCAAAGGTTTTAGTTTCAGTTTCCGTTTTCCCATTTTCCTGCGCACAGCCAGCGGGTGCCATAAATCTCGGAAGGAATTGCATTTGTGAGTGGGCCGCCTATTTTGTGGTCAGCGAGCTGGATCCGAGGTCTCTGATTCAAGAGGCCACCTTTGTCATGTGTCAACCGGAGTTAGTCTGTCGCATTTCCACGAGTTGGTCTGAAATCAACGAGCCCTATATGCTGTATGCCTTGGAGGCATACAAAGGCTCTCGGCAATACAAAGGGGTTGGGTCTTTAAAGACGGCAAAACATTTTATTTGTTGGTTTTTGGCATTTAAGAGCTTAAGGCCATTAGAAAGGCAAGCTATGTACAAAGAAAAACAATTTTAAGTTTGAACCAGGGTTGCTAAAACATCGATAGTGGACACTATCGATATTATCGATACTATCAGAAATTAAAGAAAATAAAAAACAAAAATAAAGTAAAATTATGAAAAAATAATTAAAAATTTAGGCTTGTATCATAATACTTATGGGAAAAAATGCCCTAAATTTTACTGCGTTTAAAGTGAAACAAAATTCAATGTTGAACCCTAACAATTCAAATACCATCTTGTTCTGAAATATATACTTCAAAATACTTATTTTCCTTAAAAAATACAACAAATTACTTGTAAAATGGATTGTGGGCCAAACCATCGTGGGCCAAACCATCGATGTTGCCGAAATCTTTAATACCATCGATAGTATCGATAGTGCTATCGATTTAATTACCAACCCCAATTTAAGCAAAAGATCTATATTTTATGTGTAGTCTAAATTTTACCATTAACATTCAAGACCTTTTTTATTGAAATATTATAAATACGGTCTATTGAAAATTGTCTTCTTTTTCAAATAAATATACCAACATTTCTCTCTGTGTAGTTCTTGGCTTGGATAACGCTTCCCGCATTCACATGCAAATCATTTGCCTGCCAAGCTCAGACATAAATTAAATGCATACGCGTCGAGCAAGACAGGCATGGGAGCACAAATTAGATGATTATTTGCCAAAAATCACATTAGCCACAAAATAAACAACTTATGGGTAAGCACAGGAAAATCGCCCACATAGTCGGGAGTGAAATGTTTGTGCGTAAATTACGTAGATTTCCTGAAACTTAATTTATGTTTGCATGGCGACGGCAGACAAATATTTCCGAATGGCATTTACTCGGGCGCACAGGACCTTGGCAAATATCGAGCCAGGCACACTTATCGGGCGCATAAATTTCGCCATGTTGACAAATTAAGGGTCATGATTGCATTTCAGGTGTGTAAAAAGGTCAGGATAAGAAACATACATTCTTGGAGCAATGTGAAACGTTTTTTATAATGAAAAATTAAATTAAGTTTTTTGAAATAAAAATAAAAGTTGGTATTGCATTAAGTTAAGTAAATGAAGTCTAACTTTTATCTGAGTGGCTTGGATTTAACTTAACTATTTTTTAAAAACTATTTTCTAAAACACATTTTCTTAGTATTTTGCTCAAGAAATATAGGTGAAATTCAAGTGAAAACCAAAATGTCGCCTAATAATGAATTTCGGCTTGAAACGTGTAATCTTGATCTCAGAATTTTATTTGCCACATAAGATACGGATTCCGTCTAACTAATAAGGCCTTGTGGTTGTGGGAGCTAAA
Source organism: Drosophila pseudotakahashii (assembly GCA_035046095.1). NCBI lineage: Eukaryota > Metazoa > Arthropoda > Insecta > Diptera > Drosophilidae > Drosophila > Drosophila pseudotakahashii. The sequence goes on along the minus strand of JAWNOE010000247.1, from coordinate 1,997,996 downwards.
ATGGAAAATGCTAATAATTCGCAATGTTCATTAAATATGAAAATGTGGAATTTCTCACCTCGGCAAGTTGAAAACTAATAATGTTTAAGTGGAGTGCAGCTTTGTTTTTTATGTTGCTGGAAAGCAGCATAAAAAGCACGAACAAATGTAATTGCAGCAACTAAGCAAAGACATTGTAGCCTTCGCCCCTTGACAATGCATTAAAAACGAGGGAAAAGTTGTTCCTTATTTGCGACTTTATCATTGTTAGGGGAACAAGTGACAATTGACTGCCGTTGAGCGGATTACAGTCGCATATAACGCACAAATGGCATTTGCAATGGCAACAAAATGCCAGACAAAAGTCAAGAGTGTTGTGAAAATAGAAGAATAAATAAATCATGTTGCTGCACAAACATTTCCTCGAACTACGAATTTTTTTCAATGGTAGAAATTCTTCAAAAGCAAGTCGTTTAAATTGAAGTGAAACTTTCATAAGCTACTCGAGTTGCCTCTCCATAAACCTGGCCAGGTCGTAAATTTTGTGCAGTTCACAGATTAAAATTCCCCTCACAATGTTGAACTTAATTTCCCGGCAAGCGAGCTGTTAATTGGATAACATTATGGGCTTCTAGGACTGGCCATTGTACTAACCACCCACCGATTTCCAGCTTTAATTAATTCATTTTATGGCCGCCTTTCCTTTCACCTGGAAATTCATGGATCCCGAGACTCTTAGAGAGATTCAACCGAACAGCCAGCGTATTTTTACAATTTTATGCCGCACAATTAAAATACAATTTATTTGGAGGCTTTCTCCTGGCTCTTTTCCGCTTACTTATGTCATTTGGCCCGAAAATGCTGGCCGCTTTTTCAATGAGATTTTGTCCTCTGCTGTTTGCCCTTTGGTTTATTGCTATGACAACGCGGCGGCTACTTGATCTCCATAAATTGCCCCGCCCCACGACTTTAATTAGTTTGTCAGGACTTGGACTCTGATTTAAAAGCAATTAAACGCAGGGCCCTATTAGCCGCAAGCCCCTTTTAAAGTTGGCCAAGAATTTACCCTGAGTTCTATTGGAAATTCTATTATAAATTCACTTTAAGGATTCATAACTTCGAAATTTAAAAAAAAGTTAGTGAACAAAAATTAAAACCTAACAGTTCTTAAATAAAAAATGTTGTAAGATTCTTTTCTGTTCTTACACTTTTGCTCACTTTCTCTTTGATCTATTTTTTTCTCGTTTATATTGTTCTGATGTCTGTATTTTCTTTGAATTGGAATTCTGCAATCCGTTTTGCTCAAAAGAAATGTGTGCCTTATTCAGACTCGACAAAGTGCAGAGGAAAGTTTATTAAACATTTTTCACAGTGCACAGAGGAAAAATAAAGACAATAAATTTGATATTAAAAATAACATGTTTTTCAGCTATAAAATTTTTAAAACTTTTGATTTAGAAGTAAAGATTTAAATATAAATTAAATAAACTCTTTGAAGGAAGAAAAGGGCTTCCATAGATATTATTTTTAGGCGTATTACCTTTACAGGTAACTTTTTTTTAGGAATGCAGGAGTATCTACACGTTGTTTTCCTGTAATTAAACCCCCATTTTCAAGCTATTCCCTATTGCATTTTTAAAATTGTAAAAGAAGAACGCATGTACTAAATGCCTTCTTGTTGCCGTTGACATTCTGTTGCGACGTCAGGGAAAACAACAGCTTTCGACAATATGTTGACACATATTTTTGTAGCCAGACCGCCGTCGGCAGAAATGCTCTGGGATCTGCTATCCCAGCCGATGTGGCATTGTGTTGGGAGCAAACAAAGGCAGGGCCGTGGGCGTGGGTGGGGGAGGGGGAGGGTTATAGCGGGGTCAGGCCCCCGGTGCCGACAACCCCTTCAGAGCATCTCGGCACTTGTTAGTGGCCATGCAGTGCGGCTTATGCAGTCAACCATTGCGAGCTTGCTCCCGAATTGCATGCCATATTTGCCTTCCACTTTGACATATGCAAATATTTCCTTTGCCTTCGGTTTTGCTTTTGCTTTTACTTTCATTTCTGCCATGCTCTCGCTCCGTTGGCCCGTTGGACGAGTACGAATTGTCTGCTGTCTTCCTCGATTTGCAGCTTGTCTCATTTCCATCAGGCATGCGGCCACAGCCATCCCATCCCCATATCTCAGGTCCACACCATCGTATCTCGCGCTTTAAGGTGGCAGTTAAAGGCGGCAAACTGTTGGTACCCACTGAGAACTCTGTTTATGGGACGCAATAAATCCCTGGCTCATTGCCATCGCTTCGCCTCGCCTCGCTGTAACATCAGCAGTCACATTATGACTGCTAGCTAGCCCAGTGGCAACTCCCCAGCTCAAACTTCTCGGTTTTATTTCATTTTAAATTCTATTGTACTTTAACCAATAAGTTATCTGGGTGGTATTTTTGAATGATTTTTTTAAATAAAATATAATTTAAAATGTCTTAATTCTTTTACATTTCTTAAAACTCAAAGTAAAACAAGATAGAGCTCTATAGCTGAGTAACTCGACTATCAGATACCGTTTACCTATATAAAGGAAGTGCAAGGGAGATGAAGATATGCATGCAGCAAAGCGACTGCTTGCACTGCTTAAATTTCATTAAAATTCATTGCTAATAACTTTTTAATGAATGGTCCGATTAGAAAAATTCGACCTTTCGATATACTTTTTCGAAATCTTCAAATATGTGGACGATAGACCCACTTAAAAGTCATTTAAACCCCAAGAATCTACATGGTTAATCCAAACTTTTTAGCTTTTATAGTTTTCGAGATTTTAGCGTTCATACGAACGGACAAAGAAACGGACATACGGACATGTCCTTCTACCTGTTACATACTTTCCGATATGAATATTGATATTAAACCAATTTTATATATGGGCAATATGTCAATATTTACCCTCGTTTTATTTTGCGGATTATAATTTTAAAATATATATATATTTATTTGGCAGTTTTTTTTTTTCAAAAAACTAACATTATGCCATAAAAAGTATTCAAACTGTATGTATATCTTTTACTCACATTTTTTGCCAGGTATGTTCTGCCACTCGAAGTATTTGTAAATTGAACTTTAAAATTGTCCAGTAGCTAGAGAAGTTGGACTGTTTTAAACAGTTTAAAAACGGCACTGCAAGTTTTTGTGGGTTCAATTTGTACTTTGGCCACAAGCCGCAGGGCAGCCCAGAAGAGGGAGGTACAATGATTTTCTCCGTGTTGCTGGAACTTAATTGAATACTTTGGTTGGCCAGACTCTTCCGAGATTACGATGCAGTTTAACGGAACTTAAATGCTGTCAATTCCTGAATTGCTGAAAGTTCGATTATTAGTTTTCTTGTTTCGAATTCCAGCCCGAAAATAAATGGCAACAATAGCCCAGAAAAGCAGGGGGAGGCCAATAAAAGTTGAAGTATGAACCATACATTTTTCATTTCTTCATACAGGAATGGGAATTCTTTCACTCTCATAGAAAAATGTGTTGTTTTTTGTGGCTGTTTCTTGCCGCCTTGAAAAGAATATAACCATTGGTCGTCGGACGTTTGGCTCATTTATCAAGATTTAGTTTAGAGAAGTGCTGCCAGCTGCAAGCCGAAATCAATTGAAGCTTGTTTCCAATTTCTTGTGGTATCTTTTTTTATACCCATTGATGGATTTGCGCCGCGGGAGCGATAAAAATATTGCCGATTGGAATGGATGCGCTAAACTGATAAATGACAAAGTTGGAAGCAATCCTGAAATGACAAATTAAATGAAAATATCTAGTACATATATTTTACAACTGCCGAGGCGAACCAATTAAACGAAAGTAGAACAATTTTTCGCGCATTTGTGCAACTTTACATCGTTCTGCTTTGTTAACCCGGCAAACTATGTTGCCAGTACGTAAAGCCTTTTCATGTTAGCGCTGTGCAACACGATTGCCCCCAGCGGAGAAAAGTCAAGCAGTCACAAACTGAAAATGACTGCACTTTCCCCCTATTTTCCCCGCCAGCCGTACAATATTGTCCAACACCCGGCACAAAAGTTGGAAAGCCATTGGTAGAATTGCTTTTGATCTTAACGGACCAAAAACACAGCTCGACGGTTGCCAGCTAGGTTTTTTTTCGTTTTAACGCTTAGAAAAAATGCATTGTAGTGAACTTGGCATGGTTTCCCTCGAAAAAGAGTTGACCTTTTGCACTGACCCTGACATTCCGGGTTGGTTGAAATTTCACAGTGCTAATTATATTTATTGTGAAATTCTCTAGTTTACTTTTTTAGATACAAAAAGTTTTACCTTCACGCATCAGTAAAGTTTGGTAGCCTCCCATATATGGTAATTTTTATTGCTGCATATTTTCTATTCCAGCTTGTTAAAACCAGAAAAACATTTGTCTTTATTAGTAGAGCGAGCAGAAATGAATTTTTGCGAACAAAACAACTATTTTTAGCATAGCAAGAGACTGCATGTTCTGAAAAAAATTCCCCTCTTCTTTTTTCGACGTTCCAGCAGATGGAGTAAAAGCTCAAATTGTCAACCTCTAACCGCTATGTGTATAGGTTAATACTCCAATTTTTTATGGCGAAAAAGCTAGTTTCATCGCCCGAAATTCCCCTGAAATGACAGTTTTGTCATTTTTTAATGCAAGCCAACGGACTAGTCGGCATCCGAAAACGCCCAACTTTGTGGCTTAGATCGGGGTTTTCGGGACGGGGGCTCACATACCCGTACAGTGCCTGACAAAGCATTCGGCCAGCAGTTCAAAAGTCAGCCATTATTTTCGCTTTTTACAGCTCGCAACAGCTCAGCAATTTGTCAGGCTAACGCGTCGCCAATTGACGCCATTTTTTTATGATGCCCCGTTTTTATGCTGGCCCTTTTGGGTGGGGATCCTGGCCTGGATATGGATATGGATGTGGGAGGGCTTAGGGTTGAGGAGGAGCTGGTGCCGGGAATGGAATGCCAGCGCGGCAGAATGTAATCGGACAATGGCAACTTGCCAGCAGCGGAAAAAGGGAGAATATGGATCAAGGGTTCCGTTGTTCAGTCAATCAGGAGGGCCGACAAAAGCGGAAGCTTATCTCGAAAACACTAAGCAGTAAGGAGTCGGCAGTGGAATGCCTTCTGAGAGCCCATTTGCATGCCAACCTATTGGAGGGCAGGCTAGCATGAAAATAATTTCCCCGGCATGTCAGAGGATGTGCCGATAAATGTCAAAACATGCCAATGTGTGAATTTATATTTCCATATTATACATGCCTTATGTTATCCTGTTTTTCCCCGTTTTTTCCTTATTTTTTGTTGTTGTCTGGAAGTGCGAGAGCAGCGCTGCACACAAAAGTGTCACACATGAGCGACCGGCAGTCGACTGCAGTCGACATTTGGAAGCTGAATGGCACTATTCATGCTCGTTATATATGCCAGTTTATGTCTGGCATCTTGACAACCCGGCTAACAAGCACCTAGCTCATAGAGCTCATAAAGGACATTCAGAGGCTGGGGCCCGAAAACGCAATTTACATTTTACACTTCTAAAATCCGCTTAATGTCCGGCGAAAATATTGCCCCTTAAGGCATTTAATTTAATTAGCTTTTGCAGCGACGATGCAATTAATTTTTCGCATATCTTTTAGCAGCTTTTGTGTGTTTGTGTCAGCTCACTAATTGAAATAAGAAAGGCAAGTGGCGTGGCAACCTTTTACCCGCCATAAATTATAAATCAATGGGAAAAGAAGGGCATTACGAAAGACCACACATGCTGTCTATGCTGCATATTTGATGGGTGTACATTTTGTCAATTGTTCACTTTTTACGACTGCACAAGGTGAAGTGGAAGTGGAAGTGGGTAACTTCTGGCTCCTTTTATGCTAATGCACTTCCCCCCAGTAAGAAGGGAAAGGACTTCTTTAATATTTATGAAATGGATTTGGTTATTTAGACGCAAAGCCGATTAACGGACAAGAGGAAAAGCAAGGATGATTTGGCAAAGGCAAAAGTAATTATTTTTCGGCAGGCGATGGCAATCATTTGTTTTGGCCATTTCCCCAAAGGCCCCGACGACATTTACGAACTTAATTAAACTTGATCTCACAGCTAATAAAAATCATTCTTGGTTTTGTGCCATTTAATTGGCATTCTAATAAAAACCAATTTCAAACGAGAGCCGAGGGTACAAAATATTGGTTGTTTAATTCAAAAGGAAAAGATATTCTACCCGAACAAAGCAAAACAAATCAAATAAAATGAAGTGTAAAATGCTATTTAATTATTCAAACCTCGAAAAACAAAATCTCTTCTCAAACAATGGTCTTTGAGCCACAAAAACATGAGTTGAGTACCATTTTGTTAAATTGATAAATGAATTTCTGTAGCAGCATTCTTTTTGAAGCATTCTTGGCCAACAAATCGGTTGTCAGCTCCTCGAACGGGGATTTATTTGGATTTTCCGACATGTTTTACATGCTGCCAGTCAACGGCAAGCAAAACAAACTTAACCCAGAACCAATAGGCCATCCATCCATCCATCCGTTTGCCCGTCGATTTGCGGCCTGTCAGTCGATTGCCGGAACAAATGTATTTCGCTGCGAAGCTCCATAAATTTCAATCTCAAACTCGGCTCAATATTTTACTATCAATCTGTCGTAGATTCCGATTCTGTTAAATGTTGCTTTTGTTGATTACCATTGTTTTCCCAATCACTAATCAATTGCACTAGCAAATATTTCATTAATCAATTTATCAATTACAGCTGCAAACGAAAAATTCCCATTTGAATGCCAATCGATGCAGGCAAAAAATCGAACAAAACAAAGGCCCACAAAAACACGACACAACATGGTTTGCTATAATTAAATAATAAATTGCAAGCAAGTCGTTTTGTGTTTTGTTGAATCCAAACAAATATGTATGCAAATTCAAATGGAACCTCACGGTCGCTTTTGTTCACAAAAAGGCCGAACAACTAAGAAATAACGTTATATAATTACACATAATTCATATCGATATTGGGCTATTTCAAAAAGTGGAAATTAGGTTATTAACATTTAAGTGAAGCTAAAACTTTTGACCAAGGGCAAATAAATTAAATAATACCAAGAAAGGAAGCTAGCTTCGGCCAGTCGAAGTTTATATTATTATTAGTTTATTATTCCTATTTAATTACAAATAACAAAATGTTTAATTTCATATTATTTTCCATTACTTTTCTATCCTTCCTATTGGAGTTTTTTAATAAAGTCGTTCGATTTGTGTTCATTTTAATTCAAAATTCTGAAATATTAAAATAGTGTCATATCCCCAAGTAGAAGAGAAGACAATAAAAACTAACGAAGCTATAATTGGTTTTCTATTAATTTCCCATTAATTTTCCGATCGTCTTTATGCTATATGATATAGTAGTCCGATTTTAATAAAATGAAATTTAAAATTCAGAAATATTAAAAAAGCACTAAAGATATAATTTTTAGAAAATTGTTTTTCTTGTTATTTCTTCGGGATCTATATGATATATTTGTCCGATCCGGCTGGTTCCGACTTATATACTACCTGTAAAAGAAAGAAGACTTTTGGTAAAGTTTCAGCCCGATAGCTTCAAAACTGAGGGACTAGTTCGCATAGAAACGGACAAACGGACGGACGGACAGACGGACGGATCGTCGGACATGGCTAAATCGACTCGTCTAGTGATGCTGATCAAGAATAAATACACTTTATAGGGGCTGAAACGTCTCCTTCACTGCGTTGCAAGGGTATAATAATTACAATTTATAAAATAAATAATTAAATTAATGTTAATTTTAAAATAAAATAAATATTTTCTATATAAATAAGTTATTAGTAAAAGTAAAATATGAGAAAAATTATTTTTTTGCTTATCTATACTAATTATAATAATATTTTTTGAAAAGGTACTTGAAAATAATTACACGAAGTAAAAATAATTACAACTTCTTCCTAAATACATTGGGGCTGCATTCTTTTGTAGTCTTTAAAAGCAAAAGTTGATTTAATAAATTTAATTAGAAATCCTTAAATATTTTCTATAATCGATATCAAAAAGTGTGGCAAGATTAATTTATTTGACTTTTTGAAGTGCTGCTGCAAGCCATTAATTTTGCAGCGCAGTCATTAAATTCAGGTGCGTCGCTCGTCAAAGATCAAAGGTTAAGTTCAGTGTCGCAGAGTCTCGTTTCGCAGCAGCGTTACTGGCATCTTAATGGAGCCGGGGGCGGGGTTCGTGACCTCCCCAGTACCTCAACTGTGCGACACTGTACAAAGGGGTCGGGCGTGCAAGTGTGGCATCCCTTACTCGCGTGCTGCATCGTGTGCGAACTTTGTATGTTGTCCCCTCGACGTGGCCAAGTGTTTGTCGCTTACAACTTAAACGGACACGGAGTGCGGGCGTGGCCCTAACCGTCTGATTAATGTTAGTACATGAACTTGACCGGATCTGGGCGAGGGAGATAGCTGGAGCACAACTGTTGCTCCTGCAGGCGGGACTGGCAAGCCGAAAACTAAATGGAATTTATGACATTCCCCGGCTTCGATATGATTTCAAAAGCCAATCTAATGGAAAATTCTATTTTCCTCACATACTCTCCAGTGGGCGTGAAAGGGTTTTCCTTTTGCCCGCATGCCATTCAAACATATGGCTGAGTTTTAGGCAGACATTACGTATACGCTACGTTGCCGCCGTGGTGACAGAGGAAATATCTGTGGGTAAAGTAGGTCAGCACAAGTTATTTGCCACTTTAAATATATTAAATATTTTATCAGCCACATGTGCAGCAATAAGTTAAGGATTACTTTTGACCACGGCTCTGTAGTTTGCCCTGTGCTTAGTTTTTGTTTGTTCTGTGATGGTATTTTATGTGAAACCATGAGTTACGGATTAATACGCATCAAGGTTGTTATATTATTGAAACAAATAAGTCCCGTAAAAAATTATAATAAGATAAAGAAAGAAAAAGACAGTGTTTAATGATTTTTATTGTTACAAAAATTATTAAAAATTATAATTAAATAAAAGAGGATTAAATTATGCGTTACTCATGTGCAATGTTAAGCAGATCTTAAATACAAAGTTATTGCTGCAGTTTAAATTTATTAATGCGGCCATAAGTTGCAAATTGATCAGGATTTTCATTGAAACCAAGCGAACCGTAAAAAATGACTAATTATGTATACGCAATGTTGACAGCCTGATGCTCTACCCATTATTAAAATAAAAAAAATCTCGTAAAAAACTATAGTTAAATAAAAAAAGATAAAGGTGACGTAGCAACTCATATGTAATGTGATGCGGATCTTGAAAACAAAGTTATTGCTGCATTTTAAATTTATTAATGCAGCCATAAGTTGCAAATTGAATGGGATTATCATTTAAACCAAACGAACCGTAAAAAATGACTTATCATGTATACGCATTGTTGACAGCCTGATGCTGGGCGTATCTTAAGCATTAAATTATGCCTGAATGCAAACAAACTTTACATTAATTCAGTGAAATACAAATTAAGTATATTGACCGTGATTTTTTCTGATTTTCATGAATCATAAATAACAAAAGGAGTTAAGAAATTTGGAGATGGCTTTAAATGTCTGAAAACCTTTATGAATATTTATTAATTAGTGAAACGTGACTGACTTTGTAAATGTACTGCTAGTCTTACCCCATTTAATATTTAATCAGCCACCTGAGCTTCGGATTATTACTCAGGAACAGTCACCACGCCTTCATTGTGGGTTGTTTACATTTCTTAATCGCGGTCCGAGTTATTCTCCCTCCCAACTCAGACAAAAAGCACCATGTCCCGCAAACGAAGCGTGCATATTAAACGGACGGCAACGCGGCGTATACGCAACACAAAGGACACTGCGAACTGCGGCTGAGTGCGAGTGCGAGGCTTGTAGAAGTGTTCGCCCGTTGATTTTTTCAACCCATCCGGGCTGTCATTCAAAGCCAGCCACCCCCAATCCGCCCGCCTGTCGCTCAAGTTTATGCAAACAAACACTGCGGAATGCCAAATGAGCGAATGCAGCGCGGTTGCATCTGACAATCGAGTGGTGACGGGGGGCAGGACACGCTCCGTGAATGCCTGAGTGGGTGCCGACAACAAGTTGCAGCTGCTCATTAAAGGCTCTCTCGGATCCGCCGACAGGCGCTTAATAGATTTTTTAAACGGGCCTCAGCTTCGTTTAAATCCGTAATGTCTGATGGATTTTCCCAGGCAAAACTGTCGGAGATCAACTAACGCAGAACAAAAGTTTCTTCTGCGAGCTTTTCTCATATCCGCGCGGAAATTATAATCCTGCATGCGGATGCTTTGCGAGGAACTAATTGAAGTTGGTTGTGTGCTAATCCCTTCGAACTTCTCTCCTTGAAAATACAATCTAAAACTCTGCAACTGAGTGAGGACAATGTTGTAATTAATTAACATGCCAAGGAAACTAAATGATTTACGATTGCAATCGGAAGCACAAAGTCTTTTGGGAGTGGCGTTAATCAAAGTGGTTTAGTTACATCGGAAAATTGAGTTAAATGAAAATAATGTTAGTTGTCATTTGACAATACTGCAAGTCAGTGGCATTTCTAATGTAATTTATTTAACAAACAATGTCTTCTTAAGGTTAGAAAATTCAAAATAAATTAAAAGATCGATTTAAAGTTGATTAGAACACTGATAAAAACAAATTGCATAATTAAATTGGAAAATATTTTAAGCAAGGTAAAAAATATTTAATATAATATTAGTCATGTTTATTGAAAAATAATATTATTTTAAACTTAATGTTTAAAATTCTTAATGTAATTATATCTGTTAAATTTAATTTTTCCATTTTGGACATATATATTATTTATTCAAGATACTAATAAGAAACTATGGGTAATGGAATAAATATGGTTCGCAATTCTTCTTTTTCTTTTAAAAGCATAATTATGATATTCTTATTTTGAGCGCAGCTGTTTATCAAATCTTAATATTAATGTTCACATTTTTGTCATTCTCTGACTTGCATTTCCGCGGCAGTCCTTAGACTAATTAGCTCGATGACAAACCGCTTTCGCTGTCAGGCGGATGACAGGGTACAAAAAAGGGTTTTGCGAGCTCCAACATTTTCATAACTTTATTAGCGAGTTAAGTATCCCGACATTCAGTCATTGGCCGAAGGGACGAGCGTCCTGCATCTGAAGCACCGGAGAGCACTTTTAATGACTTTCTGGCTGGCGAAAATGGGGGTCGTTGAGTGGACCAGCGACCAGGGGAAAACTTACTATGTCCGAAATGATCATCAATCATTTTTGATGTGCGTTTTCATGACCTTCGATTACCGCACTAAAAACCCGACTATCCAGCGGACGGGGTCGCTCGATTGAATATTTAAAGGTCTGGTTTTTATGTTCGTTCGTGAGCTGCGGACTTGAACTCGCCAATAAATGGGGGGGTCGGCTCAGTGATGCAAAAGCCAACTTAAAGTTGATTAAATTAGAAATTTTATGGCCTCAAAAACAAAATGTCAAAGTTTTTACAACTGCTGCGGCAACCTTGAAAGTTGATAAATTGTTGCAGAAAGTAGCGGCCAGGGCCATAAAAAGAAATCTTTAATCATTCGAGTGACACGGACAGACGACGAACTCTAGCCGGACAGGACGGCGAGGAGCTGGATGGGGGGATAACGTCGAAACTTTCCAGGCCATAAACAGGAAGCGAGTGAAAACGAAAGTCAAGGCCGTCGGTCCCAGTCGGCAAATTCATTAAGCTCTCCTGCCAGCCAGCCGCAACAGGATACTGCCAGTGGTAGCTGCTCGCCGAAAATGATTCGGGTTGTGCGGGTGAACGTAAACCAAAACTTCTGCGGCGCTCGAGTAAAAACAATTAACGCAAATTAATTTACATCTATGTTTTGCGTTGGAAATCTCCGCTGGTAATGCACTCGGTAAATAAGCCAAATTAATTTGTTTTCACTTTGCTATAGCTGCTTTTGGTATCAAAACTTTTTATTAAGTTGTTCGGGTTTAAATATAAACAGAATAAAAGTGGAAAGCTTTGTATTTGATTTTGAGGCGTTAAGCTGGTTTTATAATCAAGAAGGAATACTGTCTTAGAATAATAAATTAAATGCGTATTTAACATAAGGCCGTCAGCCGTCGGGTACGCAGGGGGATCAACGGGGGACTCGTCCCCTGCCGTAACTGTGTGCACCGATGGTAGTGCGACTATACTCTCCCCGTGAGGGCGGCTGGAAGCAGGTCCATAGTCTAGCTATGACTATGGATGCTGACGAATCGTAGTCGGGCGGACCTGGGCAGGTCTTTAAAGTGCCTCCCCTCAAGTCAGGCGTGTCAAGCGACCCGTGCCCGCTGACTTTCAGGTTCGCAGCTGAGGGGTTAATCCAGCTGTGTTTTAACGGAGCCTTCCCAGGGCCGGGCAACCCTGGGTCGGAAGTGGCCTTGCCGTGGCTTTGGGGCGGAGTCACGGTCGACTTTTTCATAGAGCCCCAACAACCCTCAGGCCCGCCGCGCTTGCCTGGTCGAGCAACGCGGGCGATCATGTACTGAAAATGAAACCCAACACCGTAGCTTCGGACCTCACGGGGGAGGTTAAACCCCAAACCGATTCCGCTACCGTCGAGGTAGGGCCGCGAACACCCAGTCAGGGTGCTCCGGCTCCGATGGGAACGGAAGGGGCTGCTAAGACCAGCACCCCTCTAGACAACAAAAACAACAACCCACACAGCAGCGGAACCCAGCCGGGTACCAGCAAGGCAGCCACCGTTACGCATCAGCAGCGTAAGGCCAAGGTCAGTCGGGCCCGTTTTATTCTCGGCAAGATAGCCAAGAATGAGGCAGAGGGCAAGACTGACCAGCGCGATGCGGAGGACAAGACTCGATGCCTTGCGGAGATCGCAGAATTCGAAGAATACATGAGGACGCGCCCGGAGGCCACTGCAACAAACACAAAAAGGGACCGCTCGCATGAGGCAAGCGTGAGCGCACCGAAACGGGCAAAGGACGCACAGGGGAGGCCAAGACCGACCTCCTTTGTGAAGAAGGCCAAGAAATTCAGCGATGTAGCCAGAGACAGCCTCGCGATGGCACTGGTGGACGACCTGCACGACGACGGACGCCTGCTGTCGGAGAAGTGGGAGGAGATCGAGATCAAGGTGGCCGACATGGTAGCTGAAAGGCTATCAGCCGTGCCAGACGGTCCGATCCCCTCCTTCGACTCGTCGGACATGGTCAGAGGGCACCGGGTGATCAAGTGCGATGACTCGTTCTCGAGGACCTTCCTGGCGGAATGCATATCCAAGATTGGAAATGCATGGGACGGCCTTAGCATTAGGCTCGTCCACGCCAGGGAGATTCCAAGGAGGCCGCGGGCTCGCATTTGGTTGCCAAAGGGGCAGACTGACCAAGGAAAGGTGCTGTCGCTGCTGAGGGCTCAGAACCCAGAAGTGCATACTGAGGACTGGGCAATACTCAAGGTAGAGAAGGAGATGAAGACGAGCCAGCCGTTCCTCTTCCTCATCAACCAGCGCTGCCTGCCGCAGCTTGAGAAGGCCGACTACACCATCCGGTATGGCCTACGGAAGGCCAAGATCAAGGTCTTCCTGACAGAGCCGGATGATGTTCTCGAGGAGGTCGATGACACCAACAAGCTGTTGGATGACCTGGTCATCGACGACAAGACCCTAGACATAACACCCAACACCGATGCCTAAAGTCGTGCAGATTAACCTGAAGCGCAGCATGCATGCTTCAGCCAATCTTGCAGTTCTTCTCAGTGAGAGGAACATTGACATAGGCATCGTTCAAGAACCATGGACGCGAGACAGACAAATCTCGGGTCTAACACAACAAGGATATAAACTCTTTTATACTAACTCGACAGGTAGGCCGAGAGCAGGTATTATTATAAAGAATAACTATAACGCACTTCTATGCCCCAATCTTAGCACACCGGATCTAGCAGTTGCCAGATTCGTGGCGGCGGATGGGACATCGATGGTGATAGCCTCATCCTACATGGCCCATGATGAACCGGCTCCACCTGAGCCAGTCATCAAGCTGCTGCAATGGGCGGAAGATACTAAGACGACCCTGGTGCTCGGATGCGACGCTAACGCGAGGCACGCACTATGGGGAAGCTCGGAAACCAACGAAAGGGGTGAGTCTCTTTTTGATAATATTATCTGCCGCAACATCACCATATGTAACAGAGGTAACACACCCACCTTTATATTCCCAAGCACAAGGGAATTTCAGGGATGGGAAGAGGTGTTAGACCTCACTTTACAGACAGAATTTAGTAGATATAAGGTTGAAAAGTGGATAGTGTCGAAACAAAATTCCTTTTCAGATCACAGGTACATTTTCTTCGAAATTTCGATTCCGATTAGCAAACCGGAACCGAAACGTAACCCCCGTAGAACAAACTGGGACAAATTCGGTAAGATTGTCTACTCGAAAGTTAGCAACAGAAGAATACGGGTACAAACCTCTACGACGACCCTGGACAAGGAAGTAGAGGACCTAACAAACATTCTAAACAATGCATATAAGGAAACATGCAAGGTTTCATACTCTAAGAAACAACACCCTTTATGGTGGACCAAAGAGCTAGGCACTCTAAGAAAGAGGGCAAGAAAAGCCTATAACTCCAGCTATGCTACCAAGGAATGGGAGCCATACAAAGAAGCACAAAAAGCATACAAAAAAGCGATATACGCAGCCAAGAAAGACTCTTGGAGGACTTACTGCGAATCGCTAGAAGGTATAAAAGACTCGGCTAGACTAAGCAAGGTCCTTGCTAAAGGGTATAACAGCCCAACTCTACTACACAAACAAGACGGATCAGCGACTACAACGGTGGAAGAATCCCTAGAGACACTAGTGGATACACACTTTCCAGGCAACCTTCAAGAAAAGCCAGCACCTACTGAAGGTCAGAGGGCTCATCAACCAACACACACAAGGGATATCATAACCATTGAAAGAATCAACTGGGCGATAAACTCCTTCGACAAATATAAGAGTCCGGGGCCAGACGGCATTTTCCCGGCAATGCTTCAAGCAACACAGGTCAGCATCAGTAGGTGGCTGCAAGCCATTTACACGGCTTGCATCAGACTAACACACATACCGCTTCTATGGAAGGAAGCCAAAGTTGTATTTATACCAAAACCAGGACGAAGAGGACATATCCTAGCAAAGGATTACAGGCCGATCAGCCTTACCTCATTCCTAATGAAAACGCTGGAACGAATGATCGATATTCATATCCGGGAAAACACCGAGAAGCAGCATCTATCGGACGCTCAGCATGCGTACCGAAAGGGCAGATCGACAGAAACGGCACTACACGAAGTAGTTTGCCACATAGAAAAATCGCTACATTTTAACCAATATACAATGGCCACCTTCTTAGATATAGAAGGTGCGTTCAATAATGTGAACGCCGAATCCATACTGAGCTCCCTCAACTCGATCGGCGTTGAAGGAGACATCAGAGCTTGGATCGGAGTTATGCTCACGAGCAGGACGATAACAGCCGAACTGAGTGGCACTTACCTCACACGCTTTGTGAAGAGAGGCACACCTCAGGGCGGGGTTCTATCGCCACTGCTCTGGCTCATCAACATGAACGACATATTGAGAGAACTCAATAGCGGAGGAGTAAAAGTAGTAGCCTACGCAGACGACGTAGTGTTGCTAGTATCAGGACCATTCCCAGATGTCATTAGTAATATAATGACGGGGGCCCTTAACCGACTAAATGAATGGGCAAAAACCTGCGGACTAGGTATAAACCCGAGTAAAACCGAACTGATGCTCTTCACGCGAAGAACAAAGATCCCAACATACAGCAAACCAAAAATAGATGGAATCGAACTCGAGCTATCGGATAAGGCTAAGTATCTAGGAGTGATACTAGACCCGAAGCTCTCGTGGAAACTGAACATCACGGAACGAGTAAGAAAGGCCAGCATAGCATTCTACTCGTGCAGGAAAATGTTTGGCAAAAACTGGGGTATACACCCTAAGATAATATTATGGCTTTATACAGCAGTGGTAAGGCCAATTCTCACATACGGGGCACTAGTCTGGTGGCCAGCCCTGACAAGAGCATACAATATTGCCAAGCTGACAAGAATACAAAGATCAGCTTGCGCAGGAGCTACAGGGGCATTAAGATCATGCCCGGCTGCCGCGTTGAACACTATTCTGGATACAATGCCGATAGAACTTTTCATAAAGGATACGGCAGCGCAGAGTGCGGCCAGACTGAAGGCAAGTAATTGCTGGAAAGGCTACCACACAGGGCACTGCCGTATCTTAGAGGACAACAACTATCTGGCAAAGAACAAGACGGATTATATGACAGCGGAGATAAGATTTGGAAACGGATTTACGACTACCTTTCCAACGAGGGAAGACTGGGAGAATGACAGAGTAACCGGACAAGATGAGGTATCACTCTACACTGACGGCTCCAAGATGGACTGTGGTGTAGGGGCTGGAATTTTCGCTGAAAGCTGGGGGATAGAATCGAAATTCCACCTCCCAGAATCAGCGACAGTTTTTCAGGCTGAGGTACTCGCTATTTTGGAAGCAGCCAAGCTTTCGATTCAGCAATGCCTCAGGAATACCAAGGTACGGATATACTCGGATAGCCAAGCGGCTATCAAATCTCTCGCAGCAGCAAGAACCAACTCGACACTAGTAGCCGATTGCAAGTCGGCTCTCAACATACTAGCAACAAACAACCATGTACAGATAACATGGGTGCCAGGGCACAATGATATACCAGGAAACGAAAAGGCGGATGAACTTGCACGAAAGGGGTCGGCAGACGACTCCTATACAACTAGTCTACCTGAATCCCTTAATACAGTCCAAGCAAGGATTCACGAACACTACAAAACACTAGCTAGTAAAAGTTGGTCAGAAAAGCAGGGTCTCAGGAGATCAAAGCTCTGCTGGCCAACCATCAATAGCAAGAGAACTCGAGAACTAATATCCAAAAGCAAAAGGGATATTAGAAGGATCACGGCACTCATCACAGGCCATTGGGCCATTGGCACGCAAGCCATGAAGATGGGGCTTCCGTACAATGCTAATTGCAGGAGCTGCAAAGAAACAGACACACAGGAGACACCTGAGCACATGATGTGTCATTGCCCAGCACTAAACCATATCAGGGCGAGATACTTCGGGGCGTATCAGCTGGAATCATTGGGAGAAATAGGAAAGCAGGGGATAACTGCAATCCTAGGTTTTCTAAATGATGCAGGCTGGTACTGAAGAGAACGCGGAGACAACAATTTACGAGGGTGTGGATCAAAACGGAGCTCAGCTCTACTTGGAGGCTCTCAGAGAGGACCTCACCACTTCTACCTACCTACCTACCTACCATTTAACATAAAAAATAACCACCTAATCAATATGAAAACACACAAAAAAAAACACGCTGGGATCAAATCGATATGCGATAGGTAAATTTCTAGTATTACGCACATCGTTTTTACCATGCAATATCAACTTCTCTCCCTCGGAGATTCTCAGACTTCGAAAAGAGAGCAATAAGAAATATGGCGACTTAAAATTCGTGAGTGGGAGCGATATTTACTGATTCTCTCAATTCGAAATTGAGTAGGATAGCGCCCAAAGTTACATGAGTGGGAGGGAGAAAGACACATTCGAAATTCGAACTGGCCTTTTGTTTACGTTTCGAGCATATCAAGTCAAAATTGATACCACATAACACCGAATCGACATTGATTTAAAAATTAAAAAACAAATATGATTTACTCAACATAAACCCAGTAAAAGCAAAAAACGCAATGACTTAGCCACATACGTTTCATTTCTGCGCTCTCGAGGCAATTTAATTTATTTAAAGAAACATAAGATTTACGGGCGTTTCGTAAGACATTTTAAATGTGTAGAACCAAATGTCCAACAATATCCAATATTATAAACATTTCTGTAATCTCTGCTGTGCCCATCGCAGATCTGCCATCTGCTCGACCTCTGTGACATTTTTATGACAAACGTACTGCGAACCCATGGAGAGGATTGCTCCTTTGCCGAGCAACCTGACCCTTATGCCCGAAGGTTGGTTCCCTTTGTGAGGCCGATGGGCGCCATGTGTTTTATGATTTGGGTTGCCGGGGACTAAGCCCAACCTGCTACGGCTGGTCAGCAACGCTTTATGCAAATGACAATCTGCCAGACAATCTGATTTGAAGTGAGCGCTTTAAGCCACATCCCGCCGCATTTTGCCGCTTAAATCGCTACCAACTATCCCGGAATCGCAACACAATTTGTATGGCAGAGTGGGAGAAAATGAATTTTTTACGGTTTGCGAATTCCGTACACGTTCGCCACGGGGGAAAACGGAAGCTGAAAGCACGCCAAATCCCCCGCAAAACAACGGATAGAGCAACTTAACTCGCTGTCGTACGGTTTTATTTCATTTGAAGGAATTGCATATTTAGCAGAACATTGAAAATCAGCAAGTTGCAAGCGGAGAATTCTGCGCTGTCGGTCTTTATTTACATATTGCTGAATGGGTATGAATTCTTGGCCAGCAGTCCCATAGATTTCCATATTTCACTAAAATATGTAGATTGAAAAATCAACGGAAGTTACTTAATAAATTTAAGGTGTGGTAAAAATCTAAGGGTTTTGGGTAATTTAAAATATAACAAATTAAAAGTAAGTAAAGCAAAGCAAAAGTTTGTGATACTCTACAAAAACGTAAGATATCTTTTTGCATAAAACTATATTTTTAAAGAAAAAGAGTTTTTTATGTTTGGTGTTTTCTTTCTTGTTTTCTTGTCTTTCACTATTTATGAGTGATATAGAACGCTTCATAGTTCTCAGAGTAACAAAAACCGGAAAATGATGCTGACCTACTACAACAAATTGAAGCTCATGTTGTACATTTACAAGCTTGGTTAGTTAGAGAAGGACAGCATATCTTGACCACCAAGGGAAAGCCATTAAGAAGAACTCTACTATTCCTTTTAAATGAGTTTGCCCCTTTAAGGGTCTTAGAGCACTGCGTATTCAGCACTCCCTTCGGCGTTCTTTTAATAGCCCTGACATTGACATTACCTGTTCGTTTCTTTGGCAAGTTGCCTAGAATTCAATGAGGCGACATTCCCCATATGGTGGTCGGTTCCGGGGAATCCTTTGACGCCAGCCTCTCGTGCACTAATTGGCCTGATTTGATAACCAGGCTGAATGAGTGAGTGCCTCCAAAAGGCTCACAGTTTGCAGGCGTCACTGAAAACGAAAGTCGGTGTACACTGCATTTCTCTCAAGGAGCTCGGGCTGTTGTGGCACAATTAAAAAGTTTTGCTAATGGGAAAATTGCACACTCAGTTATGTGTTGCTTACCCTCGGATCCGCGGAGGAAATTGAAACTCTCATCTCGCCATTGTGCCGACGGCAGTTATAATTTTCTGGGCGTGTTGGATCTCGACTCCGTACCCCTAGGCATCATTAGCATTATTATGGGACAGCCCATTACCACGATTATTGTCGTGGCAGCAGGACAAAGTTTCCCACTTGGCGAAAGAAAACTTTCCCGTTTTTGTTTATGGGTGTGTGTGCGGTCTGCGGCTTTTCAAATACCATGGCTACTTTGTCCAGAGACATTTGTAGTTTTGTTGCCATTTATAGTCGGGTTGATGGGCCAGCCAGGAAATTCTTTAAATATATACTCTTGAAAATTCAGCAAGGCCTTAAAGTTTAACTATGCATTTATCCCAACCGCAATGAATTAAACAAAATAAATTATGAATTCAACCGCTGGACCAACTTCACACTGTCAATTGGGATTGCACAGGAATACTAAATTAGAACATTTTTATATATTGGAAACCGCAAGCCAAATATTAATTGTCAATCGACATGATATGTGCTGACTTTTGGAAAGAGTAATTGTTAGGCTGTATTGAAATTGGGAAAGCAGGTCAGAAAAACTCAATGCCAAGGCTAAAATGAAAGCGGAGAGATGAGAATGATAGTGATAAGGTTACCGATTTGCATCACTTGCTTGTAAGGTCACACTGGTCTTGAGGTAATCAACTAGAGTGGAATTGCAAGCTTCTACGTGGCAGTTCTTAACCAGATTAACACTTTTGGCTACCGGTTGAATAATGAGAAAGAAGAGCCCCAACTTTGTCCTTGTGATCCCGGCCAATGTAAATTTTCCGTATTATGTTGTGAAGTGAAGCCGGAACACAATAGTGTTTCCAATTTGGAAGGAAAATGCGACTGAGTTCGCCGGGATTTCAAACTAATGCCGGGCAGTTTATCATTCGGCACAGTGGGACGCCGAGGTCACATGCAGCTGCAGTCCGGGCGAACCGATAATCCCTGGCCGAGCTGCACTCTTCCGGCACTTTATTTATAGCACAGCATTCCATTGTGCGCAACACTCCATTATAGTTGACCACCAGAGTCACCTGCCACCGAACCACCCACTTCTCCCACATGGAAGTCCGATTTCTCTGGGGTCAGTTAATGGCGCCACGTCCACCTCCGTGTCCATGTCCATTGCAGTGTCTGTGTTTGCTTAGCGTCTGGCAACTCCCACGTCGAACGGCTGTCATCAACGTAATTATGCTGTCAACAAAAAGGGAGAAAAAAGCTAAACGTGAAAAAGAACGGATGGGCATAGTCATGGACCTCGGAACACCGAGGGGTCAGTACCGAGAAACGAGAACCGAGAAGCAAAAGCGAGCAGCGACCAGGTCATCGTCATCATTATCAGCTGCTTGTCGTCTTGCGATGGTATTAAATGTTTAGCACGTCTTACCCAGCTTGTCTTCTGGTCCTCAGACCCTGGCTGCTTGTCCGAGTTCTCGTGAAAATATTTACTTAATGCTCATTGGCACGCACTTTACACGTCTTCTGGCTGACTGCCTAATTGTGCGTAAAGCGTTTAACAATTTTTTTGCACTTCATTTGCACCTGACAAAAGGCCGAATGGGAGTAATTAATAGAAAATACAAATTAACAGCAAAAAAATAATCATTGATTTGCTGCAAAAACCAGTAGCAGAAGGCAGGACTTAGTCAGTGGAATTTTGTAGTTTGAAGCTAAAATAGAGGTCCTTTCAAAAGCGTTCTATTATAAGGTTAAATTTAGAATAAAGTTCATATCATGATCCGTACTCTTAAATTTAGTATGCAATTTATAAACCTGTAAAACCAACTCACGATAATTTTATTCCAAAAACAAGAGAGAACGCTATAGTCGGGTGTCCCGACTATCAGATACCCGTTACTCAGCTAAAGGAGTGCGAGGGAGATAGATATATAAAATCTTTGATCGGGCATAACTTTTTAACGAATGGTCCGATTTGAAAAATTTCTTCTACATTTCGATAGGTATTGATAGTCACAATAAAACTGCAAAATGCCAATCCTCTAGCTTTTATAGTTTCCGAGATCTCAGCGTTCATACGGACGGACAGACGGACAGACGGACAGACGGACATGGCTAGTTCGACTCGGCTAGTGATCCTGATCAAGAATATATATACTTTATAGGGTCGGAAAAGCTTCCTTCTCCCTGTTACATACTTTTGCACGAATACAATATACCCTTTTACTCTACGAGTAACGGGTATAAAAAGTATAGAAAAGCGATGTCACTGAACAATCTTTCCTGAAAAAACAGTTGAGCTAGCCATTTCGTATTTTTTTTTTAAAGTTGTATATTTTTAGGATTTAGTTCAGCCCTTTAAGCTTTTGAAGCAGCTAACAACTATTATTTAGAGCCATATTATTATTTAGTTAATTAAACGCTACACAGAAAAGCTGACGAGGGGAAAATGGAATAAAAATAAACAAGGGGTGCAAGTAATTTAATCTTTTATTTTTAACAACTCGGCAAGGGCAACTGGTTAGTTTATGTCAAGAGTTGTCTATCCTAAAATTACTCTGCTTGCCCTGAAATTTTACAAAATTCCTGGGGTAGCAAAAAGTTTTACATGTGAAAAAGAGTGAAACAATTTTAAATGACTCTGCACAAAGTCACTGGTGATATGGAGTGGATATGAGGCTTTGGGGCTAATCTTCTGAGAGTCGCCCATACCCCGATAAGCACTTTTTTTTTCTGGGTGTGACACATGTACAACATTTACTCTTGCGGGAGAGCGCACTAATCTGCAGATGTTTTGTCAACTATTGCCGTACATTTTGTCGGTCTGCCAGGAAAAGCCAGCCAAGCATATTTGATGTATGGCGAAGGAAAAACCTATGGCTTCCTACATTTTTTCGGTTGCTCACGAAGTTATCGGCCATCCCACAAATAAGACGAATGTCTTGCTGGCACACGATTCTTGTCCCATTTTCGCACTCATCAATTATGATCGTGTTTATCTTATTGCCAGGCATAAAGCTTTAATGCCAATGCTACCCATTAAATCTGTACCAAAAGGGGTGCTTCAAGTAAATGGCTAATGCGAAGTGAGCAACCTCTTAGCGAACGGAACGATTTACCCCCGAACGAGGGGTAAAATCTGTGTGGAAACCATAAATGTGTTATTACAATCAACAAAATAAATGTATTTTTATATGTATATTCCTTAATATTTATTTTCAATAAAATTCCTGGCTCTCAGCCATGATTTTTAATATCCTTCGCTGAGTAGCCAGGTTAACAGATGTGCCCACAGCTGCTCACAGAGCTCTGTTAGAAAATTTCCCAAACATTAGCTAACAGCATCCCGATGGCATCGTTGTCATTCGGCCAACTTCAAGTCAGTCCTTAACGCGGATCCAAAGAGCACGGTTGGTCCTTCGGGCAGTTGTCGGTTGAAAACAATTGTGAACAGACTTCGCAAAGATACAAAAGTTCAAGTGATTTAAAGCCAAATAATATTTAAAGTTGCTTATGAAATAACAAATAAATTAATTTATAAAAATAAAACATTTAAACTGAAATAAAAATTTAAAAAAAGTATTTAAATATAAATTTATTAAAATTAATAATGCCAAATATAAAACAAACTACAAAAACTTAGTGAATACAAAATATAAAAACTAAAAGTTCTGTTGTAAAATATTTCGGGCTATGAAAAAGCAAAGTGAGAGGTGAAAAATAACTAAAGTTACTTAAAGTTACATAAAAAGTAAAAGTGTTAATATTTTAAGCCGTGCAGAGAGCTGTGCTGTCAAAAGTAAGTTCTTACATGACTTCTGTGCGTCGTAACTAACTATAAATGCCCAATTCTCGCTCCAAGACAAATGCAAATCTATAAATCTCCGTAGGCAAAAATATGGTTCTTAGCTTCCTCGGCTTATTGCTATTGTTGTGAGCTTGTTTGCAGCGACTTAAATGCAACAAAGCTGATTTATGGCTCGGGCCACGAGTTCGCCTCCCGGCCAGGGGGCGGGGCAGGGGTTAAAGGGCACAATCCGCAACAAAAGGAACGTGGGCCAATGTCAAAGATGGCGCTCGGTTATATATGACTTACTGATGCTCCTCCTCCTCCTTTGCCGACACCCGAGCCTTTGTTGTTCCGCTGGGTGACAAATGTGGGCACGGAGGGAAAATTAATTTGCCAAGCCGAGACGGAGATCTAATAAAAATCAATTATTCGGCAAAATAATTGCGCGCTCTGTAAATGAAAATTCAAAACAAACAAAGCAAAGGCCTATAAGCATTAGCATTGTTTTTGAGATATCATGGAAAATGTAATGGCAATGAAAATGCTTCTGAAAACCAATTTGATTAGATTTTCAAAAAAAGTAATGCTACTGACATTGAAAAATTTTAATGCTACCGAAAACGCATATCATTGGCTTTGGAAAATATCAATGACACTAAAAATATATTTCATTAGATAATGCTACGGAAAAATTGAATTTCAAAATGTAATGGTAGTTAAAAACTTTTCATTTAATTTAATTTAATTGTTTTTTGGAAAAGCATACTTTGTTGTCCATTAAAGCTTAAAATTTTTAAGAGGAAGATCTCAAGAAGCCCTATCCTAAATTAGTTGCTTTTTTGAGATTGACTAGGTAGTATTTTTTTGGTATTTTTTGTTGTTTTTTTTCACCTGAAAAGCGTACTAATGTCGCGTGCAACAGCATATTCTAATTAAAAAGGGCTCCAAATATTTTTTTCGCGAATTTCTAAGCTCAGAGTTTCTGTAACACCGAGAATAAACCGACTGCATTTCGTTCAGCTTTGAATGCTTTTCCGGAATTTTCATTTAATTTGTTTGTTTGCCACACGTGCACTATTTTTAGTTGGAAGCCAGCTCATTAGTCGTGGGTCATTGGGCAAAATAATGAGAGCGAAGAGGAAAGTGGCATTAGACTTTGGAGCAATGGTAAAACCTGAAGCTTTTGTTTGCACTTCCAAGGTAAAGTTTTTCGCTTGGGACCCCGTATGTCCTTGAATGCGATGCAATAATTAAGGCAGGGGTCAGCCCCAAAGAAGATAAACTGTTGTTAATAACTTTTAAACGCATTTTGGTTTTTGTTATTGTCCCAATTTTGCCGAAAAGCGACCAGAAAGATTATGTGGGTGTTTGCAGTAAGTTTGCCAGCTTAATGCCTTGGAAAATGGATGGAAAATGAGTTAGAAGTTTGAGCGACCTTTTTGGGTCATGTTAAATAGTTTTCCTTGGACGGCTTTAGATGGCTGAAAATTAAATTTCGTTCAGCTTTAAATTGTAATTTTTGTAACTTCCGGGCTTAAATGCCATAACTGGCAACTTGCTGCTGATTAAATTGAAAAATGGTAATCACGTAGTCTCTTGGCCATTTCGCACTCCCCATTCGCCCCAGTTTTTCCACCCCGGCTTACTTAATTAAAATGCCCTTTGCGCCTTCGCACAGCAATTATGCGAAGGCGTTTCCTATTTAAAGTGTTGAGAGTGTATTAAATTCGGGCGAGGTGGCCGATGTGGCCGATGTGCCGGGTCTGCGCACACCCAGAATGCCATTTGCTACATTTTCATGCTCGAAGGACTCTCGGACCCCGGACTTTAAGGATATTAGGACGGGCAGTGAGGCGTGGCGGTGAGGAGAAGGCCCCGTTGTCACTGGATATGCATGATTGATGCTGGACCCTATCATAAATTGAATTCTCCCCGGCCGAAACCATTGCTTTAATTAAATTTTCCATGAGCAGATTAAGCACAATAAGTGCTCTAGTGCAAATTAAGCCCCGGGGCTTGCGAGTGCGTGAATAAATAAATATTTTAGGAGCGGCAAGGAAGCAGAGCTGGCGTCTTGGGAGCCTCCCTGCCGCCATTAATATTTATTATTTCAGCCTTCGGTCGGCGGTTTAACGGCTCTTTAAAGCCGTCCAAGTCTGTCGTTAAACGAACAGTTCTGTAAGTCTACCGAGCTGCTGGGAAAATAGGAGTACACAAAAACATTTGAATGTTTGCTTCCGAAAATCATTTCATCATTTGAGCTTGCAACCATAATTGGCCACCTCAACGTTTTGGAAGGCCTTGCCAGAATCTCTCTTGCATCTGCATTTGAATTTGATTGTTATGGGATTAGTTTGGAGGACAACAGGAGTTGTCCGGCACCCAAATGGCCTGACGATTGGCATCCTGGCTAGGATGCGCTTTTGTGCAATCGGAAGCATGAATTTCTTATGGATCACGACAGCAGTTTTGAGTGCTTATATAAGCATATGAAATTCCCTTAGCGAGTGCTTAAATCCGCATTATTTATTTATGCCTGTGTCCTTTGATTTATGAACCTCCCCTGCTGGAAGTTGGCCCGCTTTTCATACTTATTTGCGCTACAAACACGCTACTCATGGCTGAAGTGCGTTTGTACGGGAATATGTGAGGCATAATCCGGCCTAGAACTCGTAGATCAAGAGCTAAGCCAAAGTTGCTTAGGCCGCAGCCGCTGTTTTTCCCGCTTTTCCAGCTCTTCCAACTCTTCCAACTCTTCCCGCTTTTCCGTTTGTGCCGCCATTATTTATTGATGGCGTGCGTGGAGTGCGCACTCGATAAACTTGAATAATACGGTTAATTATAATCGCAGGCAGATGAGTGATTCCCCCCCAGATATTGAGGATATGGCCGGTCGGCTCTCTGGGGCCCCGTTTAATTAGCAAGCTGGCATTCAACTCGGGCATCAACTCGAATAAGCCAACAGATAAGCTGTGGCCAAAAGGCATTCCATTTAATAGAATAGATTCCCTTCATGGCAAATGAGCAGGAATAAGCTGACATGAACCAATATTTGATTGCTCACAATTATAAGCCCTTCATTGTCTACTACAGTTAAGGTTGAATGCCAGCAACCAAGAATTATTTTATTATCTATCTGCATTGCCTATAACTTATATTTTAATATTCTGTGGGGCTTTAAAACTGAAAGTTCAATTTAGATGATTTTTGCATACAAGATTTTACACACAACAAAAATTTGATTGGTAAAATTAGCCTATACTGATAGTTACGTAACTATAAAAAATGTATTCTACTATTATATTAGTAAAACTACTATAAAATAGTAAGTTGTATGAATTTTGTTGTTGTGAGAGTACATCCAAAAAAAATCGATATGACACGTAGATCGATTTTACATTATGTAATATCAATTTTAACTTGATATAGGGCCAGGTAAATTTGATGTGGTCGAAATGAGTATATCATGTAAAAACGATATGGGTTTAGCATAAACAGAAATGTAGATGCACATATCGATTTTACGCCGACATGCTTTTTTTTGTGTATAACTATTTAATTAGTAAGATTAACAATTCTGTGGTTGGGGACCGTTATATTAAAAGTTCGACTTACCAATCGATTTTTTTGTGTGTAGGCATAATTTTTAATCCACAACTGAAGGAGAAATCAAACGTTTTAGCATGAGTCCTAAGCCTGGGCGACTCTCCAATTAAGATGAGTAACCAAGTGGGGCATACAGCGAAAGCGAGCAATTTCAAGCACAATCAACTTTAACCTCCTTCGTTCAGGAATCGAAGCGACGGGGCGCAAGACAAATGGAAATGACTCCCGCTGGGGTAATCGGGGCATTCGTGGCAACATTGTGTGCCCCAGTTGTCGAACAGCTATCCTCTCCCTGGGCGGAGGAGAGGAGGGGTGGGGGGAGGACTATCTGCTGCACGCATCATTTGCGCGGCATACGTACGTGAGCGACAACATTAAATAATCCATTTAATGTGGCGTGTATATCATTTCGAATGCTATCAGTGCCAATCTCCATACACACGCACCGCCAAAAAACACAAAATCAATAAACAAACAGCCGCCTTGTCAACAGGAAGAGGCTGGGACTCGGCAAAAGTCCTTTGCCTTGTGGACGAGGATTAAAAAAGACGCGATGTGGGCGGCGTGTTGGGGAGTCTCCTTGCTTTGTCTGGCAAGGACGCTCCTCCTTTTCGGCCTGTCCTGACGGTTTCCTGAGCTGCTGACAGACAGCACAGTGGGATTGATTTGGACAGAAAGGTGGATCTCCTCATTGGCTACACGAAGAAGGCGGAAGCGTTTTCTTACTGCCAAGGCAATATCTAATTAGGTAAATTTAAATTTAAGAATTAATTTAAGTTGGCCATTCTGTTTAAGTTTCCAATTTGACGAAGAATTCTTAGAAAATGTATTTAATACTGAATGCAACATACGAGTCATACAAAAGCATAGAGAATTAATGGAAAACTCTTTTTATCTGGCAGTACAAGCTTATAACCATCAGTTTCCGAACTTTCCTTTGTATCTATTTTATAGAAAAATACTTGAAAAAAGTTACATTAAAGCCATGTGCGGAATTACGGTGGGTCTCCTCTCAATTCTAATTAAATCTTGTACAATAGTTTGGAAATAAGGGTTCACTGTACAACTGTACTGTTTACTTCAACCGAATTCTGGTTCTGGCACTAATTGAAAAAGATTGTAAGGGGAAAAATTCCAGGAACATAAAATCTTAATTCTTGGAAAAATACAAAATTTAAATACTGTGTGTCCCAAAAAATAAGAAATAAATCTAGTTTAATTTTAGATTAATTAAAATAAACTCTTTTTAATTTCGATTAAAAAAGTGTATACATCTGGAGAATATCAAAATAATTTAATCCCATATTCCACTTGGCAGGCAGAATTAATACAGCGAAACTTTTCGCGTTAAAGCTCACACACTGTCTCTTATGACCGTTTAATTGTCCATTGAAACTCGGGGTCGACCTCAACTGTATCCTCAACCATGCGTCTTACCTTTCGGCCATGTCGCCTCGTCGCTACCCATTCGGCGTTTTGTTTACTTATTCATTTGATAAAGTGAAACGGAATGCGGAGACCGCGTCCCACTTCAATAAGCATATGATTGCCGGCTCGACTCGGCGAATGGAACTTGACTGCTACTGGTGCTCCAGAGCTCCTGGAATGTGAATGTGAATGCGAAATGTGCCTGAGCTCATTTCGGTCTGTGTAAAGCAATTTCCGTAATGAGTCCTCTCCTGCAGAGCACTTAAAAGTATTTGGGGCTGCCTTCTTGAGCTCCTCGACATCGTACGTTGCGCATACGCCCTGTGTGCTGAAAATTACTCGGCGGCTTTGTCGGCGAAACGCGATTAATTTTGATTAATTTGCTTCGCTTTTTCCGCACTTCACGTAATCCACTTATGAAATCTTAATACCCCAAAAGATTGTTTTCGATTTCGCTTTCGTTTCGCACCATGTGTGCGCTCGCAGATTTGAGATTCAAATGTCGCAAGTTTCAAAAACAAATTAATTAAACGCAAAGTAGAGAAGTGGGCGCGATGGAGCGCATAAACGCATTGACACAGCGTCAATTAACCCAACTAGGAGCCCCCAATCGACTTAATTACTTAATTTATGCCGACCTCCCGACCGGGCCGCGGGCTCACTTGCAAAATGGGATTAATTTGTTTACTACTGGGCCGAAAGAGCCGCGAGGAATGCCGCCAGTACTGCTTTATGGCCGGCAAAACGTTCGGCGCGAAGTCCTGCCGGCAAAGGACATTCCATGGGCATTCGGTGGGCCAAAAAGGGGTGGGGCCCGGCTGGTGGCGCGTGTGGCACATTTATTGGCGCCGCTGACCAGAAACTTTTCGACTGGAAAACTTGAATAAAATCGCATAGAATTTGGGTATACATAGTAGTAGTTTCTGTTGGCCGTGACTGAAAAGCTGGAGAGCAAAAGAGTTAAGAGTTCTCTATAGTTGGCAGGAATATTGGCGATTTATGTGGAGAGCTGCCAAGCTCAAGCCTTGCCAATGACCAGCATCACGATATCTGAATGACAGGAGAAGGTTTGAGTATGAGTGCTCTTAAAGCCAACTTGTAGAGCGAGCCATAAAGCCATCGTTGACCTGGCCAACCTTAAAGACAACCCAAGTGCCAGCGATGATGTGCATGAATAGAAAATTAGCACATGCTTTCGTCTCCTTTCCGCTTGACGGACGATTTATTCCCTCCACGGCAGTTTTTGGCTTATGCATGTTGGACGGCACTAATTAAAACTTGGCTTAAAACTTTTCCACGTTCTCTGCTTGTCGCCCAAGTGCTTTAAATCGTACTCTAAATTTTTTAGCCGCGCTCGGTTGGCAAAGACGACAAAGTGGAAGCGCACAAAATAAATGTTCCAACTTTTTAATTGGCAAAACAATAAAAGTGATAATAAATGAAATTAAACGAGTTGGATGCCAGGGGAGAAGAACCGAAAACTTTTTTGGGCAAAAGAAAGTCAAAGAAACGGCTGACCAAATTGCGTGCGGCGGAATAAATTACATTTCACGCCTTAATTTCAGTCCTACACATAGAATAATGTAATACCAATGTATTACCAAAAATGCCGAGTATTTTTTAATAATAATAGCAAAGAAATGGAAGTAATTATTAAGTTAGTGAAACGGATTTTAGAGTGCGTACTTGAAATTCAATGTGTAATAACGGAAATTGTCCTAGAAAGTTAAACATTTTTTGAAAAATCTGAGTAAAAATGATTTAAATAGGGTTGGTAAAAATCAATAGCACTATCAAATTTAGGAAATATCGATTGTTTGAGCCCACAATCGATACTATCGCAAAAAAAATAATTTAAATATTGAGTGTAATTTTTGGTGTATATCAAGAAAAAAAGGATTTTAAAGTATATATTTTAGGAAACGACAATATTTTGATTGTTTGATTTGTTTTTAATTTTCTTTACAATTCGATATTATCGATAACATCAATAGTGACTACCATCGATAGCCAAAACACCCATATCGTCCACTATCGATGTTTTAACAACCCTAGTCTAAAATATATTATTTAATATTTGGAAATATTATTTTAGATCAAAACAAAATCCTTCAATCCACTCGGCTAATAAGCGACTATTCAAAAAGTATTTATAACAATATATAAAGCCTCCCTGCAACCCCATTATGCCCTGAACAAAGGGAGTTAGTTAAAGTGCCTGCGATTGGCACTCGTAAATTTATAGATTTAATTGTCGATTTTTGTGAAGTAGCAGCAGCTCATTGACTGACTGATTTATGACCTCATTATAAATTTTACCAACACCCGCTGGCGTGTTGACAAATGGCTGCGCACACATTGTTAATATTTAATGGGAAATTCTTGCGCCGCGACCGGATTGCATATTCATTATGGATAATCACGCTTTAAGTGGTCAGTCCGGCAGTCCGGCAATCCTGTCGCGTCACGTGCCAGCCATTATGGCCGGGTTAATAAATAATATTTCAAATTGAGAGCCGAGTATATCGGGTTAGTGTAGCGGCCAGGGCAAGGAGGTCATTAATTTTGAATTTTTGCGCAGCCCTTTTTTCGGGTCCTGTGCATAATTTGCACATAAAAAATCATGGCCAGAAGCTGTAACGTGGCCATTACCTGAACGGCTGTCTGCATGTGTTCATGGGCCAAATAATCGACTTGGCCCAAAGCGATTGCAGAATAAGGGTCCAAATGTTTCTCTCTGTCCTTGGAAAAGAAAATTCTACAGAAATTTTAAGATTTTTCCTAAGCCCCCGAAGTCCAGAGATGCTTACAAATCAGAGCGATTAGGCGAGAAATAAGATAAATTCAATAAAGTATGCTTTTGAAATTTCCCATCCATTTACATTCCTCCCTTGCAGTCTATTGCAAATGTAAACATTTTCCAGTAAGCTCTATTCACACAAAAGTGCGTAGGCATTAAGCTGCCTGTCCTGTGTCAGCAAATAAGGATATCCTGCCTGAAAAGAACTGTGGATAATGTCATTTTCCGGAAACGGACTGCCATCATTTTTGAAGACCAACCTAACCGGCTGAGCCGGATGTTTAGTTGCCGGGCCTGGCAATCCAATCAAAGTATTTGCGTTAATTATAGAGGGTTAATTAGATAACCGGCTGCCTGACAAAGGGGCACCACTAACTGGGCCGAAACCAATTAGCCACTTTGTCGCCGCTTAATGAGCGCCTTTAATGGGCTTTCGATGGACTTTGGGGGGGTTGGCAAACCAATTATTTACTCGTATAGTTATGGTCCAATGGCCCGGCAAGCCGTGGCCCTCGGGGAATGTTTCGTTCGCAGTTTTTACATACTCATGGTTCATTGGTCTTTGCAAATATTTCCACAATTAGCCGCCGGCAAGTCAAATTTAGAGCAGCATTCAAGACTTGTCGACGCATTAATTAAAGCCCGCGTCCCCGCGTCGTATGCGTAATATGCTAGGTCGGGAAAAACCTTTAATGCCGTTCGTGTTATGTGTCAGCCTATTCACCCACGTTTGTTGACTTTGGCCGACCGAAATAGCTGCAGGGAGCTCGGACACATGGCCCAAAATAAGTGTCAACTGCCATGTGAAAATATAGACAAGATGTGTGTGGGCTGCCGAGAAAGGCTGCCACAAATTGCCGAAACGTGGCCATAAATTAACGGGCGGCACAACTAATGAAAATGTTGGCCCCGGCATCTCCGTTCCGAGTTGCATCCCAGAATTTAATTAATCTCATCAATTTGGGCTGACAGCCATTGGGATCGATTGCCGATTGGGGACTGGCATTGGGGGAAATTCAAATAACATATATATATAAGTAGATATATATTCGCGAAAAGCTGTTGAATATTCAGTTAAGAGAACTGGAAGCCATAAACCATTCCATTCTTTTATTTTACTTTGCGTTTTGGTCAAATAATAGCCACAAGAGTTTTGTTTTCTATTTACATAGAATTGAAAATTGAATTGTACATTTTTTAACCAATTGCCTTACCAAAATGGGTTTTGCTTAGAGGCATACAAAAATGTTATTACTTTAAAGCAAACCAAATGGGATGAGTAAAATTCATGACTTTACCAAAACAAATGAAATATCTAGTTTATAGTTTTTAGAAAAAAATCCCATTGCGCTTTGGGACCTCTTTTGTTTTCAATTTTCCACAACATCAGCTCTGCGCTTCCCAGTGAGAATTTTTATTTCATAGTTGTTGAAACACCAAATGTCTGCTCATTTTTATGCATATTTTCACTGCTCATTAAACTCGCTTAACAACCAACATTTATAATTCACTCGTTGCCTTTTCAGCCACTATTTATATCCCGGCTAACTTGAGTCTCCACTTGCGTTTTATTTTTCAGTTGTGCAACAAAGTTGGCAGTCCATAAAAATGCTCTGGCCGCGAGTGGGCGAAAATTAGTAGCCACATCAATTTCCGAGCGGCGAGGCAAACTTAATTAAAACGCGTGTTGGCCAGACAAAAATTTCGGACGCTGTCGAGACTTAATTGAAATTTAACCAACCGCCCGTGCCGCCGACAAATGCGTTGGCCATCGGCCGCCAGGCTGCCTTGCCCGGGTAGATTGCCCATGTCCTTGCCGCACTGATCGCCCACCGAAGACCAAGAGTGCAACAGGAACTACCAGCGATGCAGTCGCTGTTGCTCGCGTTAATGTTGCTGCTGCAGCAGCAACAACCATTGCTGGCAGGGCGGCAATTAGTCGGGCTGACTGATGATGGAAGGTCGGCCGCCGCATTAAGCGACAATTTAAATTCAACGCTAGTAGCTGGAAAAACCATAAAAGCCATTGGGCGACAGGTGAAAGCTGCAGATGAAGTGGCTGCCGGTCCCGCGAAAAGGTTGTTGCAAGTGACACCTGCAAACCAATTACCTGTGGACACACCAACGGCCACCTCCGCTCGTCCCACCCTGCTCTCTATCCCGGTTGCTGAATCGCAAGCGGAATCCTTTATGGCCGCCACAATGGTAACCGGAAACCATTCAGCACAACTTGAACTTAAGAGGATGGAAAGTGCGGAAACCTTAGACACAATCACGGCAGCAGCAACTGCAGTTACAGCAGCAGCAGGTGTGTCAGCAGCACCATCAGCAGTAATAACAGCAGCAATAGAAGCCACAGCAGCAACATCACCGACACGGGAGCAACACATGCTGCTCCCACGTCCCACAGCTGTGCAAATGGCACGAATAAATGTACCAGCAACAATAGAAGACCAAATTGGAAGAGCAGTGATTCCGGGCAAAACAAACATGGCCGAGACAGCAGCAACACCAACTACAGCAGCAACACCAGCAGCAATAATGCCAGCAAAAACAAAGCGCAATTTGGAGGACGGGGCCAATAAGAGGGTTCAGAGAGATGGAATAAAATTCAATACGGATGCGGCACTAAGCCATGGCTATGTAAATGCCACAGAGGCGTGGCCAGCGACGACGACAACTGCCAATATAGTGGCCGCCGCATCGACCATATCGCCGGCACTAACGAGCACAGCGGAGGGGATTAGTGGCAAGACGGTGCCCATGCCCCGATTACTGGGATCCGGATTCGGATCCGAATTCGGATACGGAGTTGGGGCTGGGGCTGTGGCCCAGATCCTGGCCAAGTCCCTGGACAGCCCGCCACCGACCTCGTCCTCCGGCTGGCCGGTTAAGCACGCCGCTGTGCTCGAGGGCGACGTCATTCTGGGCGGCCTGATGATGGTCCACTCGCGCGAGGACAGCATCACCTGCGGACCCATCATGCCGCAGGGCGGCATTCAGGCCTTGGAGGCGATGCTCTACACCTTGGACCAGGTCAACAAGCACCAGCTGCTGCCGAATGTCACGCTGGGCGCCCATCTGCTGGACGACTGCGACAAGGACACCTACGGCCTGGAAATGGCCGTCGATTTTATTAAAGGTGGGTGCAATCTCCAATTAATACGAAATAATATGTAGGCGTTAAATGATTTTATTCGAAGGAAATATGAAAGTTATACTTCTACATTTCATTACCTTCTTTATTTATTACCTATTTTTCTGCAACTAAAAGTAATATTTTTTCAAAATTTGCTTGTCCTGAATTTTATTTCTAGCTAATAAAGAAAAAATAAAGAAAAATAATCCCCAAATTATGATAGGCTCGGCTTTTTCCTTTTGACAAATTTACCTGCAAAAAATGTTTAAAACTTTTTCAAGCAATTTGTAACTTTACCGCTTATAATTTGCCATCCCTTGTTATTTTATTTTTTTGGTCTGCCAGAGTTTTTATTTAAATTACATTTCTTACTTAGACTGGCAGGTCATAAATTAGCATAACGTTTTTTTTTGGGGAGCAAAATGTAACCCATCCTCATCGGATTAACAAAAACGATTTATATCATTTGGAAGCATTGGAACAGCGCTTTAATAGATGGCATTATGTTAACATTTCCTACAAATATATCATCTATATTTTGACTTGGAATTAATTTGTATTTATGCAGGATACAAATTTGCCTAATTACAGACACTTTGTTTATAAACATATACGATATTATTTGTTTGTTTTTCCCTGAAACTCAAATATGAAATACTCGTTAAATTGCTGTGTGTGATTGCTTGGAAGAGAGCATTTTACACCGCGACAATCAAATTTATTGTTTGGCAGTACGCAAACATGCCGTTGTCAGATTTTCAACAACTTTAAACCACAAAAAAACTGAGAAAAGGAAAATAAATGAAATATAAATGGAAAAGAATATTTACAAAAAGCAGATAAAAGGGTCTGAAATGAACGAGTGTGAAATGTAAATGAAAAACTCAGTAACCGTACACATTTATTTAAATATTTATTTCATTTGTACCTACATGTTGAATAAGATCTCTACGGGATTAAATATTTTATGGGTTCCTCTTTGACTTTAACTGCTCTGGATTCATTAAAGACTCTCGTGGTGTTGTCGATTTCCCATTAAAGCCCTTTCCAGGAAAATGCAAACAAAGCATAGTCCTCCCACAAATTGAAACCGTGGTGTATTTCACTTACAAGGCCTTGTAATTAGCATTATTACCCTTAACAAGTATTGAAAACCGCTATTGTGTGCTGCTTTCAACTTCGCCGAAAAAGCGATTGAATCGATGTTATTTTTTGTTTGTATGCAAATCGTTTGCCAACATGCACGCAAATTCCCTGTTTAAGTTCAATAGTATTCAATTGTTGAACAGCAGCACACGGAAAATGAAGTCACTTTTGTTTGCCAACCCGCCCACTGCTCCTAATATTGGATTGCACGTTTACTGAAATGGATCTTGTCTGCTTTGCAAACAGTTTTCTGGCACAGAAACAAAGACCAGTTGAAAAATAATTAAAAACAAATTTTATATTGTTTTAATGTGAATAATGAAATAGATAAAAGTTGTATCATACAGCATAACAACATTTTTTTGAAATTAAACATAAATCGTTGGGTTGCCAGAACTTTTTAAAATAAATAAAATAATAATATAGACAGGCCCTTTTAGCGACATTACTCATAAAATTTTGTATGATTTTTATTGTTTAAAAATTTGAAAATAATTGAGCAAAACAAACAAAATTAAAAACCCCTTTATTTATTTTATTCTTGTAGAACGTTACATATTGTTCTATTCTGGAAATTGAAAATTAAACATTTTTTATCGAATTGAAAATTGAAGTGATTAACCTAGAAGTCTTCCGATTACTAACTATTATTTCTGAAAATTAGTTCTGCTTAATTTTTCTAACGTATTTAGATTTCGTGAGAATTATTTGGTTGGCCAGGCTTCGCATCAACAAAAACTAATTATACCCGTTACTCGTAGAGTAAAAGGGTATATTGTATTCGTGCAAAAGTATGTAACAGGGAGAAGGAAGCTTTTCCGACCCTATAAAGTATATATATTCTTGATCAGGACCACTAGCCGAGTCGAACTAGCCATGTCCGTCTGTCCGTCTGTCTGTCCGTCCGTATGAACGCTGAGATCTCGGAACCTATAAAAGCTAGAGGATTGGCATTTTGCATGCATATTCTTGGAGTTCCTACGCAGCGCAAGTTTATTTCAAAAAGGTGCCACGCCCCCTCTAACCGCCCCCTCATTTTTTGAAAGGTGTCTGGCGCCCACACCTTTAAAGATTTTGGAAATGCAGTTCTATTGTGATTATCAAAACCTATCGAAATGTAGAAGAAATTTTTTAAATCGGACCATTCGTTAAAAAGTTATGACCGATCAAAGTTTTAATATATCCATCTCCCTCGCACTCCCTTAGCTGAGTAACGGGTATCTGATAGTCGGGGCACTTGACTATAGCGTTCTCTCTTGTTTTTTTAAATTTTTTTCATTAACAGCTGCAAATGGTCTTAAATTTTCGATAACAGTCAAATTCACAATTTTTCCAAGCCTAACCAATTTTAAAAACTCTGTTAGCTAATGAAAATTACTTGAATTCCGAAATCGGGTATTCAGGCTTTCAAGATTTCAATTTCAATTGTGGATTTCATTTTGTAAGCCACTGTTATTTAACATGGCTGTGGAAACTATGTAAGTCCTGGCTGTATAACAGTCGCTAAGCTTTCGCATGGTTTGTGTCCTGGCTAGGAATCCAAGTGCTTGGTTTAAGTTTTGGGACTTGTTTGGGACACTCCTGGAAAATCATAAAAGCATATCCTGAAAATCTATAAAATGCACATCACATCTATTTCGGCCTTTACGATAACCAATCCTAGCCGTCATCTTTGCCCCGGGACATTAAACCATTTGAAGGCCACTCAACATATAAATTGTTTATGCCATCCTAAAGATTTTTTACGACGCACGCTGCCACAGTGGTCATCATCCCATCCCGGAGAAATGTCG
The DNA here is from genome assembly GCA_035046095.1 of Drosophila pseudotakahashii. Taxonomy (NCBI): domain Eukaryota; kingdom Metazoa; phylum Arthropoda; class Insecta; order Diptera; family Drosophilidae; genus Drosophila; species Drosophila pseudotakahashii. The sequence continues at coordinate 1,960,892 of JAWNOE010000247.1, read as the reverse complement.
AGCCGAATCAGTGCCGGAGTGACCCAGTTACTTGTAAATTGAATTTTTACTTTCACCCACTCCGCCACTCCACGCACTTTTATATCATATCCGCAGGACGGGGGGACACGCATCCTCGTCAAAGGAGGCATAACAGAATTTATCTCCCATGAAGCGCTGTGTCAACCCTGGACGCAGGGTTCCCTTTTTTGCTCATATCGTTTTAATACGATGGGGGAAGCCCCCAATCCGGAGGCTGTGCTGTTGCCACTTAATGGAATTTGCCGCTTATGCGTTCCGCATGCCGCGCATTATCCTTTCTATGCCAGCCAGGATTCCTCAGTTTCCTGTGAATCCGGAGCTTTTTGCCTTCTGTCTTCTGCCTGCCTGTTTGGCTAAAAGTTTTTCCACTGCCTATTTCGGCGTTTTTTCCTCCTTTGTCTTGCCTCGTTTTTGTCGTCGTTTTTCCTGCCTTTTCCGACTTCCTTAAGACTTTCGCACATATGCGGCTTTGTGCGTGCCTGTGTGTTTTGACTTTTAACCAGGATTTCTGGCGTGCCTTGTCTAGTTTCTTGTGTCTGTTTAATTTGTGTGCCCTTAAGCTGGCTAAGCAGGGCATTATATTCATTCCCACTTTGGTTGATTTTTCACTCGAATTCTGATGGGGATAATTGGTGTGTTTGTGGGCTTCTAAGCATAATATTTTCGGAGTCACAAATCTTTGGGGTTTTCCAAGGTTTGAGATTTTCATTTCTATGTTCCTTTGGGAATGACAAGCACCCATAAAGTGGACCCTGCTTTTCCGTGTTATCCTGACCGAATCCAGCTCCTCTGCGTACTGCAATCTTGATTGCCAATTTTTGTAACTTCTCTCTGCCTTTTGGGTCGAGATACTCGGAACAACAACGAGCAGGTATTGTGGGATGCAATGCCATTCACCCGTCTTCTCGAGTGGTCTCTTTCAGCCTGCAGAGCTCAATTTCCATTTTAGATGGTCTTTTCACAGACCAACTTAAGCTGTTTACGGTTGCAAATCTTTAGCTCTCCAGCCGTTGGTATCTTTCCAATTGTCCTGCGGCAGGTAAATGCCGATGGCGGTGCTGCTGGCTACATTGTGTGTCCTGAGTTCAGTGAATTCGTGTTTTGTGAATGGGCCTGCTTTGGTACTAGGACTTGTCATTCTTGAATTTTATACCCTGCCACAGTTACACAACTAAACCAATCAAACATAAAATTCAAAATTTGTTTAAAATAATGAACATAATTTCTTCTAACAAAAAATATAAACCTATTTCTTTTTAAAGTTTGTATAATTTTTGCTTCTTTAAAAAACCCCTTAAAAAACTTTACATTAGAATAGACAAATTTATTACATGATGCAGATACTTCAAACTTATTTTGTGCAAATAAAAAAGTTAAGATTAAGCTTTCATAAAATGTTTTTCGCGGAGAAAACGCTATCTTTAAAAATAAGTAGCGATCCGTATATTTTTAGGTCTTGTTCTGCCATCACCAGTATTTTTTTATGCAATGCCCACAGTGCCCGCTTACAGCGGAATCAATTTTCCGGAATTTTACTAAGCCACCACCACAATCGAAAGCGAAACGCAAACAACGGAAAAAGCGGCGATTCCGTGAAAAGGCAATAGTTGTCGGCCATAAACGACGAACAGTCAGAATGAATTGTGCAGGGCGGGGGGATTTTGAACGGCATGAAAGCCGCAGGGCAGGACTGGCGGCCTTTTACCCCTCCGCGTAGGACAGTATGCCAGTTAGCTGATAATACAGTGAGGCCTTCCCCAGGCGCATGCTAACAAGTGTTTGTTCCATTCATAAATTCTACTAACCCAGTGGCCTCCAAATAACGCGAGTACGAGCCGAGCCGAGCGACGATACGAAGGCGAATCGACTGTCCTACGCTTTTAGCACATACCCCTCTCGTGTCCTGATTTTAGATCACGGCTCCTGTTGTCCTGCCTGGTATCAGTGGCATTTCAGTTGCACGCCGGTCCTCCAACAATGCAGACGTTCGCGGTAGCTAATCAGCACTGACTTTCACATCCTTATCGGACGGAAAACTATTAACTAGCGTCGGAAGTAAAGCACGTGTAAAGCGTCGTGAAAATGTGACAAAATAATAATAAAAACCAACCCAAGGATCTTTAAAAAGACAAGAGAAAAAAATCTAAAACTACGAAAACTTTAGAGTGAAAGTGTTTTGGTTTTAAAATTAAGAGAAAATAAAACAAAGTTATAAATGTAAATCAACTACTAGGATCTCCAAAAATGTACAATGAAGAAACGTAATACATAGAAATAGTAATACAAGCAGGTTAAAAAATTAACTTGTCACCGAATGTCACAGCAAATTAAAAGTCTAACCCAGCAGTTATGAAAAACAAACAGTTTGAAAATGAGTCCTAACAACCTATAGCTTACTTAGTGTAAGCCACTTGCTTTGACCCCTAATTAATTAAGTTGCTACTGCCGTCGCTTAATAAATCTGAAGATGTCTCGCCGGGCGAAAAGATAAATCTAACGGAGAGCCGAAACTAATTTCATTATCAAAATATAAACACAAAGTCTGAGCGGACCTTTGGTAAACCTTCCTTCGTTTTTTTTTTGGGTTGTAGATTTTTGGTTGATTCTGCTTTCGGCCTGGCAGCAACAACAAAAAAAAAGAGGACAAAACAAATATTAATTAATGCAACTTCTAAATTATTTTTGAGGGAAAAGTAAATTTCTGCCGGACACGGGAAAATAAATCAGAGTACAAAAAAGTTGAACAAAGTTTGTACTTAGCTAGATTTTTCTCCTTACCTTAATTATAAGTTGTGGAAAATTGGCACAGCAATTCGTTTTAAGGTCTGAAAAATAAATAGGAAAAGTTTGACGGACGAGATGGCAGGGGATCTCTCTCTCCCCTGCGCTGTCTTATTTTTAAGCTGAAAATATTAAAGCTCTTCGCATTCAACTGCGGCCCTAATTTTTGGATTTATTCACTCGAAAAACATTTGTCGGAGGGGCAGAGTAATTCGAACAAATTATTACACATACGCCGTGTGTGCGGCCCAGGTGTCCTGATAAACTTTGCTGGCAGCCCAAGGCAATTAGCAGTGTTTAGGTGTAATTGCAAAATTATGCAAAAATCACAGACTGCCGGCAGGTCGTTGGCAGATAAGGGGCCAACGGATTGACAAGGGCCCGAAATTCGAGCTGGCAGAAGAGTGTGTGTGTGCCGAATGCCTTTTCCGGGGTCCAGCCGTCACAGGATATTCAATTTCCCAGCCCGACTTGCTGACAATTTGTAATTTAATGTTCATTCATTTTTGACCTCCTGTCACCCCTTGAGCGTATTAGAAAAATGGCACGGGCCAGTGTTAATTGCCAAAGTCTCTGTCAGTTTAATTCCCTTGGGGTCTGTCGGCTTTTAATGATAGTTTTGGGACCTGAGGCGACGTGGAGTGGCGGAAGGCACTGAGTCTCGGTCACGTAGCCCTGATGAATGCCACAGCCTGAATGCGGTTTTCGTCTCCTCCGTTTGCCCCCGGCAGTTGCTGACTAATTTTTTGCTCAGTCTGCTGGATTTTCGGCCTGACCTTTGTTTAATGGCGAAATAGGGCAATTAATAAACGTGTCTGCTAAATCCCAGGCCCCAAAGTACCTCTATTTAGTTTCAGTGTTATGACCAGTCCTTTCAGCAGCTTTCTCGTTCCTAGAAAAATAATAAAATAAATAAATAAGTAAAGCATCTGCAGAAACTAAGTATTTGTTTGAGAACTTTTAAGTTTATAAGCCACAGAACAGCATTCCACTTGACTAATTGCATTTTAATGCTTTTCTTAATTAATTACCCCCGAAAATGATTCAAAGTTGAAAATGCAAATTCTGCAGACAGGCTAGTTATTAATTCATCTTCACATGCTGCTTTTGCAATAAGTGTAATGAGATTGCAGCTAATGAGCAGTGAGGGCCAGTGGTTGACGTTTCAGTCAGAGGCAGTCCCTGAAAATGGCTAATTAGCAAACAAATTCAGGGAAGTTGACGTCAGGAATTCAGGCTGAATGCTCGAATGCTGCGGAGATGTCAACGTAAATAATTATGCCGGCGTGTGCTCAATAATTAAAACGAATTAATGTCTCCTAATGAGCATGCAACGCAACCTCACTCTCCTCACCTTTCCATTAATTTATTTATGGCCCGTCGCAGCCATAAAGGCGAAAACGTAAATACAGGTCCACCCTGTGCTTTTCCTCCTGTTTGCTTTACCTGTTGCCCCCGTGGTCACGCCATTAATTCTCATGAGTAAAATAATTAGAAAATCAAATAGAAAAAACTCGGAGGTGGGTCTGCGTCAAATGCTTTCTGCGGCACTCGGGCTGTCGGGTTGCATCCCTTCCGCCGGAAGCGGAAATGGCGCAACTGTGTTAAACTACAACTGGCGCGTACAGTTGGGCAACTGCGAAAGTTTTGGTTCAAATGCTGCCAACAGGAGGGCGTGGCGCCCGCTGGAATGGAAGTTCGCTAAAGGATTTCGCTACATTGCCCTCAGACGCTAAATGAATGTTTGTAAACGCACTGCAAAAATCGTTGTATATTTTCTAATAATTTTAGATTTTTATTTCTGCCTATAAGCTGCCTAAAATATTCCTTTTAAATGTTCTTCGCTTGGTTTTCCACTTATTTCAGTTTTTACTAACTTTAAATATGGAAATAATAAATTTAAAAATATTTGTTTTTTTCATCTTTGATTTAATTAGATAAAATATTTAAAGTGAATTAGAATAATATTTAATAATAATATCTATCTTAATTTTTAATATTTTTAATATGTTTTTTATTAAATTTTTAATATACAGATATTCAATTAAATTTTCCAGTGTAAGCGGAACTTGATAATAATGGCTTCAATGGCTAAGTTCAGAGATAAAACTCTTATAAATATAAGTTGGCCAAGAAATAGTCTGCTTTAATGGTATTCCATCCGTATATAGACCATCTTCCTTCGCAACAAACTATTTCCCTCGAAAAAAGGCCTGTCATAGCAACTCTCCTTTGACAAGTGCGAATTACCGAGGCGAAAGACAAAAGTTTTGCGGCTGCAAACTTCAGTGATTAAACCCGATTTGACAGCAGTCAGGTCAAAGGTAATGCCTACGAGGCTCGAGGGTTTATAAGGGGAAACTGCAGTCATTTTCAAATAGTTGCAATTCGGGTCGTCGTCATGTGGTTTCTGCTGTCACAACTTGTTCGCCAAGTCCTACTAATTATGCAATTATTTTTTCGCATTTCCCCAACTGACTTTTTACGACTTTTTTACGACATTGCGCAACTTTTGCCAACTTTGCAGAACTTTTTTTTATGACGCCGCGGACAAGTGGTCAGCGATTTAATTTTAATTGTATTTAGATAAGATTTAATGATGTTTGTGCGGGAGATAGGGCAAAAAGTAGAAAGTTAATCAAACTTTCAGAGATGCTAATTTATATTGCGCAACTGAGTCATTTGGATGGCGAGGTCAAAGGACATTCTAGCCACATACACTGCGTGCGGTTAGTACGTATGTACATATGTTCTTGACTATGATATATTTTCACGGTGCCTGCACAACGGTATATGCCATAAAATATTTAGTGCTTAGTTCTGTGGCCTCCACATGCGCATTTTTGGCGGTTCCACTGGATTACCGTGAGCAGCAGACAAAAAATAAATAGAGAGCGCTAAGCATGCTCGAAAAAGCCGAACAATAGACCAAACCCAGCCATGTATGTGGGGTGTACGCCATACCGTATAGTATACCATTCCTTACTACACAACGACAAGCAGCAATAATGATCTTTTTGTTACACATGGGCGGGTGGCCGAAAGGGGGCGGGGCAGAGCAAACAAACATCGCACACGCACACACATCCTCGCAGGAGTGCAAATACTCACTTGCACGCACACACAGGCGACCAGCATTTATTTTTGTTTGTCATGACTTTGCGCTTTTGCTGCGAACTGAATGGGAAATGGGAAGTGGGAAATGGGGAATGTAGAAAGCAGCAAGCAGCGAGGAGAAAGTGAAAATGATAAAATGGAAGGGACAACGGAGGTACACGCCATTTTTTCGGGGCTTTGTCTCTCATTTTTCCGGCCGCTCTGTTTGCATTTGTTAGCATACAATTTGGCATCGGCACACAGGGCGGATGGATTATTATTTTGTCGCTAAAATCAACAACCAGTCAGCAAGGGCTTTTGATGAATGCGAATGGGGAAGGAAATTCGTAAGGAGAATCCTGACTGCAGTGGCCCTTCGTGTTCGGTAAAATTTCTTTACCTCTTGAAAAACTGAAGCTTAAATGGTGGATTATTCGTCAGCAGATTTTAAGAATGATTTTTTACAGATACTATTCCTGAGTAATATTTTTTTATATTCATTAATATTATAATGTAATTATTTTTGTTGGCACTTTATGATAAATCACAAAAAATGTAAATTAATTTGCTTTACTTGAATTTGAATAAATCCTTTTAAAATGTAAAAACCACCGATTAGCTTTTATAGTTGCCGCTTCGTGTGTGGCGTTAACCTTTGACTTATAAGGTAGATTATTTCATAACGTCATAATTAATTCTGCCTGAGCACACGCGTTGAATTTTAAAGTTTGCTACTATTACTCAAAGCCCTATTATAGAAGCCAGAAGGCAGTGGCCAGGCTCTGGCTGAAATATTAAATTATTTGCCGGCCATAAACACGTATCCATGGTCAGGCAAGGGCACACACACGCAGTAAGTAGGCAATGGATTTTTTCAATTTGCGTTACTCGCCAAGATGTTATGCAAGTCACGCGCCAATCCGCCCTACATACGTATATTACATCTACGTAGATATACTTATTCGCAAGTTGTTTCGACGGGGAAGTGGGGAGCGGCAGCGGTAACTCACAATATCATGTGCTCAATGGGCTGTGAGGCTGGGAGATTTTGCCCGCACAAGTCGCTGTTGCTCCTTTGATTTATGCGACATTTCCACACATTTGCCTGCCATTAACATTTTGCTTCGTTGCCTGTCAGCCGGCAAACAGCAAAGCTTGTCGTCTTCCCTGTCGCCAGTGTCCTTGTCCGTTGTCTTTTGTGTGTCAGCAGTTCGCTGTTCTCCGCCAGACATCGTCTTGTTCTCGCCCAGATTGAAATTGATTGGCAACTTCTCCGGCAGCTGCAGCGGCCGGGATGCTCCGACGAAGCCAACTTTATCTGAGAGCAAACTCCTGTTTTGCGCAGCTTAAAAAAAATGACAGAAAACGCTCTTACCGAACGAGCGAACTGCTGCAGTGAACAGTCATTGAAAACACGACTGGTCTGTTGCTGAAATTTTAATTTAAAACTGTTTCCGTAAACAAAAGCGAAAGAATGCAATTCTGTCCGCTTTTATTGAGCTTAGATTTAATTTGCGGTTACCTAGTTTCCGAAATACCCAAAGTATTTTTCGGACAGGTAGCCACGGGGCGTATGCTTGATGAAAGCCCAGAGTTGAAGAATTCCTTTCGAGCATATGCGAAGGCATTTCTCTTAACTCGCCAACTGAAATATTGCAGGGCAAAGGCAGAGGCATAATATAACTGCCAGAATACTGTATATTTCGGCCCAATTTTCCCACAATTCTCTGGGCCATATATGAGAACGTTGGCTGTTGCCGAGTGGCTGCCTAAGTGCCCGGCTGTCTGGACCCGTTTCGAGGGCTCCCAAAACATCTCTTCATCCCAAACACATGTACGGTCCATATTTACGCCGAAACTACAAGCATAAGCAGCCGGCTCAGCGACCCAGGCCAACGAACGTTGAAAATAGAGCACGAAAAAGGTACTGGAAGCCCCGGCAAGGTGGCCCAGGTCAAAGCACGAACCATGACGCCGAGTGGGTGCCAAGGGGGGAAATTGAAATTTATATTTACGCAGCCCATAAATTTCTGGCTTTTCGGCCCGTTCGTTCTGCTGTGAGCTAGTGCTTAGGCGGCTGTCAGTGTTGCCAAAGATGACTATTTTCCAGCAGGGTTCGTAATAATAAATTCATGGGGTTCCAAGGAATAATATTGGTAAAAATCTTGAAAGAATATTTTTCCCTCAGAATGAATTAAACTTTTTTTAAAATTAAAAACTACTGTAAAAAATTTTAAAAGCAGTTAGATAAGTATGTCTAGAGAGGTTAATAGAAATAGAAATTAATAATAGAAAAAGGAGTTTTCAAATGTCGCCCAGAAGTATGCTACACAAAATGTTAAATTCCTTTGTTAGTTTTTCACTGCCTACTTTTAGACACCTTTAAAGGAGATTTTAATTTCTTTATTATTTTTAATCAGAACAATTATTTTTCCTTTTTTTATACGTAGGTTACGCTTTTTCAGCAGCCAGCACTGCGGACAAAGCCTATTTGCGTTTGTGGGCGGGCAGGGCAGCTGACAAAGTTGAGGCCTGTCATGTTGCATATCCCAACTTCTTGGCTAACCCACGCACGTCTGCCGGCGACAAGTTTGGGGCCGGGCCCTCGTATTCCCTTTTTGTGCGTGTCTGCGGCGTGTAATCAAATTAAAAGTTGGAGCAAGGAATTGCTTTTAAAGGCATTAGGCCGGCGTCAAGTCTTTAATGTTTCATGTGATCATTAGCTGCAGGCCGTGGCGAATCTTTACAACTTGCAATCTTTCCCCAATTGACAGTCCGGCGAATGCGATGCTGGCACGCAATCAGCCAGCTGCCAGAATTCCAGAACAGAAACAGTGACACAAACCTAGGGAGGCACTCAGATAATAACTTAATTACAGTTTTGTGTGCTAGTTGGGCGTGTGGGCTTTATATTTGGGCAATTACAGTGGGCAACGCTACACCTGGAAGGCAGGCAGAAAGCAGGCCGGAAACATGTGTATTATCAAATGCCAGTCATTAGACGCCCGCCGCCCCTCGAGTGGTAATTTATCTCAAATGCTCTGCGGCCTACACGTGTACACAGACACTCTGTGTCCCGATGACAGGTGATGGTGATTGTGACGGTGGCGGTGGCGCTGGTGGTGGAGCTCCGAGCGAAAATAATTAAGCCCCGTTATGCGTAAAGCATGAACATCCCGAACTAGACAGCGGCAACAACATCGCAACATCCCGGCAGATTGCTTAGTAACCAGAGATGGCAGCGTGACAACTGAAACTTTTCGCTTTGAGAACTCTTGAGGGAAAAGTTTCCCAAGATAGTTACATGCCATGTAAGTGCAGGAAGCTGCTGCGAAATAATTTAAGTTTTAACAGTTTTCCCAGTGTCGATTGAAGGACTGAGAATAAATGATAGGTGGAACAAACGCGGCTAAAGTTTTATATATATTTATACAGTTGGCCAAAAAAATATTCAAGAAATAAGCTTCAAGTGAGGCAATTTTCGAAGAAATAACCAAAGCTGAAATCCACATGGAAACCATTGATAAATGGCACGAAATCGTTGCATACTTTTCAGCACTTGTGGAAATTTTCTCTCTATTTTCGAATTTTTGATTAACAAAAATTGAACAAAAACATTTGGTAAGAGAGATTAAGAGAAAGAAAAATAGTAGAAAATCGTATAGCTTTAAATTCTTAAATTCTTTTTTTTTCCATAGCTGAGACTTTTGCCAACTTTTTACCTCCGCCAATTGAGGACTTCTGGCTGACTGAATAATCTAACTGCTTGAGCTGCCTTTTAAGATTTCAGAGCTATCATCGCAGATCATCTCTGGAACGCTTTTCTCGCTCTCGGCCACTTTAATTGGCACTCGAGACCACGTTTATGGCGTCTGCTTGGCTTGCACTTTCGCCCGACGCCATTAGCCACGAAAGTTAACCGAATGTCGGTAGTAGTCACCATTCACCCACCGATTCGAGCCCTTTGCCACACGCTTTTCACTTTTTTTCCGACGGCTGTGTGTTTGGGTAAAACGGCATTTATGCTCCTATTTTCCCCCGGGTGTGTGTGTGTGTGCTGTGTGTGATGATTATGCATATTTAGTGACGTCTGCGCCGGCGCCTAATTGAATATGTATGGAAAGGGCGGCGGTCCGGGGGTTGTGTCAAGTGCGGCAGAGTGGTAAATTAATTGGCTCTCGGGCGGAGAGCCGGCTTTCCTTGTTATTTTTAACTCTTCTCGCCAACCGCAAAGTGCTCAAGCTGTTTGAGGCCCAAAGTCAGGCCACAGGAAGCGGCATTTGTCAACCACAAAGCAATATTCTGGTTTATAATTGACTTCGGTTATGGAATCCATGGGAGATAATTCAATTTACACGTTTCAAAGTGTCTGCATAGAAACTAGATGCCATAGAGAAAAGATTCCAAAAAGTTTAAAGTCGTTTTGGTAGCTTTTTAATAGATAATTTAATAAAATAAATAAAATCTTAAAATAAAATGGCCTTTATCACATTTTCGAACAGCTACAATTGGTTTCTGTCCAGAAAAAACAAAAATGCAGCAATTAGAAACCGAAATCGAATCACAACAGATAGAAAAACAGAAAAGTTAAAACCCAAAGAGGGATGGAGTGGCTATCCTGTTTTGCCGGCTCGTAATTAGGGCGATCAGAATCCATCGAAGCAGGAATGGAAATTTAAGGGTTTTCATACCCGTTGGCTTACTTTTACGGTTTCAGCTTTAATTAAAAGTAAATTCAAGCTCCACTGGACGCAAGCGGCGACCTTGTCGCCTCCGCTCTTACAAATTTTGCCCGTTATTGGCAGCCGTGCGGCGTATTTAAGCCGTAAAGTACAATTTGGGACATGAACGTGGGACGGAAACAACAAAAAGCCAGAATCGTGTGACACATTTGACCCTTTTTTGCAGCTACCACTTGGCATAATCAAAATCTACGCAGCCTGGACGCTCGTGCAGCTGTTGTGTCGCCTGTTTTCCCGATTTTCCGATTTTCCGCCTTCCCGTCCCTTTGTCTAAATCGCTTGGCTTTCCCCCTTCGCCCTTATTGGTTCCATATTAAAATGGGCTGTCAAATGGCTTGAAAACTGCTGTCGTTTCCTATTTTCCAATTGTGTTTTGTTTGCCGTTTGCATTCCGGAAATGCTCGAAAACCAAATATGTATCGAGAGACTGCTAAAAGTTTTGACAACTGAATGTACATGCATTTATTGTTGGGTTTCTAAAGGCATTAAAACTCAGTTCATTTGAATGTAAAATATGGGTAATACTTTAAAAATCCCAATTTTCACTATACTTTAATACTTTTAATATTTTTCTTTATCAACGACCTAAATTTAAACAAATTAAAAATTTATTTTAAAATTATTTTGCATCACTAAAAAAATGTAAAAATTAAAATAAATAACTTGTCCAACATCTAAAATCAAGGCTTATCAATGAATTATTTATTTTTTAAATATCATTTTCCAAAAAGTATGACCCTTTACTTTTTAAGCTGGTATTTTTCCGGGTCGAAATCCTTTTCGGGACTGTTTGCTTTTCAACGACCCTTTTGCGTAACCATTTAATGTGCTTAAAGAATTTTGACACAATTCTGGCAATAATATCGAAAATGGCGACCCTTTTTCCGGGTGTCCTTTGACCGAGCACGGACTCAGCCCTTGGCGAGGTGAAAGGTCCTGATCCTGCAGTTCCCAGCTTGCCAATTATACAAAACTCTGGGCATTAACTGTGCTTAAAAGCAGCCGAAGCCAGCCACCCCCCAAAAAACCTTTGTCTAACCAGCTCTTGTGGAGCGGCTATTAACGTTGGCAGACAACAACTATTTGCAGCTGGCAAAAATCATGAGGATTTTACATCTTTTCGTCTTTCACTCGGCTTGCCTATTTATTTTTGCCTGTTTATCTGCCTCATCGTAAAAATATAAATAAAAATATTTATGCAGCGCCCTGGGTTTTTTTTCGTAAGATTTTTTATGAGCGCCGACCGACGAGCTATTAAAAGCTGAAAGCGGGGGGAATACATATTTTGAAAATTGGCCGCCAAGCGCTGGGAGTAGGATGGCTCAAGGACGAGCCCGGATTCGGAGTGCGCATCCAGGGCCCGGGACCATTTTTTTTTTAATTCCGATACATTGAATTTTCCGTAGACAAAAAGCGTGTTTAGCATGGCAAGCCGATTAAGGCCCGGGACGGGAAAACCTTAAAGCCTTTAAAAGGCTTACCATGCTGGCCAACGGAATGGACTATAAATTTTACATTTAACGCGGCCCGGGGATGACACTTTCCGGGGCGGAAGAGGGGGCAAATTTGTCCGCCTCCAGATGCTGGCAACTCGCCGGCTTCCAGGACATTTTTATTTATGAGCTGGCAAATTATGCGCCATCAACGCGGACAATTAGAAACTCAATTGCTATGCCGGGTCCCAGAAAACATCCCGTTCCCGCTTTCCCCTTGCTTACTGGACATTCAAAATTACTTGTCAGCCCTGGCTTACCAAATAATTTTGCATAGTTATTGGGCCCTTGCCGGGAAATCATCTGTAAGGCTTTTGAATTTAAGAGAGTCATTATTTAAGATCAAGGCAGGAAAAACCTTTTTGAAATATCTAGCTCGTACGCATTGCGTGCTTTTTTGACAGAGAAATAACAGCAATACTTTAAAGTACAAGTCATTTTTATAGGCCTGGCTCATTTTGTGAATTTAATTAAATCCTCTTTCTGTTTGTCTCTAGCAGATATTATTTATTTTTTTGTAAATGCATGAATCAAAGCTAATTACGCATGGAAATAATGTGTTTAATTAATTGAAATTATAGGTGCTTTACCATTAAAAAAGAAATGACACTGGTTTGTTACATTTACAAGTCAAATATGAAACATTTAAATTGACTTATTTAATTATAGGTATTTTTTTGCAAATATGTATGCAAATTTTAGGGATCAAAACTTCAATGCTCAATTAACTTACCCTTACTTTGTCACACTTAAAGATTTTTCGAGACCATCTCAACACTTTGACTTTAAGGTCTCAAGTCCGTTTAATTGCCGAGTCCTGGTCGAATCATTTCATCGCCCGGAAACTAATTGCACATCAAAAACTTCGGATGGAAACTTGATAGAAACTTCCTGCCTGGGCCACAAAACCCTTTTACGATGTACTAAATTCAACGCCCTCCAAGGTCCATGGTCCCCGGTCTCTGGTCTCTGGTCAACAACAGAGCCCCGGCCAGTCATAAAAGTTGAAAAATCAAAATGGCATTTTTCGACACCATCAAAATGGCATTTCGGTGCAGCCAGCTGTCCTAGAAAAACCGCAAATCCGTATGTGAGTCTGGGCTGTGCTGTTAACTCATTAAAGTGAGCCAAAAAACAAGGGCCAGCGGTGCGTATGCGTAACATTGTTGCCATTTTTATTAGAGCCTCTCCGCTGCTGTCCTGGCCAACAACAACTTCCACATAATCAAAAGCGGTTTAGCTGCTTTCAAAAGATAAGCGTAGCTCATTGTGGCCCGTCCTCGCTTTTCCGCTTTCCCGGCTTTTCCCCGGTCTCTGGCGGGGTGGAGGTTCTGGATGGGTTGACTGTGTGACATCCTGACTGTTTGTCATAATAATAAAAATGCCAATTTGTTTTATGGGCGACAAGTTAAGCTTGCCTTTGCTTTGCTTTGATGTTGATTTTTATATTATGATGTCGGAGGAGCTCCAATATATGTATGTATGCCCCCATATTCACATACCAATCGAAATCCCCCCCAGATTTCAACTTGCTTGTTTGTTGTTTCGGACCTGGGCAACAGACACGTGCTCTTTGATACACATACCCGTGTGGCCCAGCTTTGTTTGAGCATTCAGTATGCACCACTGTCGGCCGATTGTCGCTGGTAGATTGATACTCAAGTGGAAGCTGTATTATTTAAGGCGAAATGCGGCAATGCCAAGTATCTAAAATATTTTAGTACGGTACGTTTCAAAGCAATCGTCTCATTTGATTCCCCCCAGACTCGTATGTTAAACCCTGTTTTTTCTTATTGCCTGGAGTTGTCCATCAAAACAGAATTGGTTTTGGCTAGAAAAACTACTATAACATTGAACTGCAGCCTGCCAAAGCCATAAATCATAATCTGCCACAGGCTATCGCCGAAAGTCACAGACAACGGAACTTTGCAAACTACAAACTACTACATGATTTATGGCACTTGAAAAATAGACTACAAAGAGGCCAACAGAAATTGAGTTTAAAAATCCATTTTGTAGTGCGTTTCAACCACAAATAAAAATGCAATTTGATGCAAACGAATTGAAAAGGTTTCGTTTACTTGCTTTGGCTAAATTCGATATCATAAAGTATATATATATTTAAATTGAATAATTCGATTTAACTATAAGCTTTCATACATTTTTCAATAATATATATATATGGAAAATTAAACCGTGGAATTTTTAAACAATTTATTAACATTTTTAAATTGGACATACAATTAAAAACATTCCTATTCGCTTTGTCTTTGAACAACTTTTGTTGAACAATATAAACTTAATACCAAGTCACTGATTTGCCATTTCTATGGCAACTGCTGCTCGCCCACATATTATTTATGGTATGGCATTTTATGTTAATTTTAATTGTATTCATCACTCGCATATTCTTTGAATTTCCAACATAAATACAAGTTTTTTCGCTTCACTTGTCTGGCCAATGCAAATTAACACGATTGTTTTGAGCTTTTCTGTTTTTTCCCATGCTTTTGTTTGGTTTTGCGAGCGCCCAATTTGAATTATTGATTGCTGAAAGTTTCCTTTTCGCCCCGCGAAACAACCTAAATGTATGTGTCACCCATCAAGGCAGCCACGCCTACGACACACCTCCGATGCAGGGAAAAAAAAATGCTTTTCAGCCAATTTGAATACACTTGCTGTTGTTTTTCATTTTTCATACTCTCTTCTTCTGTTTTGTTTTGCCAAAAATTGTTTTCCCCAAAGTTTTTGTCTTTTGAGCTTTCGCCTCTGTGGCAGTTGAGGCTTCTGTACTTGGCTTCCGGCTGTTATCAGCCATCGACACTTGGGACTCACTCATTTGGGCTGCAGGATGTGTCGCCTGCGTCTTCGCCTTCGCCCTTGCCCCTTTGGGCGCAGCGTTAATGTAATTTGGATGCCGAGGAATATTCCCGACGCTTTTTGTTTGAACTCCGGCTGACTGGCTCAGTGGCTCAGTGGCTCACTGGTTCTTTGGTTCCTTGGCTGGCCGTGGGCCATGCCACGCCCCCTGCTCCCAGGGGTGTTGACTTTATTGAACCATTTTTTCCACGAACCTGATTGACTCGTGGGCCGTCCCTCCCTTTCTGCTGTATTTCCCTTCGCTTCCTGGCTTTTATTTCGCTTGCCGCAAATTTGCTTTAGGTTCGCTTTAGACACTTAAACTCAACCGCAGCCGCAGTCGTGCATGCCCTTTCAGTTCTCCCCACCGATATCAGTCAATTTCAAATGTCAATAAAATGGAAATTTTATAATTTTACTCCGCGGCCAGGGAGGCAGTTTTCATTCTCCTCCACTTTTGCACTCTCCTGCGGCGCCTTCAACTTAATGAGATTTTATTTATTGACTGTTGATAACAGAAGCTCCGATGCTCTGGGGGCGGAAATCGGTGGGAAGCCCACGTCTAGGATGCTTCTCATGCGGTTTTGAGTGTTTTATGAAGCCTGTTTTATGGCTGCTTTAGTGGCTGAATTCGGTGTTAGCATAAATGCTACTGGCAGTGGCGCATACAAATTTATCTTTCATCGATATCGGTCTTAATGGAGCAGGAGGTTGAGCTATCTCAGTAAAAAATCGTATAAATCTTTTAATTTAGGGAAAAAGCTACCTACTGACAGATGTAAGTGGTTACTTGGAACCGAGTTGGTTTAAGTTTCGTACTTTGATTCATGGATTAAAAATAGTTACTTTCAGTTTTTAATATAAATAAGTCATTCTTTTGATGGCTTCTAGATATTTATTTATATTTTTAATGGGTTTTAATTTATCGATAACAATCCAATTAGATCAGGTGTAAAGCTTTCTCAGTAAAAAATCATATAAATCTGTTATTTTTGGGAAACGTATGGGAATTCAGAGTATAAGCATACTTTAAATTTAACATGCGGACGAGAAAACGGCCCTAAAAATAGTTATTTTCAGTTTTTAGTAAAAACAAGTCATGGTTTAAATGAATGGCATTTAAAGAAGGTATAATATATTTTTTAATGGGTTTGGATTATTTATTAAAAAAACAAACAAACCTTTACCATAATAAGTCTTGCTTTTAATTTATGGTTTTAGATTATAATATATTTTTAAAGTGCGTTTTGATTATTTATTAGAAAAACCAAAACATTCACAATTTATTCACAATTCTCTCTTTTCGAATCGATAGCAAACCCATTCACTCGAGCTTCTTTAACTTCCCATCTAAATATGTCTTCCTAGCCAAACTCAGACAATGTTTGATGGATTGATATTTATGCGTCTGTCTTTTTATATCCACCAGTTCGATGTATCCTTTTGCAAGCAAATATTATGCCAAATTTGGCTCTTTGGCAGGCGCTCATAAAAATAAAAGAGGCAGGACCTCGCACGCACGGGCTGCCACTTTGAAGTTTCATTTCCTTGGAATTTTATAATAATTCTGTCTATGGATTTCTGAATTACTTTAAATGCGATGGCTCCACGTGTGTGCTTTCCCCAGCACTTACGATGCTCGGTTGGCTAACTTCGTTTTGGCCCGTTTTAGTTTTTATTTCCAGGGAGTGCGGAACATAAATGTGCCAAGGCACGTTCCAATCGCTCCCCCTTTGCATATCCGCATACATTTGCACGTAACTTTTAACGACAGCCCACAAATGTGCAAATGAGTTTTAATTAAAAAGCTGGAAAAATAAAGAAAACATAAACAGTGCACTTTCGCCCGATGTGCACGCTGGATAATTCAAGTCCCCACAAAAGGACTGGATCGATTTAATGCCGTAGGCGGAGAGTTAACCATTTAAAGCCGCTTAACTTAAATGCCTTCTTAAATATTGTTTTATGTAGATGGAAGGGCTCTTTAAAAAATGGAACTTAAAATATTCATTAAAGCACTCGGGTAGTAAAAACCGGACTTTCACTTAAATATGAAACCATTTTTTCGAAACTGGCTGCCAGTTTTCACATTTCAATGGGGAAATCAAAATGTTTCATTTAAATTTTACACGTAAATTGAGTGGCAGCAGCACCTGGCGTATTTTACTTAATTGTGCGACACCCCCGCAGAGAGTTTTTTTCGGTTTTTGGCGGACAGCAGTGCGCATGGGGGATTATTAGGTTTTTGCTCGTGCTGCTTTTGCTGGCCAAAGTAAACACAGCTGCCGTCGGAACTGTTTTTGCAGACGCGAACGCCATATTAATTTTGCACTCACCCTTTTAGACTTACATTTAATTAGCTTTAAATATTGGAGGTATTTTTGCCTTTACGCAAAAATATATAATTCGTAGATCAACAAGTTTTCAATCCTTTAAACTTTATTTAAATGCTCAGCGAATATAAATCTTACCTTGATTTCGCTATGCAGCGAATTGGCAATTGCAATTTATATTGGCTGAGCTTTTATGTGATATATTTACGGAATTTAAGCACATTTTCAAGCATTTGCTTTGGCAGTCAACTTGAAATTTCACTTTATAGCCGGGACATCAAAAAGTTACACATACGCCACGTAAGCCGGCAGTAAAATTAACTTTATTTCACACGCAAAATCATAAAAAATGCATTGGCATCTCAAGTGTCTTGTCAGAAGCCCTCGAAATTCGAAATTTCCAACTTGAGACCTAATTATTTACGAGTTGGCACGAGCCGAAAATCGTCCGACAGCATTAAAAAGTCAAATTATGTGCATATCATAAAAAAATACGACACTTACGTGTGTGCAAATTATATGTTGTACAACCAATTATTTTCGTTATTTTTGCCCAATATTTTTTGTTTCCTTTAGCACCTATCACCTAATTTAGTGATTTTTCCTGTAGCCAGTAAAAAATTCACATTCGAACATTTTTTCCGTGGCTGCTTGGGTATTTGAATATTCATGAAATGTCAAGGGCTTCTCGGAATTTAATGGCTCTTCAATTTAGCCTATCCGAAGTATTTTAGTTAATCCAGAAATGTGCAACTGTTCACCTAGAAGAGTTGAAAAGTTCTGGGGCCCGAAGTCATATCAACATATCATCCCTGCAAATTTTACAAGTAAGTCTGGCAATCTCTCAGCCCGCATAAGTAGGCCAACAGAGTATTAAGCAAAGTGTTATCTCGGCTTATTTAATTGTAGTTTGGCTCGAAGCCACGCCCCTTTCTGGCCAGTGAACTCCCTAAACTACTGTTAACACCATGTGCAGTTTTCAATTTGCATTTGTGGCAGCTTTTTGCACATGGCGCCCCTTTAACTTCCTGTTGCATGTCGAGAGCTCTTAAATTCTCAATTTGTTTTCTGATTTATGGGCAGCTGGAAGAAATCGGAGTGCTCGCCCGACTTTGTAAGTCGTGTAAACGATTATCCGTCGGCCAAATTGTAATTTCCTTAAACGGAACTCTGGCTGCAGCATAAATTAAATCTGCCCGAAATTTGGCTTTCACCCTGCTGCCGAGCATGTCCAACTTCTATTATACTCGCTGTGGTCTTTCAGCTCGTAAAAATGCCATAAGCTGTCACTGGCAGTTAAAAAGCGGAAAGAACATAAAGCCATTCCGACTGCATTCGTTGTTGCAATTCTATTATTTAACATCCTGCATGTCTGGCTCGAAACAAAAGAAAATGCCAGCGAAGTAAAAAAATGCATACAAATAGAGAGGAAATTGCCTACTGCAATATTAAAATTAATAAACTCGTTAGGACGATTTCATTTACGATTCTTAAGAAATTTCAGAATACCTAGGGTTGTTTTTTTATATTTCTGGGTTTTTCTCTAAAAGAAATGTTTTCGATGGTTAGAAAATATTACACAAATTAAGCAAATAGTTGGGATTTAAAGAGATTTTATATAAATCACCTGAATAGCTTATCAGTCAACTTTAAGGAAAAACTTATCCTACTTTCCGGATAAAATGTCAGAAGTGTTGACTTTCCCGCGAGCACTCGTCTTTATAAATATGTACATTTGATAGGCAAATAAATTTTAACTTGCCCGAGTGCATTTCAGCGTATTGTGCCCCCCGTCACCATTCAATTTTCGAACCAATATAGTGTAATATTGGCCTTGCCAGCTGACTGCTGCCTGCTGACTGTGACTGCTGCCTTCTGCCACTCGTGGCTGTTTGCTGATATTGACTGTTAGCCAGCAGCCAGCGCACAGGAACTTATTTACACTTACACAGTGGCCATAAGGATCTCAGTCCTGCCAAGTGGCAAGCAAACATGGTGTGGATTATTTACAGCGCCGTGCACAGCCATTTGCGAAAACGATGTCCTGTTCGCCGCACTCCTCAATCCTGGCAAAATTATATAAGAGAGTGTGAACCTCGCTGATAGGACGGGGAGGAATTCCGAAGGCCCTCATGCCTGTGAGATGGAATTGTGCTTACGAACTTGAGAAAATATCATACAAATTATTTTTGAACTGTGGGGAATTTAGAAACCCAACAGTTTCAATCCAACAATGCCTAAATCATTTTATTTATTCAAAATGAAACGCTAAAAGATTGGTATTTGTTTCTGGCAGACCCCTAAATATTTCAGCGGTGCTTCTATTCAAATTCTGGTTAAAATTCAGGAAAAACTCATTGACCGCAATGGGCTGTTTGCCATTAGTGAGTAACGGAATTCAATTAGCTAAATGACCGAATGCGAGCCAGTATTCAAATCGAATTTTATGGGAGCAATAGACCCCGAAGTATGCTAGGCATAATGGTGTAATGGTATAATGACGGTTCCTGTGGAATACGCGTAAATAATTCACGGCCCGTATCTGTATAGATTGCTATGGGGCGTGGTCTTTGGCCAAAAGCCCCAGGTGAGCGGCTATTTGTTGGCTAGACAAAGTGAGCTTAGGCATGCCAGAGGGGGGATTTCGGGGGAATGCGAGTGGATGGGCACAAAATTAATTATGAAAATTTTTACTTTACGTCCGCTTTCGGTTACTCAGCTGAGTTACTTAGCCTAATGCGTTTATTTGTCGTGCTGAATTTAATTACAGCGAAATGGAAAGCGTTCTCTTATTACAATCGAGTTCAATTCTGTGCGATCGGAACAATATCAGTAGTTCGCAAGACTATACTTTTGGTGATTGGATGGCAAACTATTCATTTTCAGCAGGATCCTGTTTGACTTGCCCCTGCTTACCGGTCTGCATGGCATTTGATTGAGCCTGATGTTTGAGGTTTGAGGTTTGCCTGCCACTGTCATGTGGAAGAAAACAATTTGCTGCTAAATTGCTACATGGCATCGCCTGTTGATTTCCTGTCATTCCTTTTCCCAGCGAGTGTATGTGTGTGTGTGTGGCAGGATAATTGCGTTTTTATTTGAAACTTCCGCTACATTTCACTTAATGGCTCCGCTTGATTTCCGGCTCCTTTGTGCCACTATTCGATTTTTGCCGCCTTGAAAGGTATTTGATTGCTTTTTATTATCATACTATTGTGTTGAATTTGTCATGGGAGCTGAATCGAATGCATTATTACAACAATGTCGGTTCCTTTGAGTTTATTTAATAAGCGTGTATTAATTAAACAAGCTTTTCACACTCGAGGGCATCAAATTGTAATGTTACTGCAAAAGCTAATTAATTAAATTAATTCATTGGCTAGCAGGACATAATTTTTATTAAAACACAAGTTGGGTGCTCGACATTAACATGGAATTTAATTTGCCATTGGCTGCGAGTAAGACCAGTCCTGTGACAGGACAGCCATCTCCATTAGGGTCATCCAACTATTTCAGTACCGAGCCCAATTCGGGCCAAGGAGGTCCACGCCCCAGGCGCGGAGGGTTCGTCCTGGCAAATACATAAAAATACTCGCAAATAACAATAAAACCTAGGAAATTATTGATACGAGCAGGGAAATTGCTTACCAATGCGCAGAACGCCACGTGTAAGGACGAGGACTGCCTGCCAGACAGCTGAACTAAGCAAATATGAATAGACCAGATGGAAATGGAAATGGAGGGCATGTCATGCATGCTTAGGACCCACTAATATCAAAACAAATAACCCGGGCCCACGCAGGCAAAGTTTTATGCCAAATACTTTAAGGCAAACTTTATTAGCTCGCAAATACCTGAGATTTCGCCGCGCGTCTATGGAAAATCGAGCAAAGCCCGGAGAGCAGGGAAAAGGCAGGCAGCTGTGCCTACATTAGAGAAATGTAATTGATTTCATGTGTTTGACGCGCTTTTCCCCCGGGGACCTCCAATAATCCCATCCGAGCACGCAGACAAACAGAGCCGAAATTAAAGGGAAACCCTTGGAAAACCATTGAATTTGTTTGACTACACAGGGCGAAAAGTAAATGTCTTATTTTGCATTATTATCTAAAGATTTACTGAAGCCAGTAAAACATTTTATTGCATTCTCCTGGGTACTATTTATATAGACAAAATGTTATATATATATTTGGTTTTGCGTGCAGGCTGTGTGCTGTGAATATAAAGTGGGCCGGCAGAAGTCATCTGATTGATCATTCACCGCAGACTTGGCCAATTTCATAACTTTGGGCCTCGGCGCTCGGGGGCTGAATGTTATTGCCCGTAATACATTTTCGCGATAATAAAATTAAAAAAAAAAAAAGGAATTCACACAACTGTCACAAACTCGGTGGAGCGTAGGTGAGGCAATATCTGCATATGGAATGTGAAATGTCGTGATTACCAGCGCTACCTGATCCCTCGTTCCCCGGGCTGACAACTTTCCGTGTTTCTGGCATGTCAACGAAATTTATCACAGACTCACATTTGTAACTCTCGACGGCTGAGGAGATGTTAGACATTTGCATGTCTCGCTCCCCGAATTATTCATATTTGGGGAGCGAGTGGCAGAGCCTTACCTTTCCTACATGTGTTACTATTAATTCTGTGCTTTCGACGGCGAATTGAAGGCGACGCCTGATCCTGCAGCCAGGACATTAGCCGCAGCCCGGGATGCCCAGGTGTGTGTGGCAGGTGATTGAATGTTATTTGATGTGAAATTTTCTTTATTGTTTGGCCCACGAATTTATGCAAATGTCGCAATTCGGTGGCTGTCAGGAAAACGACAGCAAATGAGATGTGAAATTAAAACGGATAAAGGTGGATTAAGCTCAAGGGAAACACAGCACCTCTCACTATATACAAAAAAAAAAACACGGCGGGATCAAAACGATATGCGCATGGTAAATTTCTCTTATTTATTTACCATGCCATACCGATTTCTCTTTCTCGGAGATTCTCTGACTTCGAAAAAGAGACCAATAAGCAATATGGCGACTTAAATTACGTGAGTGGGAGCGAGAATACTTAACTCTCTCAATTCGAAATAGAGCGAAATAGCGCATAAAGCGACATGAGTGGGAGGGAAAAAGACACATTCGAACTGCCCTACTTACATTTCGAGCATATCAAGTCAAATTTGATACCACATAGTAACAAATCGATCATCGTTTCATTTAAAGTTATTTTTGAGTGTACCATAAAAAGGAAATTGAATCAAGAGTGTAGTCGAAAAAAGTGTGTAAGAACAACCATTAAGTACACAAACTAAAGGAAACAAGAACTTAATGAGTGCACTCATTAATTTACTCTTTACATAACTGAAATATTTGCTTTGATACATCAAGAAAAGCCGCCCCTTGAACATGCACATTGCACATTGAAGGGCTCCAAGTATATTTTTCGTCGAGTGGCCATCGAGAATTAAATGTGAAAGGAAGCGAAATACCCAAGTATTAAAATACATTTTCAATGCTGCGAGTAATATGCTGGATGAGTAATATATACTCAGCTGTAAAGGTCAAATTTGCGAGAACACTCGGCGAAATCGTCAATTTTATGCCACTGTAAATCCTATCGATGGAAATCAATTTGCACAACAGACCGACAAAGAACGAATGGCAAGCGACAGCAAATTGATACTGTCTGCTGTCCTTAAAGCCAGCCCGGTATTATATACATAAAATATTTCAGCGACAAAAAAGTGAAATTTAACGAAAATTCAAATCAGCGAAAAGGGACACAAGGCAAACGAACGAAATGCTCAATCAAATCAAAGTCTCCCATACAAAATGCAAAATAAGACAATGACAAAGCAGAAGAGTGGGCGGGGGAGGGTTGGGTTGGCCCAGACGAAATGGGTTCGGAAGGGACTCCATGGGTTGGGTTGCTGGGGATCGCTCCCCGTAATGCCTTGCTATGAACATTGTCCAACAAAACACGTTGAGACAAGTGTCACTGACAGCCGGAGGCTCTGTTCGTTATGCAAAAAATGTTCAAGCGAGAAAGGAAAAATACGTGCCCTTCGCTGTAATCAAAGTGATTCGAATAATGTGAAAAATCCTGCAAAGATTCCCTCCTACAGTTTCAAGTAGTTTGAGCCAGGAATTTAATAATTTAATAATTTAATAATTCTAGGAAAATCGGTATGCATATTACCCAACAACTTTGGCAGTATTCTTAGAACTTTGAGGTTATTTTTGATAAATTCTGTTGATTTTCTCGAACTTCAACAGCTTTAGCCAATTAAACTAAGAATGAGATGCCCAATTTGTGTGGGATTAAGGTTTTCTAGAGTTAAAGTTCCTATGAAGAGTAAAATGGGATGCTCTAAACTGCTTGGATTGGCTTAATCAAGATTGTATGTTTTCGAATTAATTGCCGATAGCTTCAGTTGGGTAAACATATACCCCGCCGCACGGGAAGAGCAATGGTCGGATGAGACACTGACAGAGGGACGACAAATGTAATCAGAATAAATTACGAGCGTGTAAGCAGCCTCCGGTGTCTATTACGTGCAATAAAAAGGGAAAGCACCATTTGTTTAACGCCATCTCATTACTCGATGCGTCCCGAAAGCCGGCGGCGCAGATGCTGCAAGCTGAGTGGTTCGCGACATCCCGACAATGACAGACTGGAGGCCTTTCGCCCACCGGCCACCACCCACTGACCCGCCTTCGGAGCCATCGAAGCACCCACTAACCCACAGACCTCCGGTGTCGTTTCGGGTTACCTTGATAATGCCGCTGATTATACTGATGATAAGTAATTTTGCCAGCTCCAACTGCAGGCCCTGTCTAAAGTGGCGTTAACGCGTTTGTTGATTAGTGGGGCGGGGCTAAAGGAAGTGGGTGAAGGATGGGTGGGTGACAAACATCGGGGGGCTGGGACCACCGACAAGCTCATTACGATGCCAACAATTTGATTAATTACCGTTGGCAACCCTCCGGCGACCCCAACTTTTCGCTTCTTTTCTTTTTCCACTTTTTTTTACTTCCAAGGCAAAGGATTTCTTGCATTTTACTCGCATTTTCCCCGTCTTGCGGCGGCCCGTAAAATTTTATGCAAATTTAATTTACCTTAGGGCAATCATTTTTATGGCCAAATGCCCATGGGCCACGCCCACCGTAGCCCAATAATCGGGGAGGGTTGACATTTATAAGCTTTTGGGAGTTTCGCTTGACTTCGAAAAATATCTTGTTAAATTTTAATGAAACCCATTCGTCAAAATTTTTATGTTTTAAAAGTTTTTAATGAAAGCAAAAAGTTGAAAAATAAAATATTCAAATTAAATGATATAAAGGTCAAGTAAGCAATAATTTTTCAAAAACCAAGCCAATATAAAAACAATTTAAAATTATTTAAGCCGTCAAAAACATGCAACGATTTTAATTTGCTGTGACATTTCTCTTAAACACACCAATTATTTAAATTAGATATATTAAAATAAAAGCTTTGTGAACGATAACTTTGTAAACTCAAGCGGCTAGTTGAAAATATTTATGGCGGAATCACAATAAATACGAAATTCCCCCAATTGCAAATGCACAAACAGCCAAAATGCAAAAGCGAAAAAAGAACGATAAATTGTGAGAAATCCACGAAACCAAAGCCCAAAATGCGTGCAACATATCGCCATGAGCAATTGAACTGTGAGCTAATCCGAAACATATCCATATCCAAATCCAACCCGAGTCCGCGCCCATTCAAATAGAAGCGGGCGACGAGCAAATACACAAATATATCACGTTTAAACCGTAGCCAAGGTCAATATGAAAACAATCTGCGACAGCAAATGGTTCGTGCAAATTTGTTTGCTGCTGGTCCTGGTTGTCCTGCCCACCTGTCACATCCTGCAGGCCGAGAGCCAGGCGGTGGTGGGTGACATTCAGCTGGAGCAGGACGACGGGGTGGCGCCCAGTCATCATCACAGTCGCAGTGGCAGTCACGGTGGCAGTCACGGCAAGAGCAATAGCAATCATCCTGGCCGCGAGCACCTCCATCACCGTCAGCACCACCGGGGGAAGCACGGCAGCCGGAAGCACAGACAGAGCCATTACGAGATTCTCGAGCTGGAGCAGCGGCAGCAGCAGCTGGGCAAACACTGGAGTCAGTGGGTGAATGGGAAAGGGAAAGGGAATCCCCCGAATCACCTGCAGTCGCCGGATTACGCCAGCGATGATCCATCGCCATCGGATGGCAGGCACCCATCTCGGGCTAATGGAGGCCCGTCGGACGACGAACCTTTCGACCTGGAGGACTACCAGCGGTATGCCAATATCGACCTGGCCTCGCCGCGCTCCGGTCGCCATCGCGGTCGTCACCTGCCGCTGAACAACCTGAACCTGATGCTGCCGCTCATCTCGGTGGACGGGAGTGGCAAGTACCTGAGATCCCTGCCGGACTCGCTGAGCTTCCAGAACGATCGACTGCTGTACGCCAGCCAGCCGCAGAGGCACTGGCCCGTCAAGCGGGAGGCCATTGTGGAGGGCGACGTCATCCTGGGCGGGCTCATGATGGTCCACTCGCGCGAGGACAGCATCACCTGCGGACCCATCATGCCGCAGGGCGGCATCCAGGCCCTGGAGGCCATGCTCTTCACGATCGACAGGATCAATCGGGAGCAGCTGCTGCCAAACATCACCCTGGGCGCCCACATCCTGGACGACTGCGATAAGGACTCGTACGGCCTGGAAATGGCCGTGGATTTTATCAAAGGTAAGGCCTTCGAGCGGATGCACGGAGACAAAATGTCGACATTGTTCGAATTGAGAAAAATAAAATGTGTGCTAAATAAAATTCTTAAACTTTTTAAAGCCTTATCATCGCTTAGGAAATGGTTCCCGATTAAAATTGCCCATTCAATACAATAACAATCGATCTATTCGACAAATTATCATATTTGTTTGTTTTATTTAGTATGAAAGTCATATTATTTTCCAAATATACCTACCATAGGAACAATCGGGTCATATATGTAAAATATTAATTTTCTTATACCAATTACTCATAGAGTTAATTGGATTCCTGTGCATCGCAAGTTTGTTTCATGTTTCTGTCGCCCACATCTTTACAGATGTAGCAAAAGTGTAAACGCAATTTGGTTTGGTTTAGTGACACCTTCCAAAATGAGAACACATTTTTTAAATCGGTCCACTCATTCATAAGTTATGCGCAATACAATAGCGTATTCTCTGGTTTCTAAGATATGTATGTGCCAAATCTAACTGTTCGTATTTTATATTTCGAATTTATTTTATTAATATTTTTATTTTTTGGTTAGCTGAAGCTAGTTTTTAGTGTTTTTCTGATATTTTGATACCTAAATATTTTAATAAAAATTTTAGAGCTAAAAGTTAGTAGAGTAACAACAATCAAAGTTAATAAAAATTGTTTCGTGTGGAAACTCTGTTGCTCTGCCTTTCAGCGTATTTGCAATGCAGCCTCGGTTTATTCCCGTATTTATATGCAAATTTTGTATACCTCTGGTTCTGAACTTATGTTGATTTCATTGCGAGTAAAAGTAGTTTCAGTTGCAGTTGAATTACCGCAGTCGTTTTGTTGTGAAAGCCGCGAGCGAAAACTGTTTACAAATTTATTCAGCCAAATTAAATAGCGGTATCTCTGGGATTTGTGTTATTCGAGAGCTTGCCTCGGAGAATAAGCTTACCTTGGCGAAGTATGAAATGTGTACTCTCCTCTTTAACAACAATATCCACACGCTGAGCCGAGAACTTGCTTCGGAGATTTCATTAATAAACTAAATTAATAAATAAATTATGGGATTTCCTGGCGGGAGACTGAAGCTCTCTTGGCAACTAAATATGCATAATTCCCTTAAGACAAAACGGCGTGGCTTATTGAGATTGCCTTGTCGGAGGAGCGGCGAGGGAAGATCAAGGACACATAAAATGCCGCTTATTACTTTTATCGGGCCAAAACAACGAGGCGCACACACTCAGACCGCCACACACAGCCAACGATCCATAATCAATTGGGCGCAGAGCCAGCATCCTTGTCATCGTCCCCGAACACTTTCTAATCTCCATAATTTCATTATTTATGTGCGCGGCAAGGATTTATTTGAGCGACGTGCGGTGCCCGTCTCTGTCTCTCTCCCCCTTTCCCTTCTTCCCTTCTCCATCCTTTTCCCCGTCTTTGTTGCGTATGACGTATGAAAAATATAATTTTCCAAGTCACTGAGTTATATTGACAGGATTAGGCAGCCCGTAAACTATGCCGATGCTCTTAGCCACGCCCCACTGTACCCGCACAGACAGCCCCCTTCGGCTAATAATAATCTAGTTAGGCATCGATTGTGTGGGCAAAATCCAGCCACTATCTTAACCGGAGAGTTAATTAGTTTGTACTTAAGCTCTGCAGCTGGCTACACTTGATAATGGAAAGTTGGCTAAGTTTTGGGTAGTGTTTATATGGGATCCTAAAGTTGGGAAAGAAAAACATTTCGCAACTGGGTAAGTCGATAATACAGGTTCCATTATTTTTAAATAAGAAAGGTGCATTTTAAACTTGATTGCTTTTAAAGCTGAATTTAATAATTTCATGACCAGTGAAGTTCCTATTTATTTTTAAATCAAGGCCCAACAAATTAAACAAAAATCAATTATTAAATTCCATGAACTTTTAATATTTTGTACGTGCAAAACGTGAGACCTAAATAAAATATTTTCCCAAATGATTATTCTAATTTATTGCGTAAAGCAGCTAACAATTTAATGCCGGAATAAAAGAAAAAAGGTGCAGCAAGCGTGAAAGCGCCGGATTTCACATGAAAAACAAACAACAATTTAAATTTATATAAACAGGAGGAATTTTTGCAAAATTCACCTTTTGACAAAGCAATGAAAACTGAATGACAGTGCAGAACTTCTCTAAACTCTTTCTCCTCGTTTATACATATTTTCAGGATCCATCAGCAACATTGACGACGCGGAATATCATTGCAACAAGACGCAAGTGCGGAAGGTCATCTCGGGGGTGGTGGGCGCCGCCTCCTCGGTCACATCTATTCAAGTTGCCAATTTATTGCGGTTATTCCGAATACCTCAGGTGAGTTTCTATTGTTTAATGGGACTTTGTGTGCCCGAAGTCAAAAGGTCATGCCACAGAAAGCGAGTCCTTTTTGGTTTTTAGTTCACATTTTGCTTTATGCTCGCAGCAACATATACGCATGTGTATTAGTTTGGCCAACAAAAGTTTCCTCTATTCGGTAATTAAAATTTCCTAGCAGCCACATGGTAACTGTTGTAATGGCCAGCAGGACTTTGGGTTGGCTTTACCGATTCTTAAGTGTCTGCACGTGCCACTAAATTAGTCGATTCCTGCAGGCCAACGAGAGGAACAAAGTGCAGCAGTTGCAAAAGAAATATGGTCGGACAGGCTAGCAAAAGACTCGGGAAGAACATAGTGCTTCTTCCGATTTGAAGACACTCAGAAATATGAAATAGGAACATCAAATTGATTTAATTTTCCAGAGAATATTCTTATCTACTATGCTACTATGCTACAAAAGACATGAAGAAATTGTCTTCATTTGATTCAGTAAAATGTATATTTGAAAATTTGATTTATTTAAATTCATTTTAGCAGAGAATTGGCCTAAATCAAAGAGCTTGAAAAAATATCTACAGCTTTCTATTTCTCGATATTTAATTTGTGTTCCCTCAAAACATTGATATTATCGAATTGATATTTTCAAAACATCGATAATTTTCAAGCTCTACTAAATCACGGAAAAGGAAAACTCGATATTTTATTTTCAATGAAAATACAATGGGAATAAATAGAGTTAAGCTGTGATTTTCGAAAAATGCTTAGATATTTAAGGAAATTTGTAAAGAAAAATACACAAACTATACCGATTTACTTTACCCAACTTTTTTGGGGTGTTCCTTAGAAAGGGAAAAAAGTGAGTAATGCTAGAAACTCGTATTAATTCTCATTCGAGAACAAAATAACATTTTTCGAGTGCCTGCATGAATCACGTGCTGGAAGTTGAAGGAGATTGAGTGGCCGGTGGTGTTGCTCCAACTACGTGAGCTGTAGTTGAAAGTCAATACGCGACAATAACTAAGTAGCCAGCCCTATATGTATAGGTATAGTATGGCCATACTGGATGCCATAAAACGCACACGAAGTGCCAGTCGACGGAGCGGCAGCCGTTTTATGCAGGCCCGACTATCGTCCCGAAAAGAGCTCATAAATCAGCCATAAACATTTGATTGCATTTGGTTTGTACGCGAGGACTCTCTCGGCAGGCTTCGCATAAACAGCACTTTCCAGCCAATTTTGTGTGTTCTGCAATTGAAATGGCCGGTCGATGGCGACTTAGTGAGTTCCATTTAGGCTTAGCGGAAATTGGCTGCATTGCAAAATGTAGGCAAGGACGAAGGACCAAGTACACATGACATGTCTGAAATTTAGCTGAGCATATTTACATATTTGCAATATATAATCTTCTATCCAAATCTTGAGAACAATATTTTAGGTGCTTTAACTAAGCAATGAAAAGTGAATCTGTCTTGCTTCGGAAATTGCTTTATCGATAAAATAAAATTATTTTAGAGAATTCAGAAACTTATTCTTTTTGTAAAGTGAAATTTGTTTAAAATTGCTTATTAAATATTATTTGCATACTCTTAATTGTCTCTTGCTTCAAGGATCAATAGTGTGGAATAGGATTGCCAGGATTTAATTAACATTTTGTAGGCCAATTAGCCAATTAAAATCTGGTAAAAGCCCGCATTTCCATGCGTGACATGCTAAAGAACACTTGCGAAGTACTAATGGTAATGACACTTAATGCGAAACCAAGTAGTATATAAACACTTGCACTTGACTTGTCTCACCGCACACGTCTTCGCTCTAAAACTCTAAGACACATATTTATATCGATTCCAACCGATGGGTTAATGTGTGCGTGAAATTGGTTTCCGGACTTTGGGCCAGGTTACCACAGTTGGCCTTTTGCTGCTGCGGCAACTTCAGCAGCAGATTTTGCAAAGTAATACCATCTGATGTTTTCTTTCGACTGCTGCATTGTTTGTGGTTTTTGCGAAGGGAGCTTAAAAGGGGGAAAATATGAATGCCAAAAGCTGGGAAAGAAGCTTACGAAAGTGTTTGCAAAACAGACATCCCATCCACTAGCGAGTGAGGAAAAAAGTGCAAATTAAATGCAGAAACCTTAAAGTGAAAATGGTTGCAACACAAAAATAACATGCTCGCATGTGAGCACTTTTTCAGAGTCAATGCTATGGCTTTTCAAGCAAAAATATTTGCGCATCATATGGTAATCCACCTCCCCTCATTTTTTTCCCAGGTGTCCTACTTCTCCACGAGCCCCGAACTGAGCAACAAACAGCGATTCGAGTACTTCTCCCGCACGATTCCCTCGGATCACTACCAGGTGAAGGCCATGGTGGAGATTGTTAAGCGGATGGGTTGGAGCTACGTCTCGATTATCTACGAGGAGAGCAATTACGGCATCAAGGTGGGTACTCCGTCAATGAAAATGGCTATAAAGGGGGGGTGAGGTTGAAGAAACCCCCTGTTTACTACTGAGTTTGGTTTTGTACTGCTTTAAAGCTTCTTCTTGCCCTTATAAGTGATATTTTAGTTTAATAAATTCGAATATTGAACTACACACAACAAAAAAAGTTGGTAAACTTAACCAATATAATTGTCAAACAGTCCCCAACCACAAAAATTGTCAATTCTACCGAATACATAGTTACTTTAGCGAAGACACACACCCAAAGCAAAAACAAAATACACGTAACTATTTTGTATAGTTACGTAACTATCCATATAGGTCAATTTTACCAATGAATTTTTTTGTGTGTAAATAAATAATACAAAAATAAAAGTTTATAATCAAAGTGAAAAATCTTTAAGTATATATAACGTAATTTATATCTATTAATTTTATTCCTTACGAAATATATGTAAAATCAAGCAGAAAAATGTAAATTCCTTTAGAAGAACATTAGAATACCGGAATTACACACTGCAAAGCATTTATATTCTCAAGCGATTACTGTGTCAACGGAATACTTTTTTAAGTGCCTACATAGTACTTCTTACCTGCATAAACAATTTTACCATACCCATCACATGCGTTTTTATTGCTCACCCAACATTGCAATTGTTTTGCAGGCTTTCGAGGAGCTGGAGGAGCTGCTGGCACGCCATAACATTTGTATTGCCATCAAGGAGAAGCTGGTAAAGGATTCGGGAGTGGCCGAGGACATCGCGTACGATAATATAGTGCAGAAGCTGCTGACGAAGCCGCGGGCCCGAGGTGTGTAGCTGTAGCTGGGGACTTTCCCCAGAGTAAATTTCAGGGCGGAAAAGCGACTGCAGACTGCCAGTTAAAATGCAATTTAAAATGAAAATGTCAAAAGGAAAGGCGCCTCGAAACGCCTGCCAAATGAATGCGATCCGGAGTCGCGAACTATGCAAGGGTTTTTCGAAGGGGAGAAAGAGGGATGTTCCAAGGGACGGAAATTGCACAAATTAAATGAAAATATTTTAAATCCTCCCACGCTATTCCGTCGTTGTTCCATCTGTCCCAGGGGGAAATTAAAAAGTTCACAACAAAGCAAACAGAAAAGTTATTTGCAAATAAATTGAGAGATAGCCGGCCAAAAGTGGACAAACTGATACAGCAATATTGTAGTGGTGGAAAAAAATATGCATATTTGTTATGGCCAAAAGTGTATCCTGTCCCTATGTAGAAAAAAATACTTGACATCCATGAAGGCTGATGAATGACACTGCCCGTTTGACATGGCAGCGCAATTAAAAAAATCCATTGGGGGCTGGCAAGAAAAAATTCAAATTTATCGGAACGATTCTTGCCACACTACATTGCCCCAATCTACGTCAATCATACGCACTGAGGAGCGAGATAAATAAAAAATAAATGCAAATCTATTCAACTTTAAACTTGTTTCGAATTCCCCTGTCAAATATTAATCAACTGCCAGTTGCAGCAGCTGAAAAGAAATATATTAAAAATAATTACCGCCTAAGCCCTTGCCGCATATCATTAATCAGGGCTTTAGAAGGGTGAAGTAGAGCCGGGTCGTGGCCGCCAATAAAAAGCACACGGGGGCCGACCAATAACAATTGACTTTTGTCTGGCAAACAATTTTTGATTTACATAAATGTGCCATCAGGAGTCGTAAAGCAGCCGCCCACCCGAGAAAAGGGTTCGCCAACCATCATTATTTATTGTGATTTGTGATTTGACGCCGTTTACAGGGCGAACGCTCCCTCGCAACGATTAATCAATTTGACAAAGTATTTTCTCTGGCATCAGTTGTTTAATTTTGCATATCGAGGGGTCGCCTTAGGGTTCGCGTTACGATCCGAGTTGGGTCCCTGAAAAATGATGCTCTTCCGGACTCGTAACTGCCGTCGGGGGTGAACTTTGCGCTTGTTCGATCCCCACACATGTCACTTTTACGGGGGGCAAATAGAAATGAAAATGGCAAAGGGAGAGCCGACATGTTTTTCCTTTTTATCGCAGTTGTGCCAAGCCGATGCGATTATAGCCAGTACATGGCTTTAAAGTTCTCCCCCTTAATCTGCATAAATATCCTACCGAGTGGGCTCTTAAATTAAAATTGATATCCCTGCTACTCGACTAGTAAACGCAGGCCGACAAAGAAGCCGCTCGAGTGCAAGTCTAAGGCAAAGTGAAAATCTAAGGAAAATATCCTTCACTTCAGAAAAGTATCGACAAGTTGTCCTGTTGTTGCCGCCGCTGCCTTTGATTAAGTTTCCTTATACTTCAAGTAGTCGGAGCAGCAGTGGCAAATCGATACGAGGACATGTTGAAGGGGCAAAAAAATTATTGCCAAGACAAAGAGTCCTTCTGGGCAGGCCGATAAGAAGTGACAGCGGCAGCGAACAACCGAACAAAGAGCGAGAATTCTGTCAGCACCAAAGCAGGGAACACTAACCGAAACTCCGGAGCCCAATGATTTAGGTGTCGACTTTGGCAATTAGTCACTGGGAATTTTGTTTGCCTTGCTCTGCCACCTCGTCATTGATATTTCAATATTTTCTGTGGACTTACATCTCGGCAATATTGGCTTTTGAATCCAATTAAAATATTGTTTTTCTTGCAAATTGAAGCGAACTGCCTTTTTGGCTGGCAATCGGTCGAAGGGACTTATAAAATATTCAATGAAGTAGAGTGAGTTTTCTGGATTGGATATTCGTGCTCTTTTACGCATAAATACTCCTGAAAAATATTGGAAATATTCATAATTATTTTGCTCCGTCATTAAATGTTGTAAGAACACTTAAGGTCCCCATCGAAAAGGAAAACATAAAAGCGTTTGGCAGCTGCAGATTGTTTTCTTTTCCGCAATAAAGCCGCTTATTCACTATTGATTGCAATTAAAATTAATTTCTGCCTTTCCTTCTCTCGCATCCTTTCACATCCTTTCGATCCGCCGCCGCCCAGGGGCCATTATCTTTGGCTCGGATCAGGAGGTCCGGCAAGTTATGCGGGCAGTGCGGCGGGCAAATGCAACGGGCTCCTTCTCCTGGATCGGATCGGATGGCTGGAGTGCCCGGAACTTGGTATCGGACGACTACGAGCCGGAGGTGAGTGAACTATTTCGTCAGTCCGGATGACGGGCCACTTTCTGTCACCCGGAAATTATGAGCCCAAACGGGCGGAGCAACTAGGTTTGATTAATGATTAAAGGATTTTGGTCTCACACACGCACTTACGTGGGCCTCACCCGGTTTTATAAGACCCCAAATAGAAATGGGAGAATTCTTTCACACGCCTTCTCCTATGATGAATTATGGTTTCATTTAAATTAATCGTGCGTGCGTCTGTGTGGGGTTAATTAATTTGTCAAAACCTTTCAAGCCCAGAGATGGCCCTCCATTGAGATCAAGCTCATTAAGTATGCGCCATGTGCGGTTCGGTGTCATCAACAGGTGGAAGGCACGCTGTCTGTGCAGCCGCAGGCGAATCCAGTGCGCGGCTTCGAGGAGTACTTCCTCGGCCTGACGGTGGAGAACAACCAGCGAAATCCCTGGTTTGTGGGTAAGTGGATTTGCCCATAATTTAAGCACTTACTTATTTTATTATTTTATATATCTATCTTACTTTTAGAATTCTGGGAGGATCATTTCCAGTGTCGATATCCCGGAAGTACTAGCACTCCGTACAACAACTACACCAAGCAGTGCACCAAAAAGGAGCGACTCTCAAGGCAGAATACCGACTTTGAGGACCAGTTGCAGTTCGTCAGCGATGCGGTCATGGCATTTGCCTATGCCCTAAGGTAAATGTTCATAAAAATAAAAGGTTAAAAACTAATTAAATACTTTTTATTTGTGCCCTGATTAATAAGCTAAAAAGTTACATTATAATATTCACGGTGAATGAAAAAAAATAATTAATTTAGAAATTAAATTGAAATATTCACATTGGTTGAAAGAAAAAAAAAAAAAAACTTATTACATTTTTTTATGCACTGTCAAAATTTATTTTAACCCAGTTTGGATGCTACACAGAAAACAAATTTACAAAATATCAGATTTATATGTACATTTTATATTTTTAAAAGATTATTTTTAAAGTTTTTCATATCATTTTGATATGAATAAAGATTTTTTTATCCTATTTTTCTTTATTTGTTCAAAAAATAAAAAGTTTGGTATTTTATGTGATATGATAAAATATCAAGTTGACATGTTTGAATCATAAATTTGACATAAATCATTTCGGCTTTTTATTGATATGAAATAAGGTAGATTTATCGATTTTTTTTCTCTGTATAACTTAATGTTGAAAAAACCTAATGCAAGGTCTTTCCTCCAGGGACATGCACCGCGACTTGTGCGGCGGAGGTCCTTCGCTCTGCGAGGCCATGAAGCCGACAAAGGGCGCGGATTTGCTCAAATATTTGCGCAAAGTGGAGTTCGAGGGTGAGTAGGAAATATAAAGATATTTATTCACTTCTGCGGGATAAAACCAAGGCAAATTAACGGTTCAACTATATGCCGGCAGTGTTGGCGTTTCTCGAGGATTACTAAAAACAGGATGGCAGACAAGCTCAAGTTCTTTAGCTCCCGCTTCTACTTCCTTCAGCCGGCAAGTGTTGCGCAAATAGCTTAAGTGGAAATTTCCTGCCAGCCCATCCTTGCAGTTGTGCCAAAAGCCACACACATACACACATCTCCGGCTGCGAGTGTCCTACAAGGCGCATTGGCCATGCTTTCGAGTGGAAAATTGACTTGCTTGTCATCGTCATTGAACTCGATTGAAATTCAATAAATTACACAGACGGACGGACGGAAGGACGGAAGGACGGACGGCCGGGAGCCAAAGGCTCTGACTGACTGGCGCAGATTGTCAATTTTCTGATATTTCTGATAGGGCGAGCGGACCAAAGCGTTGGCTTTCGCAGGCGTGAAACCATAAACCCATTTAACTTATATTCCATCAATTCCATCCGCAGGCCTCAGCGGCGACGAGTTCCGCTTCGACGGGAACGGCGACGGTCCGGCCCGGTACAACATCATCCACTTCAAGCAGTCGCAGGCCGGCCAGTACCACTGGGTCAAGGTGGGCGAGTACACGGAGGGCGAGCTGCGTCTCAATATGTCGGGTAAGTGTTAAGTTAGCACTGTTAATGCTAGTCACCATCGCCAAACAATGTAGCATCTAAGGCTCGGTGCTACAACTGAAAATCCTTTAAAGCAATTAAGAGGGAAATTCCCAAAAACTAATGATTTTCAAACAAGTCGGATCCAATTATAATATATTATTTATTCTAAGTAAAGCAGAAAGGAACCTTACCTCGGCCAGCCGAAACTTATATGACCTTGCAGATAAATCCTGTTAAATTACAAATTACAAGATATTAAATTTCGATTTATTTTTATTTACCAAAAATTTGTCTATAAAATATACACGTTCAATTATTGTTAAATTTAATTTGAATTTCTGAAATATTAAAAAAGAGTCATATATACCAGAGGAGAGGAGAATACAATAAAAACCAATGAAGCTATAAATTGTTTCCTATTAATTGCCTAATCATTTTCCGATCGTTCCTATGGCAGCTATATGACATTATCTTCCGATTTTGATAAAACTAAATTAAAAATTCAGAATTATTAAAAAATTGTTATAACCAAGCGTAGAAGGTTATATAATAATATGTTAACCTCACAAAAACTGTGTTTAATATGCACATTTCTATAGTTTTACTCAACATTTATTTTACAAATTCCGATACAAAGAATTTGACCTTAAAACTAAAATTATGCAAACTTTTATTTAAAACCCAATTTGGTCTCAGGAATAGAGAGCCATTACTTACCATTTTATAGCTTCAGTGCCTCTTGAGTAGCTGTATTTAAATTTTCCAGAATAAACTAGACCCACCTCCTTGACTACATTTGTGTTTTTATTATCCCCGCTGCCGCAGAGGTGAAGTTCAAGCGGCTGAGTCCCAAGCCGCCCGAGTCCGTCTGCAGCCTGCCCTGTCTGGTGGGCCAGGCCAAGAAGTACGTGGAGGGCGAGAGCTGCTGCTGGCACTGCTTCAACTGCACAACCTATCAAGTAAGTGGGGCCCATCTGCCCATGGACACCGTAATTTATTTGTCGGCCTTTCGACGAGATTGAAATGCGGCGCCGGGTGAATTATTCTGGAACTATTCCGGGCCGACAGGAGAGCGGAAAAAACATGGGGCTTCAGAGGCGAAAAACAATTAAGTCATCAGGCCTGAAAGGGGCTGCAACTGAATGGCAAACACGCCGCCTTTGTGATCGCCCCATCCATTTATCAAGTGCTCCTTTGTGCGTTGCGTCCATTGCAGATCCGCCACCCGGATGACGAGACCCACTGCAAGCTGTGCAAGCTGGGAACGCTGCCCGACGCCCACAAGCAGTACTGTCGCCCCATCCCGGAGATATACCTGCGACCGGAGTCCGCCTGGGCCATTGGGGCGATGGCGTTTAGTGCCACCGGCATCCTGGTGACGCTCTTTGTCATGGGCGTGTTCGTCAGGTGAGCCACACATGCACGGGGTGTAAAAGCGGATAGATCCTATAAGCTAGAAATATTATTAAAAAATTCTTGAACCATTTTGGTTCAGTTTTCGATTTTTAAATCTATTTCTTAGCGATAACATTTTTTAACGAAAAACAAGATCAAATTAAACATTATTTAAGATCAATTTTAATTTGATATGTGGTCAGGTAAATTCGACATGGTCGAAAAGAGTACTTGATGTAAAAACGATATGGGTTTTGCATGACCTGAAATTTACATGGCCATATCGATTTTACATGCTTTTTTTTGAGTATAAAAGCATTAAGATCAAATATAAGTAAAACGTAAAAATAACAGTTAGTTAAAGTCAATATATATTGATCTATCACTTTGCTGCATTTTTTGGCATTCATTTTTGTTTCGAGGCATAGAACGATTGATGTTCTTGTTTCTCCGACTGTAGATATTGGCGCAATATAGTGCGCTTGTATGGATATGGCCAAGCAATTAAAACTTTTCACCCCTGCCTGGCCAAAGTTTGCCACAAAATTTAGCAGCAGAGACATAAAAATGATGCCGTAATTGGCGCAAAGGATTCCCGTTCCCGGCTGCATGAGCGAAGTTTGTAACTTTAGGTGCACTTTTCCCCTTTTATCCACACCCCCACAGGCACAACGACACGCCCATTGTGCGCGCCTCGGGGCGGGAGCTGAGCTACATCCTGCTGGCGGGGATTTTCATGTGCTACGGTGTCACATTTGCCCTGGTCCTGAAGCCCACCAACATCGTGTGTGCCATCCAGCGGTGAGTGTGCAAATTGCCGAGGTGATGCCAGCGGAGTGCGGACTTTCACTTTCCCCCGATCCATTGTTATCCTGCAGGTTCGGTGTGGGCTTCTGCTTCACGGTCGTCTATGCTGCACTGTTGACCAAAACGAATCGCATTGCACGGATCTTCAAAGCGGGCAAACAGTCAGCCAAGCGGCCCTCCTTCATTAGTCCCAAGTCCCAGCTGGTAATCTGTGCGTGCCTGGTTAGTGTGCAGGTGAGTAGTGTGTGGCATGTGGGATGCGCGACTCCATCATTCCAACCATTCTGCTCCCCTCCATTTGTAGATACTCATCAACGGCGTTTGGATGGTAATTGCGCCATCACATGCCATGCATCATTATCCCACACGCGAGGATAATCTGCTTGTCTGCGACTCGTATATCGACGCCTCCTACATGATTGCGTTCTCCTATCCAATCTTTCTGATTGTAATTTGCACGGTCTACGCGGTGCTCACGCGAAAGATTCCGGAGGCCTTCAACGAATCGAAGCATATTGGTAAGTAATTGAGGCTTTCGTTTTAAGAAGCCCAATAATTCTGAGTAATTGGCCTTGCCAGCCGAAGATATGTGGAAAATTTAATAACCAAGATATTTGATTAGAGACGCATTAATAACGATTGGCTGTTCCTGGAATCTCATCTCTTATTCGGTTATTTAGTTTCATTGTATGGCTATAACTCTGCTAGTTAAATAAGGCTAGTAGTAAATCAAATTAAAAGTCACATAATAAAATCAACTTGAATTCGTTTGAATAAACAAATGTATTTATGGAGCGAAAGCGATTGCATTTGAGCATTGAATTCATTGTATAATGAGTGCATTTCCATGATTATTATGTTGTGGCGCACTGCGCATTCTTTTTTACTAGTGTTTTTTCTTTGTAACCTGCCAACGGTTAATTGAATAACACAATTAAATAAAAAATATTTTTCTTTTTTTTAATGACAAAAATATAAATGTTATAAAAAGATACACAAACAAAACACGTTGCGGTCAAATCGATATGCGCATGTAGAAGCAATGTAGCGACTTAAATTCGAAATAGAGCGAGATACCGCTTAAGGTTACATAAGTTGGAGGGAGAAAGACACATTCGAAATTCTCATATCGAGCATATCGAATTGAGGTGCCCGCATATCAAGTCGAAATGGATACCACATAACATCAAATCGATCATCGTTTCATTTCATGTTTTTCTGGGTGTACTCTAAAGATAACATTATTTAACCTTATTGTTTACAGGTTTCACCATGTACACGACCTGTGTGATTTGGCTGGCCTTTGTACCGCTCTACTTTGGAACCGCGAACCACGTGCCGCTGCGCATCACCAGCATGTCGGTGACAATCAGCTTGTCCGCCAGCGTGACCATCGCCTGTCTCTTTTCGCCCAAGGTGAGTGCGGATGGCTGGGAGTGGGTGGGCTCGAAGGGATGGGCGTCCTACGCAAATTGATTGCCAGACGGGCTATTGGTAATTGCGTTATGCATTAATTATTGCGTATTTCTCGTGCCCCCGTTAAATGATTTTGGGTGCAGCACACCGCCAGCGGCGATTTTCATTCCGTTTTATACCGTTTATACCGGACGCAGAGACGAGTGCTTCATTAAAATGCAATAAGACGAACGATGGCGACAGGCGGGGGAGCCGAGGGGATTTTAATTCCAGAACCGGATGCATAAATTGAGATGTGTTGCTATCACCCATATTGTGTTTAACGCTCAATCCTCCCTTGGTCCTTGGTTATTTCATTATGTTCGAACGAGAACGAGCTTAAATGTCAACAAGCCAATCCCTCGAACGGAGCTGAACGGGTCATGATCTCCGCCGTTCTTGTATCACCATCCTCGGTTCCCAAGCCAACATATTTTTTAATACCCTCCGTTATTACCCATTAAGACGCAAGTAAACTGCAAGACAAGCCAAGTATAGACAGCCATTTAAGTTCATGGACTAGATGATGCAGCGGGTAGAAAGAGCGGTTGCTGGCAGTTCACTCTGATACGGGGTCATTACAAAGACAGCATCCTTCCAAGAAACGATGACTTTATTACACGGGAAGATACAAAGAGCTGAACCTATAATATCTTAAACTGCATGTAGAATATAATTAGTTAGATTTAATGGTAATGCTTTAAGGTCTGTCCTTTTGTACTTCGGCAAGAAAATGTAATTCATTACATACAAAATATTTCAAAGGTTTCGTTTATTGTTTAAAGATGGTCGATATACAGTTTAGTTTACATTATAATTTATTGTAATTATTCCTTGAAAATTAGTTTTGTTAAGTGTACACAAAAAAAAAATTCGATATGAAATAGGGTAAATTCTAGCTAATTTCATATCAATAAAAAGCCAATCAACTTGATATTTTTTCATATCATATAAAATACCAAATTTAGTATTTTTTGAGCAAGTATCAAAATGATATGAATAACTTGATCTTTAAAAAATATAAAATTGACCAGCACATATCAATCTGATCTTTTGTCAATTTTTTTGTGTAGTTGATCTTTTATAGGTTTGTTTTTTTCCCCTGTTCTTTAGCGTCGATTACATCTTAAGGGGACCTATTTTCACAGTTTTCTTTAACCGGTGTCTTTACTTTAATCGTTGATTTGTATAAGTACTTTCCTTCAGTGCCTATTGCACTTAAAGGCAATGAACTAGAATTGATAAATCAGGCAGAAACAGGAACACAAACCGAACGGAGTTTGCACAATCGTCCATTTCATAGTTGTGGGTCCCGAAACGTAACTGGCTTCACTTTGTGGGAGCTATATGCACATTCCAGGTGCAAAGTAGCACGAAGCCCCCGGGAAGCCGAGGACCATAAACACTCAGCCCAGGGGCTATTATTAAATGTCGGAGCGTACAATACTCCTTGGCCCAGTGGCTGCTAACCGGGCTAACTGTCCGCTATCAGATGTCACCTAATGCACGGTTAGTTGGCGACAGGGAAAACACACTGTACTATATGTGCGCTCCTCGCCAGTACAAACACACGTACTGCGGGCCAACCTGAGCCATAAAAATGCAATTTACAATTGCTTGTGCCTGGGCAGAGGGCAACAATAAAAGGCTGCCATGAATGCGGCATGCCACAAACAGAAGGCGACTGGGGATCACTGGACTAAAGGTGCCACCAGCCACGCCTCCTTCCGCAGGACAAAGGCGCACCGAGGTGGCAAGCAATTTCTACTTCCGACGGAACGGCCCTGCGCCGCCTTTCTTCCTCCGGTTTCGCCTCGTTTCGCCTCGGTTTCGCCTCAGTTTGTTTTCGTACTTTCCGCGTTTGTTTGTCTTTGCGGTGAAAACAATAACAAGCGGCGTCCAAATGGCAGCCAAACAATGTCAAAGCACGGCGGAAATGACCGAAAAGGCCGGACAGGCTACGTAACACAACGCAGCATTGCCCAAATGGGAACGTAAGATGCACTGAACAAAATTTGTATGACCTTTACTAAGCGATAAAGGGACTATTGAGTTTGGAGAACAAATAGATAACTTATTAAATAATTTATTTGAAATTATATTCTTGAAGTTATAGATTGTTTATTCCTGTACTTAAAGGTAATAGAAGTAATTTAGTTATTGTGGGAGAAAATTAAAATTATTAAAAAATATTTTCAATTTAATAAGCGGAAATATACTAATGTTAAGTTTTAGATAGTTTTTAAAGAATAATAATTTCTTGAATAGAAATCTTTTCAAGCAATAGAGATTTCAAATTTCTTCTCTGTGTAAGCGACTGACTCGAGTCGTTGGCCCTTGTTTTGTGCCACCATTTCCGCCGGCCATCGAAACGGGAAACGGGCTAATGACACTAGGACTCGGATTGGAATTGGGAATCGAAAGGGGGGCGTGGCGGGTCACGCACTGACTTCTAATGAAAGCCATAAGATAAGCCATCTCGGGGCCAACTGAAATTGGATATCGCTTCCAAGTAGCCATTACATACAATGGGTCGTATGATTAATGCCCGATACGGGAAATTAACCTAATTGGAAGCACACACTGATTTGCTGACGCCAACGTACGCATGTCTCCTTGCAGCTGTACATAATACTCATACGCCCCGAGCGCAACGTGCGCCAGAGCATGATGCCGCCGCGCTACGGCAACATGCACCGCACCGCCGGAACAGGACCCTCGTCCATGATGGCCGCCGCCGTGGTGACCGCGGCCACCTGTGCGCAGGAGGAGAAGATCCAAAAGCATATCACGCCCACAAACACAGGTGAGTAATTAAGAGGATGCGGGATGCCCCGGGGCCAGTTGTTATCAGCTGGTGGCAGCAAAAAACTAATTGATACCTATTATACCCTGTTGAATAGTTCAATGAAGGGGAATGATATTGGTTTTTCCTACAACAATTAATGAATATGTCAAACAATTAATCGTATGATTAAAGCTGAGCTGCTATTAAATGCTTTTTAAATCGTATTAATCTATTAATTGCATTGTGCAATTTATTAAATCTTATTAAACAATTCACAAACAGCTACAATACGATTTAATTTGATTTTCCCAATGTTGCAAATAAAGTTTAATTAGACATACATTTTGCCTTTCTCCGTAATTACCCCAATCATTTACAGAAAACTCGCTAAAGGCAAAGAAATTGTGCGAGATGGCCACTCAGACGATTTCCAGCATCATCACGTCGCTGGACATCAACGCGTACAATCAGATACCATATGCCGATCAATATGTGCCAAACAATACCACAACGGCCACGACCACGCCCACAGAGAAGGGCAGTGGCGACAGCAACAGCAACGACAACAGCAACAGCAATACCAATGGAAGTAGCAACAGCAATGGTGATATGGCATCGGAGCAAGTGGTGGCAAACAATAATAAAATCAATCAGAGGCAACATGGCCAGCCGGCCGTGGCATTTGCCATCACAACGGCTAACAATCACATAAGCGGCCCAGCTGCAACCATAACAACAGCAGCGGCAACTGGAGAAACAACAACAGAGGCCCTTGTGGCTACAATAGCAACGCCATTGGTGGCGGGCGATGTCACC
This sequence comes from Drosophila pseudotakahashii, assembly GCA_035046095.1. Lineage (NCBI taxonomy): Eukaryota > Metazoa > Arthropoda > Insecta > Diptera > Drosophilidae > Drosophila > Drosophila pseudotakahashii. Next base: position 1,917,605 of record JAWNOE010000247.1, on the reverse strand, counting down.
GAAACCGCATCCGTGGCAGCCAACAATGGCCATGGAAACGGGAGCCAGCGTCCGCCGGTTTTGCAAACAAACTTATAGCTAAACGCACAACAATTGCAGCAGCAGTTGCTGAAGGAGCAGCAGCGACAACAGGCGGATATGCAGCAGCAGCAACAGCAGCAACAGCAACAGCAGCAACCTGCAACACAAAGCTCTTCCAGTGACACCGGCAGCACGGGCAGCGGTAGTGCGGCTAAAAAACGCTCTGCAATTCCCGTTTAAGCTGCCATCAGAGATTAGAGGTTCCCAGCCACAATACGTAAGTAGAGAAAAAGTGTCTGTTGCCCTAAGTGTTTTTTTCCAAGGGTCAGGGGGGCAGAAAAAACAGACGGAGGTCGGCACAGGAAGCTGTGGCACAGAAATATCCTTAAATCGGATAAGAAAACCTAAGAAAAATAATCGATTTAGTTTTAAAACTCTTTGGTTTCTTTCTGTAATTGATTTTCTTTAATAACCTTTTGTTACATTGTCTTATTTAAAGTTCTATCACTTATTACTATAATTCTAAATATTATTATATCATTTAATGTATCTGATATTGAAGGTATTTCTGTGACAAATCTTCTCCTTCAAGGATAGCTTCAGATTTTAATTGACACAGGTTATAAAGACCAGAGTGAGTTGAAGCAATGTCAAGAAAGTCTATCGAAAATCTTTCCCAACTCTTCCCAAATTTTACACTTCAGCACAACAAATTAACGATATAGGTATCTCAAAACAACTTGTCATCCCTAAACTACTTATAAGTGTTTAATCCTAAGCTTATCTAGTTCTCTAAGCGTTGTTTCAAAGCGTTCCGAAAGAAACAAAAAACGAAAATGTGATATAATTTCAAAAATGTGTTTTCTACAACCGAAGCAACTAGCAAACAACTATCTGAATAGTACACGTAATTCGTAGGCTAAGCGAGGCAAAAGCTGTACAGTGAGCACTGGGTAAGGGGGGCACTATTTTCGAGGGCGCAATTATGTTCCAGAAGGGCTGGGCTCCAGCCCCTTTGAAATGTAGCAGCTAGGTAGAACAATTACAATTGCATTTATTGTGTTGTTTGAGCCCATCAACATGGTAGATTTAATTGTTGTCCAACTAAGATGTACATATAGGACTTTACATTTAAACTTGTGGTCGTAGTAATACTTCGATGTGAATACGGATTAATGTTAAATGTGTGCAGCTTATGTGCTATCTCCAGAAACGCATAGTTAAATAATTGTTATAGAGCGCAAGTAATGCAAATCATGTCTAGCCAAATCATGGGGTACAAGTAATAGCGAAATATATTCGTTTTCCGTGTCTGTGTGTTCAGTGTAAATAGTCGTTAATGCCAAAACCCATGGAACAACGAAGATTTGAATGTCTTTTGAATTATGTTCTTGATGTATAGTTATTAACACTATTGACAACAATACGCTAAATGTTATTTGGCTGCAAATATATTTACGAATAAAGCAAAAACGAATCAAAAACACTTTCCATTTAAAATAAAGACTTTTATTCGGTGGTTAAAACCAAGGCTTCCGCGGGATCCAGGCTCAAGGTTTTCGGATCATAACGAGTGCTGTTCGGAAAAAGGTAAGTAAGCATATAATGGGGAAAGTTTATGAAATAACTCTTACCCTTCTGCTTTTGTGGAGTCAATACTTCTGATGAGAAGCTGCAAGCTTTCGGTGCGATTCTTGTCAAACTGACTCAAGTCAACGGTTTTGGCCACCGTTCCAAAGTTGATGACACCAACAATTGTGGCTGAGTTGGTCAGAGATCTGTGGAAAAGTTAAGGTGAATATAGGGTAACCAAAGAGTTTGCAAGATCCTCACTCACCGTTGAACTACAAAGACATCGTCCGAAATCGAATCATACTTCGTGGACCCGTTCTGCAGAGTCTTGGATGATTTGCGTAGGGCCACCAAGGCCTTGTAAATCTTCAAATGAGACCGCTCGTCACTCAATTCCGTTTCCACGTTGGTGGTCTCGTAGCCTTCGGCCAGTGGCAACCAGGTGGTGGATCCATTTGTGAACCCGGCATTGGTGCCCCCCGTCCACTGGAAGGGCGTTCTCTCGGGATCCCGGGTGTACTGCTCGTAGATGTTGGCATTCGAGTTGCAGGCCCACGGATCCACGGTGTCCTCCCAGCTGATCTCGCCGTCGGTCATGCCGATCTCCTCGCCCTGGTAGGTGACACTGACGCCCGGAAGGATCATGACCAGCGTGTTCATGGCATCGATGTGCTCCTTGCCATACCGACTGGCGGCCCTTCGCTTGTCGTGATTTCCCAACTGCAATCGTTATCTGATTAATCCTAGGTCCGAATGAGTATTCACCCCAACTTACCACCCAATTGGCCGTGCGACCTGCTGGCATGTTCTTCAACCACAAATCAATCGCCTCCTTCACGTTGCTGGCGTTCAGACCCTTCTGCTCCATCACCGTGATCAGGTTGAAGTTGAAGGGCAGGTGGGCTCCCTCGGTGCTCCTATTTCCGTAGAACTGCATGCTGAACCAGGCGGGGGAGTACGTCTCGATGAGCAGAACGCTCGAGTTGCCGCCGTAAATGCGCTTGTGATCGTCGAGCACACTTCGCCACTGGTAAACCATGTCGATGGTCTCCGGCTGATTCTCGATGTACGTGGTGGTCAGATAGTTGCGATCCTCCGAGTCCTCGGTGGCCCCGCTCACAGCCTCGTCGGGAAACTGTCCCTCGGCATCGGGCAGCACCTCGAAGAGCGGAGGCAGTGCATCGCACCGGAAACCAGAAACGCCCTCGTTCAACCAGTAGCGCAGCACCCGTTTCATCTGGTCGACTACCAAGGGATTACGGTAGTTAAGATCGGGCTGCTGCACTGCGAACTGGTGGAGGTAGTACTGCTGGCGCACCTCATTCCACTGCCAGGCACTCCCACGGAAGTACTGCAGCCAGTTGGTAGGGGGTTCCCTCTGCCCAGTGGAGGCATTCACCTTCCCGTCGTGCCATACATAGTAGTCCTCGTAGCCCTTCTCCCGATTCACAGACTTTACAAACCAGGAGTTCTCGTCACTCGAATGATTGGGCACAAAGTCCAGGATGATCTTCAGGTCCAGCTCCTTGGCCCGCTTGATCAGAGCCCTGAAGTCATCAAGGGTTCCGTACTCCGGTTGAATGTCAAAGAAGTCGGATATATCATAGCCAAAGTCCACCATGGGTGAGGTGAAAATGGGCGACAGCCAGGCGGCTGTGACCCCTAGGTCCTTCAAGTACTCCAGTTTGCTGGTGATGCCGTTCAAGTCGCCGATGCCATCACCATCGGAGTCCTTGAAGGAGCGCGGGTAGATCTGATAGAACTGGGCGGTTTGCCACCAGTCCTTGGTCGTTTCGCTGGTGGAGCTCTGCAGCTGACAGCCCTCACCACTGCCAATGGTCAATACCAGGAGTGTTAGAAGCGACAGAAGCTCCATTGCCTCGGTCAAAGTAAAAAACCTTGTGTACGAGCAACCGGCAGCCACTTGCTTTTATAGACAGTCCCCTCAATCGGTTAGATAAGCCCTCGTAATGGAAATGTTTTGATTGCGCTAGGTAAGTCCGCCTAATCGAATGTGGAGCATACGCATCGCCTTCATCGAAACTGTTATTGGAAAATTTCCAAGTGAAGTGGCTTTTCGAGTGTTTTGCCAAATGCATACACTACTCGATGTGGGCTTATCATTTAAGCCCGACTAATCCGGGTTCCGCTGTTATTGTATAAAAGTCACAGCAACGACTCCTCGCGGAACAAGTAACAAGAATGCTGAGAACACGGTTAGAACTTTTGGGCCTACTGGCTTGTGGCCTGGTTATCCTGGTACCGCCAATCAGGTCCTGTGAAACCACAACGACAACTGCGGCCACAAAGGACTGGTGGCAAAATGCCCAATTCTATCAGATTTACCCCCGTTCTTTCATGGACTCCGATGGCGATGGCATCGGGGATTTGAACGGCATAACCAGCAAACTGGAGTACCTCAAGGATCTGGGGGTCACAGCCGCCTGGCTTTCGCCCATTTTCACCTCACCCATGGTGGACTTTGGCTACGACATATCCGACTTCTACGACATTCAACCGGAGTACGGAACACTCGATGACTTCAGGGCTCTGATTAAGCGAGCCAAGGAACTGGACCTGAAGATCATCCTGGATTTCGTGCCCAATCATTCGAGTGACGAGAACTCCTGGTTTGTAAAGTCGGTAAATAGGGAGAAGGGCTACGAGGACTACTATGTGTGGCACGACGGAAAGGTGAATGCCTCTACTGGGGCCAGGGAACCGCCGTCTAACTGGCTACAGGCCTTCCGGGGAAGCGCCTGGCAGTGGAACGAGGTGCGCCAGCAGTACTACCTCCACCAGTTTGCAGTGCAGCAGGCCGACCTGAACTACCGCAATCCGCTGGTCGTGGAGCAGATGAAACGGGTGCTTCGCTACTGGCTAGACCTCGGAGTCGCCGGGTTCCGTTGCGATGCCGTGCCCGTACTCTTCGAGATTGAACCCGACGCAGATGGTCAGTATGCCGATGAGGAGGTCAGTGGACTGACCGATGACGTCGACGCTCGCAACTACCTGAAGAGTGATCTCATCGAGAACAGGCAGGAGACCATTGACATGGCGTACCAGTGGCGTGTCGTGATGGACGACTACCAGCGCATCCATGGCGGTGACACGAGGGTTCTCCTGATTGAGACCTACGCTCCGCCCGCCTACACAATGCAGTTCTACGGCAATCGCTCGGTGACCGGTGCCCACTTGCCCTTCAACTTCAACCTGATAACGGTGCTGGCCAGCGATGGCTTCTCGGCGGGATCCATCAAGACGGCCGTGGACAACTGGCTGGACAACCTGCCCGCCGGACGCACCGCCAACTGGGTGATTGGGAACCACGATCAGCGACGGGCGGCGAGTCGCTACGGGGCGGCCAATGCGGATGCGATGAACATGCTGGTCATGGTCCTTCCGGGCGCCAGTGTCACCTACCAGGGCGAGGAGCTGGCCATGACCGATGGCGAGATTAGTTGGGAGGACACTCAGGATCCGGCGGCCTGCAACTCCAACTCGGAAACCTACGAGCAGTTCACCCGCGATCCCTCGCGAACTCCCTTCCAATGGACGAGTGGCACCAACGCCGGGTTCTCAAGTGCATCGAAGACCTGGTTGCCACTGGCGGCGGATTACCAAACGGTGAATGTGGAAACGGAGCAGGCAGCCCAGCGTTCTCATTTGAAAATCTACAAGTCCTTGGTGGAGCTGAGGAATTCATCGCTGACGCTGCAAAATGGATCTACCAAATACGGAGTGATTAGTGAAAATGTGTTCGTGGTGAAACGGTGAGTGGTTTACTTTACTTGGGGCTGTAAGAAATGGTGGTATATTATAGATTATACCTGATATGCATTGTGACACGGAACCAAGTTCCCCCTAGTCTATAGAAATTCCTTAAAGAACATGCCGAACATTACCTTTGCAGCTACCTCGCCGGCTCTGAATCCATAATTTATGTGGCCAACTTTGCCAGCAGGGGTGTCACCGTGAATTTATACGACTTCGACAAGACGCTGCCCACCCACTTGACGCTCCTCATCCGCAGCCTGCAGTCCGCCAAGTCGGAGGGGTAAGCGGGTATACAGTTGCAATATTGACCATCCTCTGACATCTCCGTGCTGGGACATCCTCCTTTTCAGCTCGCTGTTCGAGGTCACCGGATTGAGTCTGGCTGCCGGCGAGGCCTTGCTATTGACTACCAGCAGTTCTTCCCGACTCGATTTCCTATGAGGCGCACTTGAAACACACTGACTCAGGCCACTCAATCGGTATTTATCTTCGGCTCAAAGCAAATATGCCGTGGCTTGCATAAATAAATATATAAGTGAAAAACCAGACAAACAAACCACTCCACCGCAGAAACACCACACATATCCTGAAACCACCCCCTGCCGCCACGAGGGAGATAAGCTCAAGTGCCCGGCATACTCTTTTAATTCCCGTTCGGCATTTAAAGTGTTTACACACAAATTAAAGTCAAGCAAAAGTTCCCGGCCCCGTTGGTAAGTAGGTAAGTATTTGGTGTTTTACACTGTGTGAGTGGCGGAGAGCCGAGGAATGTGGGCTATACAATGTAAATACAGAGAAGTTCGGCCTGGGACCGGGCCCCCAGGATCGTGGGACCCTTTGAAGTCGAAACCGTCGAGGGGGGCTCGATGAGTTCGCCCCAGTTAGCTGGGGCAATTTTCATAGCGAGATTTATTAGCAATCTCGGAAATTCGTAAAACAACCCTGCAGTATTTACTCTTGCCTTCGCCGCCCCCAAAATAAAGAGGGCAGCTGAAGGCAGGCAGAACTTCAATTGCGTTATAAATAATTAAATTGCGTTTACACATGGTAATTGGCAGACGCGTTGCGATACCCGGGCATCAAGTATACGCCCCGAATTTTCCAAGATTTCAGGCTTATGGCCACACACACACATCTTAGAAAAGGTTAAGGGACGAGGGTAAGGACCAGTCGATGAGATTTGTTCGTCTTAAATATCAAATCCATTAGTGTTCAGTGAAGTCGAGTAATTACCTGAGGTTCCGTTTGGAACGAACACACCTCTGTCTGCGTTTTGACCGGCCTACTCAGGGAGCTGGGTGAGGGTTTGTGTTTAGGAAGAACAAGAGTGTCACAAAACTAACAGTAGTAGACAGTCATCAGACTCTACCCTTTACAACCGCTGCTCTACATTCTCTTAGGCGCCCTCAAAAGATAACAGTTTAATTCATCTTAAACTTCATCTTTAATACAGATAATTCGATAATATGGTTCATTCTTAATACTACTAAGGCTAACACTAAGTTCCTAAGACTAAACGTGGTTCATGTTTAATGACTCTCTATTCGATCGTGTTTCAATACAAGATTAACAAAATAATAGCAAGGAATATATTTTATTTTACATTAAATTGTTGGTTTTTTACATTATGTAAACTATATACGATATTCTTTTTCAAACAAAAGGCACTGAGGAAGATTACGTTACATTATTCAAAGGCAAACGATTCTTATTTAATATTTATCGATATATAGATTTATATGGATATGTGTATCAAAAGTGTGCGGGTGGAGGCGACGATCTGATCATTGCTAAATGGTAGGGTTGCATCTTGGCTATTTAGGTTAATTATCATGGGAGAATGTACAAACTAACTTTAGCAGAAAATATTCTGACTCTCACACGTTTTGTTTGGGAACAACTGAGATTGAATTTCGCATTAAATCAAAATCTTTACAAATTATTTCCCCCCTTCAAATAAGCCGATTTCGATTTGTTCGATTTCACTGTGACGCTGAGAAATTAGCAGTCTCTGCCGGCAGGTCCACAAAAATGAATAAAATGGAATCGTGTCAATGGCTGCGTGACCCGCCAGCCCATTAAAAAGGTCACAGACTGGGGCCACTTTACCCTTACGCACGTGACCAGAAACCTTGAAGGAAAATCTGTATGAAATTGTGTGTTTGAAAATGAAAACCGCAGACGGAGCTGCCAGGTGGCCATTCAGCCGTTCAGCCTTCTGCCTTTTGTGCATTTCGTTTTCGGGCGGATAATGAAGTTAATTTCCCAAACAGACTGAGCCACAATGTTTGACGAGGGCAACGAAATGATTACATTTAAGATGATTTTCATGATTTTCATGATTCTCGCAGATTTACGCAGGTCGGACAAAAGTTTGCTCCCTTTCCGATTGGAAAACTTTTAAAACGCATTAAGCTGGCTGTAATCTGCAAGGACTCGTGGACTCGTGGCCCAAAAAGCCGGAAGCGAGCTCAGCATCCTTGCACATTTAGTTAACGTATCCGAGGCTCCGACAACGTTTGCATATTAATAATGCGAGGGTAATATTTGAGTTTGATTCCGAGTTCGTAACGAGCTGCGTTCCTGTGGCTTCTGATTTGGCACGTGCCAGGTGGCCCACTGGCCCACTGGCCAACTGGCCAGGTGAGGCCTGAAAGTTCATTTAATCACTGGCCACTCATTAATTGCACCGCAAACACGGCTCATAACAGCGAGACGAACGGGTTGGAGGTCCTTCGCCATTTGCATGGGGCTCACGTAGCTGATGTTTCGGGGGTCTGTTGACGTTTTTGGGGCCAAAGGTTGGCAGCTAATGCCGCAAAGAGCCCGCCGATGACAGAACAATTGTCGCTGATGAACTGTGGTCCTTGCCCCTGAGGATGATGATGGTGCACTTCTGTTTAAAGTGATTTAAAGCTATCTCTGTGCAGGCTAAAAATAGCAGTTATGTCGTTTTCGCCATAATTTCACTTTCACTTTTTCCGAGTAAATTAAAAAGCTAACCAGGGTCCTTTTCTCTAGGGCTCTTAAGTGCGCCCACTACACAGTCACACCCTCACCCACACGCAAGCGAAAAACGCCCACGCACATTCGCAGCTGTTTGCCTCATTTCCGAGGCACCTTCTTCTGTGGTCCTCTGGTTTTTGCGCGGCAGCAACGTTGCGTATGCGTGATTTGTGTGTCTTATCAATCACGTCTAATGGAATTTCCCTTGCCCCCTCGCCGCGACTCTCGAGCCACGACAAAGTTCCTTAATAATTTATAATCAGTTGGCCCAGCACGCGACCTTAAAATTGAAAAGTTTGCCAATGTCGTTCGCCCCAATGACTTATACGCCCATCCAACAAGACACATTATCGATGTACTTTATGTACACTTTGTGTATTGTTCTTTTGAAACTTATGATTATGTAAACTCTAGACAGACTCCAAAATCAGGGCTGCGTATGGCTCCAACGACAAGTTGCTCAGAGTGACGCTATCGCTGTGATGGGAAAAGGAGGGTTAAAAGTAAAGTTACTTGGGTATTTGATTCAAGAAGCCCGGTGAATAACTTACCCAACTGTGGCCTTGGCCTGCGGATTGAGCAGCTTGATCTTGTAGCTGCCGGTGGCATAAACGGCACTGGCCACATCCACTGCGGAGACACTGGTGTCCAGGACATTGGCCACCAGCACATAGGTGGCGTTCCCACTCAGGTACCTCCTGATGGCCACCACATTGTCGCCCACGCTCGCATACCGAGTGGCGCCCAGCTGCAGAGTCTTCAGCTTGCGCAGCTCCACCAGCTGCTTGTACAGGCTCAGGTGACTGGGACTCGTGGCGTTCTCGGTCTTGGCATTGACGGTCACATAGTTGGGATTGATGGGCAGCCAGGTGGTGGCATTGGTCGAGAACCCAGCGTTGGCCTCATCGCTCCACTGGAAGGGCGTTCGAGCGGGATCGCGGGTGAACTGCTCGTATATGTCCGCATTGGAGTTGCAGGCCGCCGGATCGCGGCTGTCCTCCCAGCTGATGTCCAGATCCGTCATGCCCAGTTCCTCGCCCTGGTAGGTGATGCTCACGCCGGGCAGGAACATCTGCAGCATGTTCATCAAATCGATGCGGTTCTCCCCATACCGACTGCCCACCCGCCGCTGGTCATGATTTCCCATCTGCAGAGATTGTCATTTAGGTAAGGTAACTACTTCATAAGCACTCCATTAAGCTAAGTACTCACCACCCAGTTGGCTGTCTGACCGGCGGGCATCTGGGTCAACCAACTGTTGATGATCTTCACGAATCCCGCCGCATTGAGCTGTGTGTTGTTCTTGTCCCCATTACCGCCGATGATGAACTGGAAGTTGAAGGGCATCTGAGCGCCCTTGGTGGTGCGATTGCCGTAGAACTGCATTACGTAGTCCAGGCCCGAATAGGTCTCCACCATGATGACTCGCGTATCGCCGCCGTGGATTCGCTGGTAATCATCGAGCAGGGTGCGCCACTGGAACACCATCTCCACGGTTTCCCGCAGATCCTGGGTGTAGATGTGTTTCAGGTAAGCGGAATCATCCGGATCGTCTGTGTAGCCACTCAAAGGTTCGTCGGGATAGCGGCCTTCGGCATCGGGCAGAACCTCGAAGCACCAGGGCACCGCGTCCATGCGGAATCCAGCCACTCCGCGATCCAACCAGTAGGTGAGCACCCGCTTCATTTGGGCCACAACCGCAGGATTGCGGTAGTTGAGATCCGGCTGCTTGACGGCGAACTGGTGGAGGTAGTACTGCTGACGCTCCTCGTTCCACTCCCAGGCGCTTCCGCGGAAGGCCTGCAGCCAGTTGGAGGGCGGTTCCCTCTGTCCAGTGGTGGCATTCACATAGCCATCGTGCCACATGTAGTAGTCCTCGTAGCCCTTCTCCCTTTTCACCGACTTCTGGAACCAAACGTTCTCATCGCTCGAGTGATTGGGCACAAAGTCCAGGATGATCTTGATGTTCCGCTTGTTGGCCTCCGCAATCAGCTCATCGAAGTCCGCGAGGGTTCCGTACTCCGGCTGGATGTCGTAGAAGTCGGAGATGTCGTAGCCAAAGTCCGCCATGGGCGAGCTGTAAATGGGCGACAGCCAAGTGGCCGTCACTCCGATCTCCTTCAGGTAGTCCAGCTTGGAGATGATGCCCTGCAGGTCGCCGATGCCATCGCCGTTCGAGTCCTTGTAGGATCGTGGATAGATCTGATAGAACTGGGCGATTTGCCACCAATCCCGAGTGGTGTCCGTGGTGGTGGTGGCCCTCTCTAGGTCGAGATCCAGATCCACTGCTGCCGCTCTCACAAGGGCGCAGTGAAGACCCAGGAGGAGTATTGCTATGATTAGCTGATTCAAACACGCCATGACTGACTGACTGAACGGGCTTTTGGAAGCTCGCTTTTATAGACCGCCTCCCCCAGAGATTTTTCCACCGATAAGTGCTCAAGTGCTTTGACTGCGTTTATTGTGAGTATTTAGTTATTAACTAGCAGCTGGAACCGAGGGTGGGAACTCATCGATTGCTCAGATAGAGCGCCACTTGAGCCAGCCAGAGATAAAAGCCCAGAATGGGCAGAAAACGAGTCTCGCCATTGGTGGCATAACTGTAATAGGAGGAGGTGGACTGCAGGATCAGCGAGTCCTTGGGCTGCAGCTGCACCCAGGAGGAGTTGACGAGATCACTGAAAGAAGGAACTACATTAAGCAGAGGCCTTCTATCCCAACTTAACTTGACCTACCCCACTTTGACTTGAGATCGCTCTGTGACCAGCACAACTGTGAGCTGAGGAGGCAAACCGGGGAAGCTCTGCTGCAGATTGATGGTCTCCACGCCGTCGTAAATGTTCAGAAGGGTCAAATAGGTCGAGTCACGTTCGAGATAGCTGCGGAAATGTATTGTTATTATCGAGGCCATTTCAAATCGCTCTATTTGTCACCGTTTAACGGCCAGCACGGCGTCGCTGAGGGCCTTTACTTCGGTCTGACCGCGCTGGAGGGTCTGCGATTGCCTCCTCAACTGCCAAAGCTGCTTGAAGACGTTCAGGTGGCTAAGGGGCCTCTGAAGCTCCAGCTCCACGTTGACCTGCTTGTAGTCCAGTGCGATGGGCAGCCAGGTCTTGCTGGCATTGCTGAAGCCCGCATCCTGGGCGTCGGTCCACTGAAAGGGCGTGCGCTCCGGATCGCGGGAGTACCGCTCATAGATGCTCGGATTGGTGTTGCAGGCCGAGGGATCCACGGTGTCCTTCCACGAGATCCACACATTGGTCATGCCCAGCTCCTCGCCCTGGTAGGTTACACTGGCGCCGGGCAGCGTGGCAGTGAGCATGTTCAGCATGTCCACCCTATCCCGACCCAACCTGGAGCCCACTCGTGGCTGATCGTGGTTGCCCAGCTGGAAAATAAGTGCTGTTAGTTCTGAAATGGATTATAAACTAGATACACCTACCACCCAGTTGGCTGTGCGACCCTGGGGCATGTGCTGCAGCCACTTGAGCACCGTTTCCTCGTAGGCATGGGCATTCGACGAGTTGGACAGCTCGCTTATCAGCAGAAAGTTGAACGGCAGCTGAGCGCCCTCGGCCGTCGCATTGCCGTAGTACTGCATCACGATATCGATGGGTGAATAGGTCTCGGCCATTAAGATGCGATCCTCGCCGCCGTGCTCCCGCTGGAACGAGTCGAGTACCGCGCGCCACGAGTAGACCAGGTCAATGGTCTCCGGCTGGTCCTTGGTGTAGATGTGCTGCAGATAGCCGTAGTCCTCGGGGTCGTTGTCCCAATCGTTGCGCGGCTCGTCGCGGTACTGATTCTGAGCATCCGGCGCTATCTCGAAGACATGGGGAACCGCATCAATGCGAAAGCCAGCGACGCCCTTTTCAAGCCAAAATCTAAGAACGTTCTGCCGGAAAAAAGAAAGCTTTACATTGCTGAACATCTTTGAAGTCTTTTAAGGATAACTCACATTCATGGTCTCCCGGACTTTTGGATTGCGATAGTTCAAGTCCGGCTGCTTCTTCACAAACTGGTGCAGATAGTACTCCTGTCGACCTTCGTGCCATTGCCAAGCACTTCCGCGGAAGACGCTGATCCAATTGGAGGGCGGACGACGGTTGCCGTTCTCCATTCGACCGGGATGCCAAACGTAGAAGTCAGCGAACTCCGGATCCCGCGCCGCCGAGCGACGGAACCACTCGCACTCGTCACTCGAGTGGTTGGGCACAAAGTCCAGAATGATCTTGATGTCCAGCCTCTTGGCCTCCGCCAACAGGTGTTCAAAGTCCGACATGGTTCCGAAAATCGGTGCAATCTCAGTGAAGTTGGCTATATCGTAACCAAAATCGGCCATGGGTGAGGTAAAGATGGGCGACAGCCAAGTGGCCGTGATGCCCAGCTCCTTGAGGTAGGGCAGTTGCTCCGCGATGCCTGATACGTATGTATATTCGAAATAAGTAAATAGGTGTAGCTATATATCTGGTCTGCTCACCATTCAGATCACCCACGCCATCGCTGTTGCTGTCTTTAAATGACCTTGGATAGATCTGATAGAAGGCGCCCGTCTGCCACCACTTGAGGTCTCCATCCTGTCCTCCAATGTCCACGAACTCCGCATGGTAGTGGGGTAAGGGTTGGCCTCGTGTAAAGCAGAGAACTGGGAGTAGTATCACGAGCAATGCCCCCAGGCGATGTTTAATCATTTCGACTGCTTATTTTTCAGTTTACCGGTCTGAGCAACACAGCTCTGCTCTCAGCAAGCAAACAAATGCGACTGGCGATCGAATGCAAAAATGGATTTTGTGAGGCCCTTCCTTATATAAATTTCACTGAGTGGGGGTGAAAAACGCTGGGGCTTAGTGATAAATATTTGTGAGAGGCTCTTTTAAGTTAAAAATATTTAAATTGTTAAAGTTTAAACTATTTAGCTGAAAATATTTTGTAAGTGTGATGTTTTAACGCAGTCTACACTAATTAAATAGTTATTAAATATCTTTATATCTCCTAGAAATCCACTTTTGATCTTCAAATAACACTTTTGTGGCTTCTCTAATCGCAGCAAATTATTATATTATTCTCTATACCCATGTACAATATGCATATATTTTATTTATAAACTGCGCAGAGAAACGTGAGAAAAATGAGAGCGAAGAAAAGATCTTGGGAGAAGATGGGATAGGAGCATCGCTCACAGTTGACAGTTATCTGCGGTGGGCGATTTCAGGGGAAGGGGTACCGACTATCAGCAGAGAGAATCATAAACATACGGGATTAATGACTGCATTTAGCATATATACACTCAGGGAAAAAATCAAGTATTTCGTGCTTGAATCTAGTATTTTGAGTGTCAAAAGTGAGCCAAGCAACGAAATTCTGATCTTTAGAACAAAATACTGCTTTCAAGTACGAATTTTCAAGACATAAAATACTTGATTTCAGTATGTTTTAAGAACTCTTTGGTCTAAAATTAAGAATGAATTAATACCAAATCTAGACTTATTATACCCTTGCAGAGGGTATTATGATTTCAGTCAGAAGTTTGCAACGCAGTGAAGGAGACGTTTCCGACCCCATAAAGTATATATATTCTTGATCACCATGACAAGACGAGTCGATCTAGCCCTATCGCCCGATAGCTTTAAAACTGCTCTCAGTTTTTTCTAGTTTGCGTAGAAACAGACGGACAGACGGACAGACGGACAGACAGACTCGTCTTGTCATGCTGATCAAGAATATATATACTTTATGGGGTCGGAAACGTCTCCTTCACTGCGTTGCAAACTTCTGACTGAAATCATAATACCCTCTGCAAGGGTATAAAAATAGCCTGTTTAAATAAGTTTAATCAAAATTTTTTCATTTATGATGGCATAATCCCAAATTTTCGTACCTTTGTACTTAATTTAAGAATGCATAATTCTTAATTTAACTACTTTTATACTTAAAATGTTTTACTTAACATCATTATTTATTTTGCTTATTTTTACAGTTAAACATATTTTAAACGTTATTTTATATTTAGAAAAAGCTTTTTGCAATGATATAAGTGTGATAGTTAGGAAAACTCTTACCTCGACCTCGGTTTGAACCCGCGACCACTCGCACTGCAGACAGACGCCTTAAACAACTCGACCACGTACGCTTCTTAGAATGCGTTGACTAAAGAAGGCATAAGAACTTTTGACTCAAGGGCTAGCGTTCAAGTTTAAAAATTAAAAAAAAACTATTTACAGATATTACCAACAAAAAAATAAAAAACAACTTTTATAAAAATGTAAAGAGTGGACTTGTCGCGACGAGGATTCGAAGTCACCACCCGGGAATTCGCTATTTCTGGTTGAATTTGTATATTTAAGAATGACTAATTATACCCGTTACTCGTAAAAAGGGTATATTGTATTCGTGCAAAAGTATGTAACAGGGAGAAGGAAGCTTTTCCGACCCTATAAAGTATATATATTCTTGATCAGGATCACTAGCCGAGTCGAACTAGCCATGTCCGTCTGTCCGTCTGTCCGTCTGTCTGTCCGTCTGTATGAACGCTGAGATCTCGGAAACTACAAAAGCTAGAGGATTGGCATTTTGCATGCAGATTCTTGGATACCTATCGAATTGTAGAAGAAATTTTTCAAATCGGACAATCCATTAAAAAGTTATGAGCAAAAAATGAAACAGCCACTAGATGGCGCTAGTAGCTTTGACGCGTGCATATATTAATCTCTCTCCCACTCCCTTTAGCTGAGTAACGGGTATCTAATAGTCGAAGTACTCGACTATAGCGTTCTCTCTTGCTCTTTTTTTAAGAACGAAGATTTTCAAAATTTCAAGAGTCATTCAGTATCACTTTCTGAGCTGGAATTAAGTTTGATTCAGTCTTTAAGTAAATACTTTTATTCTCAATTTAAGTATTTTTGTATAGAGTTTGAGAATATTTGTGCTTAATAGTCATTTAAGTCCAAATCGTGCTCAATTCAAGAACTTTCAGTACGAAACGATCTTAAAATTTTAAGAATGAAATCGTTCTTAAATCAAGAACGGTTTTGCTTGATTTTAGCACGATGTTTTTTTCTGAGTGTAAAGTCAAAGAACATTTAAAAATGCGCTGCTAAAATGTTTTGAAATATCTAAAAAGGCAGAAAAAACTAAAAAGCCAGTATGAGATAAGGCTACACACGTAAAAATATGTATATTAACTATATCTAAATCTTTTTTTAATATTTTGTTATACCTATTATAAAGGATAATGATAAAAAACTCGCCTCTTTTTTCGTAAACAGGGCACCGAAATATATGTGTTTTTTAAAAGTCTATCGGGATCTGGAATTCAAACCTCGTATATAACACGATTCAAGATTATAACTTTCCATATTTTGTCGCCTTATTGTTTGGTTATTCACCAGGGAACTAAAATGAATTGCCCACAAGAGCCCTAAAGTTTCTGAATGGACTTTTCTATACAGCTATACTGATAAGCTAATGGCATTTTTGACAGTGTTGTCGAAAATCTGTTAAAAGTTATAAAAAGTGAGTCATAATGCTTTTCAATTGTTTAATTTGTCACTGGGGGAATAAACTAAACGGTTGTTGTGGAGCGCAGCACAATGGCCTCGTGGGGCATGAGGGTGACACTGCTGGCGGCCAACTGATCTCCGACCTTCTTGATCGACTTCTCGGTGACCAGAGCGTACTGGAAGTTAGCGGGCAGGCTGCCGAACACAGTGGATAGGTTGACATTCTCGATGGAGTCGAAAATGTTGAACAGCGAGATGTAGACGAAGTCGCCGGTCAAATGGCTGCAGAGAAAGATAATCGGATTTAATTCAAAGATTAATCAAATAACGTTTGATTGTGTAAACTCACCGCTTGACGGCCAGAACGTAGTTGCTAATGGCCTTGATCTCGGCGGATCCCTCCTCGATGCTGGGCTCCTGGCGCAGCTGTTGCAGGCGCTTGTACACGTTCAGGTGGCTCAGGGACACTCCGCGCTCGACCTTCACGTTCCTCTGGCGATAGTCCAGGGACACCGGCAGCCAGGTGCTCTTGCCGGTGGTGAATCCGGCCATCGTTTCATCCGACCAGTGCATCGGAGTGCGGGCCGGATCCCGAGACATGTCCATGTAGTTCGACTCGTAGCCATTGCAGGCCTGCGGGTCCACGGTGTCCTCCCAGGAGACGTAGCCGTCGAGCATGCCCAGCTCCTCACCCTGGTAGGTGATGCTGCAGCCGGGCAAGGTTAGCAGCAGGATGTTGAAGAGGTCAACCCGATCAGCTCCAAAGCGGGAGCCCACACGGTTCTTGTCGTGGTTGCCAATCTATAAAATACATAATTATAATCCATTTCCAACCCATTACTAACGATTAACTTACCACCCAGTTGGCGCTCTTGCCCTCAGGCATCAGATTAAGCCAGTTGTTAATCAAGTACTCGTAGTGATAGGCATCGGAATCGTAGTGCAGATTGCTTATCAGCTGGAAGTTGAACGGTATCTGGGCACCGTCGGCGGTCGCATTGCCGTAATAATCCATTACGATCTCGATGGGCGACCAGGTTTCCACCATTAAAATGCTGAATAATACGTTATTATGATTTTAATGATTTTTGCTAATAAAGTTACTCACCGCTCGTCGCCGCCGTTGTCGGCCTGGAACTGCTCCAGGATTTGACGCCATTCGTAACTGTTAAATAAGATAGTTTAATAGGTATTTATGGGATCATCCATAGCCTGTTAAACTTACACCAAGTGAGGGGTCTCCGGCTGGTCCACGGTGTAGATCTTGTGGGTGTAGCCATACTCATCTGGATCGTCGGTCCAGTCGTTGCGTGGCTCATCGGGATAGTTGCCGTTCTCATCGGCCTCGATCTCGAAGGCGTGGTAAATGGCATCCACTCGGAACCCATCGACGCCCTTCTCCAGCCAGAAACGCAGCACGTTGTTCATCTCCTCGCGCACCACGGGATTGCGGAAGTTAAAGTCCGGCTGCTTCTTGTGGAACTGGTGGAGGTAGTACTCCTGGCGACCTTCGTGCCACTCCCAAGCGCTGCCGCGGAACACGCTCACCCAGTTGGTGGGCGGGCGACGGGTGCCGTCCTCGTTGAGGAATCCCGGATGCCAGATGTAGTAGTCCTTGTACTCCGCCTCACCGGCGGCCGATCGGACAAACCAGTCGCACTCATCGCTGGAGTGATTGGGCACAAAGTCGAGGATGATCTTGACGCCCAGCTCCTTGGATCGGCGAACCATCTCCTCGAAGTCCTCCATCGTTCCGAAAAGGGGATCGACCGCCTTGAAGTCGGAAATATCGTAGCCAAAATCAGCCATCGGCGACTTGAGGAAGGGCGACAGCCAGGTGGCGGTCACACCGATCTCCTTCAGGTACTCCAGCTTCTCGGTCACTCCGTTCAAATCTCCGATTCCATCGCCGTCAGTGTCTTTGAAGGATCTGGGGTAGATCTGATAAAAGGAACCGGTTTTCCACCAGGGTCCCGTCGCCGCATCGACGGCCAGAAGGCCAAGGCCCAACAGCAAGAACAGGCTAGTCCAAGTGGCCATTGCTAACTGTAAGCGGTACGATTGGAATCGGTTTCTTATATACGGCGATAATCTACGGGTCTTATCGCATCTGACTCTGTGCCGCGAAAAGCCGTACGACCACCTGGGGAAAATATATGATGGGACCTTTGGCTTCAGAATACAAATCGGAAGTATTGATTTTGTTTAAGTTAGAAGACGTGATTTGTTTCTTGAAAGGGTGAAATGATCATAGTGATTAAATCTTAGTTAGATCATAAAAAACTGAATTTGCCTAATCTTGTGGGTACTACTAACTCATGACGTACAAAGTAATGCGATTATGAGAGCCTAATTTTGCGTTTTTGCCTAAAATGTAAAACTATTCAACTTTTGATCTTTTAAGTACATCTATCGAAATTGTTTAAGGATATTAAATGCCATTATTAATAATGAATCTATTTTTAATCCAGAAGAACAAACAACTTATGTTTTGTACCGTAGAAAATGTTATTTGAGGCAATACGATTTTTTCGCTAATGAGTTCGATTTTGTGTAACACAGTGTAATGAATTATTTTAAGTAATGCAAGGACATGTCTGTGATAAGATTTCAATATGAGTTACATGTTTTTGAAACTGCCGACATTAACCAAAACAACTTTGATTTAATTAATCAAAGACCAACCGAAAGAAAAAATTCTGTTCAGAAATCAGCTGTTGTCCACTAATGACCTACACTCATAAAGTTTTAGTTATTGAATCATTTCAACCGAAAACGTTATCTCAGCCTTGAACCCCCAAATCTTCCTCTTTTATTGGCCCAAAAGCCCCATAGAAGTGAGCATATAAATTACTCCCCCCTGCGAAATACAAGAACCCAATTGGGCGATAAGATATGGCCATATGCAGTTGGTATTCATTTGCCTGCCAATCTGTCTCATGATCTTCAGGCGTGAGCCAGGCCGAAACAACAGTAAAATGGACTCCAATAAATTCCACAACCCCCCTATCATGAGAACCCATTTGGATTGTAAATCTGCCAGCCCAACGAAGCTAATCAGAAATAGTTGTGCTATATGGCTTATGGGTTTATCGCAGCCTTATCAACCGGAATGGTGGGCATAAATAGAGGCACCGATTAATCCCCCTGGTCATTGGCAATCGATCGATTTAGTGAGAGCCATGTTCAAGTTGCTGGTGCTCTCCTGCCTTTTGGCTTTGGTGCTGCCCTCGCTGGCGGAAGTTGGCTGGTGGAAGACGGGCCAGTTCTACCAGATCTACCCCAGATCTTTCAAGGATAGCGATAGCAACGGTGTGGGCGATCTTGTTGGTAAGTTTTGATTGTGCAAACGGTTTAGAGAAGGTTTTCACTTGAAACGGATTCACAGGTATTACGCAACAGCTGCCATACCTGAAGGAAATCGGCATCACTGCCACCTGGCTGTCCCCCATTTTCACCTCGCCCATGGCTGACTTTGGCTACGATGTGGCCGATCTCAAGAGCATCGATCCCCTCTTCGGAACCATGGAGGATTTCGAAGCCCTATTGGCACGCGCCAAGGAGCTGGACATCAAGATCATCCTGGACTTTGTGCCCAATCACACGAGCGACGAGTGCGACTGGTTCATCCGTTCGGCCGCCGGCGAGGAGGAGTACAAGGACTTCTACGTTTGGCACACCGGCAAGGTGGTGAACGGCATTCGCCAGGCGCCCAACAACTGGCTCTCCGTCTTCCGTGGCTCCATGTGGACGTGGAACGAGCAGCGACAGGCCTTCTACCTCCACCAGTTCCACGCCAAGCAGCCCGATCTCAACTACCGCAACCCCAAGGTGGTGGAGGCCATGAAGGACGTCCTGCGCTTCTGGCTGCGCAAGGGAGCCTATGGCTTCCGTATCGATGCCGTGCCTCATGTTTTCGAGATTCCCGCCGACTCGGATGGCAACTGGCCCGATGAGCCCCGCAACGAGGATGTCAGCGATCCCGAGGACTACACGTACCTGCAGCACATCTACACCACCGATCAGCC
This sequence comes from Drosophila pseudotakahashii, assembly GCA_035046095.1. Taxonomy (NCBI): domain Eukaryota; kingdom Metazoa; phylum Arthropoda; class Insecta; order Diptera; family Drosophilidae; genus Drosophila; species Drosophila pseudotakahashii. Next base: position 1,897,702 of record JAWNOE010000247.1, on the reverse strand, counting down.
AGAGACTGTGGAGCTGGTCTACGAATTCCGCGATGTGATCGAGGAGATTGACGCCGAGTTGGGCGGCGATGACCGCGTCCTGCTCACCGAAGCCTACTCCCCGCTGGAAACACTGATGCAGTACTACGGCAACGGCACCCACCTGGGCTCCCAGATCCCCTTCAACTTCGAGCTGCTGGCCAAGATCGGCTACAGCTCCGACGCCTACCACTACTCGGAGCTGATCCACAACTGGCTGGACAACATGCCCGAGGGCCAGGTGGCCAACTGGGTGTTCGGCAACCACGACCAGAGTCGCATTGGCTCCCGCCTGGGCTCAGACCGCATTGACGCCTGCAACATGATCGTGATGGGCCTGCCCGGCGTCAGTGTGACCTACCAGGGCGAGGAGATGGGCATGACCGACGTGTGGATCAGCTGGGAGGACACCGTGGATCCGCAGGCCTGCCAGTCGAACGAACAGGAGTTCGAGCGCCTCACCCGCGACCCCGTGCGCACCCCCTTCCAGTGGAGCGACGAGGTGAACGCCGGATTCTCCAACGCCTCGGTCACCTGGCTGCCGGTGGCCAGTGACTACAAGCTGGTCAACGTGAAGAAGGAGCGCGGAATCGCCCTGAGCCACCTGAATGTCTACAAGCAGCTGCGCGCTTTGAGAGATGAGCCCACTTTGAAGCAGGGCGATGTCTCGGTTACGGCCATTGGTCCCAATGTGCTGGCCTTCAAGCGGTAGGAAGTGACCTCGAGTATCTTGTGTCCCGAAACTATTTCGATTTCTTTACCTACAGCTCCCTGGCAGGTCAGAAGTCCTACATCACCGTCATCAACATCAACGATGATGTCGAGTCGATCAACCTGGACTCTGTCTTCACCTCCATCTCCACTCAACTGCAATACGTGGTGGTGAACGATAAGAGTTCGCGTCGCAAGAAGTGAGTACCGCTTTGCTCTAGACCATAAAGCATTATCTCAAAATCCCCATCTTTTCAGCGATCTTACCTTTGCCAACTCCGTGCTGCTGATGCCCAAGGAGGCCGTCGTGCTAAGCACAGTCTAAACTAGTTTAAGAGGTCTCTAATAAAGAATAATCAAAACGCATAACTTCCTCATGGGGTAGAATTACTCAACAGAGGTCTTATCTTTACGATAGACCCACACTGATTAGGAACCGCTAGAACCCCACTGAAAGTTTTGAATAATGGTCATTAATTTTATTGGGCAATTAGGCAAGAATTGAATTCGAGTGATTATTATCGATCACGTTTATTCCCAGATTAATCCATACAGATTGCATAAGCTGATGCCGGGGGTCTATATCTTTAAGTGGGTGGTGTTACAATCTATATGTAGGTAATTGGCACTAAAAGTTCACAATGATATATGACTGGGAACACATGCGTTGAATGGCTGAATGGCTGAATGGCTTATCTTTATGGGGGACCCCAATAGCATTCGATACTGATTAACAGGAAATAAACATGGAATTTATTTTTCACAAATAACAGAATAATCGAAATGAAGTTACGCCGACCAGCGTAAGACGACTGCTTCGTAGGGCATGAGGATGATTCGCTGCGAGAGGTCTACTTTTTGCCTGTTGATTCATTAGCATTAGTTGAAAACTCTGTGAAATGTTAGGTATCGTTAGCTTACCCCACATAATGGTTGGAGTACGCGGTGACCAGCACATACTCGTAGGTTTTGGCGGACAGTCCATCGATGATCTCCATACCGTTGCCCATGTTGACCAAGATTCTATACTCCTCGCTGTACTTGTTGGTCCTGAATAAATTCCAGGTCTTAAAGTCTGATTCAGGATCAAATTAAGTTCACCTACCGTATAATTTGCAGAACCTGTTCCGTTACCGCCTCGTAGGAGAATCCTCCTTCCTCCTTGAATGCCAGAAAGGCGGCACTGCTCTTTAACGCCTGCAGTCCTTTGAAGATGTTTAAAGAGGACCTCGAGACGCCACGCTCCGTCTGCACATTGTACCTCTGGTAATCGGGACTGAGGGGCAGCCAGGTGCTCTCCCCCTCTGAGAAGTCAGCATTCTTGCCGCCTGTCCACTGCATTGGCGTTCGCTCTCCATCCCGATCCTCGCAAGAGTCGCCGGTGCACTCCACATCCACGTTGGACATGCCAATCTCCTCGCCGTAGTAGGTCACCGAGGCACCTGGCAGGGCATTCACGATCACATTCAGCAGATCCACCTTGTGAGCTCCCATGCGATCGGCCACGCGGTTGGTGTCGTGATTCCCAACCACCCAGTTGGCCGTCTGGTGCTCCGTCCACATGGTGTTCATCCAGTAGTCGATCGATCCCACCACATCCCTGGCCGTGGAGTAGCCACTGAGATACATCAGCTGGAAGTTCATGGGCAGCTGGGTGCCCTGATGGCTGCTGTTGCCGAAGTAGGCACTCAGTGTCTCCACGGAGGAGTAGGCCTCGGCCAGCAGAACCCTAGAGTCACCTCCGTTCGCCGCCCGATAGCTGTCCAAAAACGCACGCCACTCGTACATCAAATCCACCGTGGCCGGCTGATCCTTGGTGTAGATGTGGTCGTGGTAATCGTAGGCATTGGGGTCGCTACCCCACCCACTGATAGGCTCATCCGGATAGGAGCCGTCCACATTCCGGTACTCGTAGATGTGGGGCACAGCGTCGATCCTGAATCCGTCCACGCCACGATCTAGCCAGAACTTCAGGACGTCCAGCATGTGCTCCCTTACCATGGGATTGGTGAAATTTAGATCCGGCTGCTTCACCTGGAACTGGTGGAGGAAGTACTGCTGGCGCTTCTCGTTCCACGTCCACATGGGTCCACTGAACACGCTGACCCAGTTGGAGGGCGCATCCCGCTCGCCGGTCTCCTCGTTCAGCTTTCCATCATCCCACACGTAGAAGTCGTCGTAACCCTCCTCGCGGTTAACCGACTTCTGGAACCACTCGTTCTCGTCGCTCGAGTGGTTGGGTACAAAGTCCAGGATGATCTTAACGCCCAGCGACTTGGCCTCCACTATCAGGGCATCGAAATCCGCGAGCGTACCGAATATCGGATCGATGTCGTAGAAGTTGGAGATGTCGTAACCAAAGTCCGACATGGGCGAGGTGAAAATGGGCGACAGCCAAGTGGCCGTGATGCCGATTTCCTTGAGATAGCCCAGTCGCGAGGTAATACCTTTCAGGTCCCCGATGCCATCGCCATCGCTGTCCTGGAAGGAACGCGGATATATCTGGTAGAGCGAGGCGTTCTCCCACCAATCGATGTCCGCACCACCCACTTGGGTGCAGCTGACGAGGAGGAGAGCAGCCAGGCCGAGATGTGCCCACTGTGGCATTTCGATAGCGTTTGAGTGGGCCAAACTCAATTTGCTAATAACAATTGCCGGCCATGTAGCGATTGAGGCGGCGATAAGGCCGCAATTGCGCCGACCAACTGGTAATCTGTCAGTGTTTTATCGCATATTTTCTAGATTAAATAACCGCGGACTGGGCTTTTTCCCGGTCTCTCCATCTCGCTCCTTTTTATTGGATATACCACTAAAGCGCAAACTGTCGTAAAAATGCAATAAAAATAAATACGATTGGAAAAAGAATAAATCGATGAGTGGCCACAGATTCGCAAAACTGGATCAAAACCTTTCATTGATGGCAGTACATATACAAATTTACAGTAGAGCACATATAACGCAAACATATACAATAAAATATTAAAACTATTTTTATAAAATTTAATTTTTTAGCAATTAATAATAAATGTGTTAAACTCGATTTATTTCACTCATTATGGACAAGATCCAAAAACTTAAAGAAGCAAAAAAAATGTCTTGGTTATATATTCTAAGTATATCGGATAAAGGAAGCTGACTGCTTCTTATTATTTTAAAAACCATGTTTCCATTAATCGCCCATAAATTAATTATGGTGTTCATCCTCGTTTCTGTTCATTGCAGAATGTCTGCTCTCTCTTCCATTTTACAAATGTTTTACTTGTGGGTACAACCGCCGTTAGCTAAATTAGTTTGCTAACCACAATGTGCACTTTTTGAGAAACGCAGCCATGTAAATAGTCACCTCACCCGCATCCCTATTCATATTAGAGCCAAACCGAATGCTAATTACCAAAAGAGGATGTGAACCAGTGGCGTATACAGAATTTATTTTAATGGGGCTGGTGGCTAAAAATTACAGTAACAAACTTGCTTAATATAGTATGAAATTATGAAACTTATGAAATACATATTTCAGTTTTCTAATAATACATTTGTTATCCTACTATTTTTATAAAGCCTTTTTCAACACTGCTGTTGTGAACCTGATTTGTATGTACTACATATTACATCATTGAATCCTTTTAAACAGGAACCGGAGGGAATATTCTTGTATTTTCATGGCGTGCTTGTTCAAGTACACTTACTCATTTATCCACCAGAGGCAATCCACTCGAAGCGGTTTTAATTCAATTAAAATAAGCTCTTACCATTTGGATTTGCACGTGTGCTTACCCTCCCTTTCCAGTCCCACATCCGGCATCATCCCAGAAGGTGATAAATCAACAAGCGAGGACAAACGCTGACCTGGAATTAGTTATTTCAAATCGATGTAATTGATAAATATATGGTTCAATTGACTTTTTAGGTTTCCATTTTAAATCAATTTATCGCCACTGAGAAGAAAAAACGGAAAGAAAACATTTTTAGTGCAAATCTATAAAATACAATATTGACAACTCCACTTGAACGTCCAAATTAGAAAAGAAAAAAACGGATAAACGGAAAAAATCTATATCTTGTCCCCCAAATTGAAGTATATTCAAAACGTACATTTATAAAAAATATATATTTTAAAAGCAACAGCAAAAGTTGAACCTCCAAATAACAAAATAATTTGATTTAACGTTAATCCATTCCAAGAAGGTATTAAACAAATACTTCCCTAATACTTTTCGCCACCGCTCTGGTTAAAAGAACTTATCAAGTAAAACTTGACTAACTCCGATAACAATAATTTAGACAACATTGCAACAAATGACTATGTTGTATCGCATTTCAAATGCCCCACAAACCTTCCACAAGGTTATCAGAAAAATATTTCCACAACACTATTAAGTATTTATTAATCATAGTTTTCCAGCTTATTGTTGTTTGTTTGCTTGCAGTTGAAGGAGGAGGATTTGGTCCGTTTTCCTATCAGCTGACTAATGGCCACTTCAATGCCCTACCATAACAAAACCGCAGGCGACAATCCAGGAAGATACTTGGCTCAAAAATCGGTACTTTTCCAGCAATCAAAGGTGCTCGGGAGAGGGCTAATCGCTTTACGTAAAGCTTCGCTGGGAGTACGAAAACAATGACAGTTTCGGTTCGCAGACTCGAGCACCCTGAGAACTCATGTGAGCTGTTTGCACAGCAATTCAAATGGCCACTCCAAGTGGGCCAGATCTCGATAGGAGCCGCCTTATCGAGCGGTATAAAAGGCGGCGTCAGCTCCCCAGTCCGAACAAAATCGAACAAAATGCGCCCGCAATCAGTTGCGTGTCTATTTCTGGCCATCGTTGGCTTCGTGGGTGCCACCGAGTGGTGGGAGAGTGGCAACTACTACCAGATCTATCCGCGCTCCTTCCGCGACTCCGATGGCGACGGCATCGGGGACCTCAACGGCGTCACCGAGAAGCTGCAGTACCTGAAGGACATCGGCTTCACGGCCACCTGGCTGTCGCCCATCTTCAAGTCGCCGATGGTGGACTTCGGCTACGACATTTCGGACTTCTACACCATCCAGCCGGAGTACGGAACCATGGAGGACTTCGAGCGCATGATCGCCAAGGCCAAGGAGGTGGGCATCAAGATCATCCTGGACTTTGTGCCTAACCACTCGAGCACGGAGAACGAGTGGTTCACCAAGTCGGTGGACAGCGACCCCACCTACAAGGACTTCTACATCTGGCACGACGGCAAGGTGAACAACGAGACCGGGGAGCGGGAGGCGCCGAGCAACTGGAACTCCGAGTTCCGCTACAGCGCCTGGGAGTGGAACGAGGTGCGCCAGCAGTACTACCTCCACCAGTTCGCCATCCAGCAGGCCGATCTCAACTACCGCAATCCGGCGGTGGTCAACGAGATGAAGAACGTGATCCGCTTCTGGCTGGCCAAGGGCGTTTCCGGCTTCCGCATCGATGCGGTGCCCTATCTGTTCGAGGTGGATCTCGATCGGTACAACCAGTATCCGGATGAGCCGCTGACCAACGACTCCGTGAGCTGCCCCGATCCCGATGATCACTGCTACACGCAGCACATCTACACGCAGGATCAGCCCGAAACGATCGATATGGTATACCAGTGGCGCGAGTTGGTCGATGAGTTCCATGTGGAGCACGGCGGCGACCAGAGGCTGCTCATGACGGAGGCCTACACCAGTTTCGACAATCTCATGAAGTACTACGGCAACGGAGTGAGGAACGGCTCCCACATTCCCTTCAACTTCGACTTCCTCTCGAGCATCAACAACGCCTCGAAGGCCGGCGACTATGTGGATCACATCAAGAAGTGGATGGACGCCATGCCCGCGGGAGTGTATGCCAACTGGGTGCTGGGCAACCACGACAACAAGCGAGTGGCCTCCCGGTTCGGTGTCCAGCGCACCGACCTTATCAACATCCTTCTGCAAACGCTGCCCGGTCACGCAGTCACCTTCAATGGCGAGGAGATCGGCATGACCGATGTGTGGATCAGCTGGGAGGACACCGTGGATCCGAATGCCTGCAACTCCGATCCGGACAACTACTACGACCGATCCAGGGACCCGGAGCGATCGCCCTACCAGTGGGATGCCTCCTCCAAAGCAGGTAGGACTAAGCATTTACTTATTTTCCTATTAACCTATGCTTAGGACTCACATTCAAAGAGGTTATCTGTTTCGTAGGTTTTCTCTTCTTTTACTTTTACCTATTTCTTAAAGAGTTTAAAATTAAATAAGTAATCAATTAAACTTTGTTTTCGACGTCCAGGTAGTAGACATTCTGATAAGAAATGTCTTTGTCACACTTTGATTATAATTATCTTAGTTGTGTACGTAAAATAGACAAGCGTTTTATTAGATTGTAAGCTTTAATAAGTAGTAATGACATTGAAGCATTTTAAAACAGTAATTTCATAACACTCTGTATTGATATCACTATTTACATCTACCATCTTAAGGCTTCACCAGTGCCGATCACACCTGGCTTCCAGTGGCCGATGACTACAAGACCAACAATGCCCTGCAGCAGCTGCGTGCCCCTCGATCCCATCTGCAGATCTTCAAGAAGCTGGTGCGAGTCCGCAAAGAGCCTTCCTTCCGCCAGGGCGAGCTCAACATTCAGGCCATCGACGACGATGTGATCATCTACTCGCGGTGAGTAATATAACCCTTAAAACCCCAGAGCGTTTACTAAATTAATTTACCATTTAAACAGCCAAAAGACCGATAGCGATCTGTATGTGATCGTTCTTAACTTGGGAAGCTCCTCAAAGACTCTGGACCTGACCAAGTATTACGCACTGGGCACCCAGGCAGAGATCATTACCACTTCCCTGAACTCGCAGTACATCGATGGCGATGTCATCAAACCTTCCGAATTCGTGGCAAGTCCCTATGTGGGCACCGTTCTTGTGGCAGTTTAAGCTAATTTTATTCAGATAAGGGACAATAAAGTAGCGACTTTACATGAGATGTTAACTATTCTGTACTTAATAAAGTTGTAAGCCTAAAAGTAGGCTTTTAAATTTAATCAGGTAATCACTTTTAAAGCCTCTGCTTCATGCGCAAATGCAGACCATTATCAGACTTCAGAGTCATGGAAGCCGACAAAACCGGATCATATTTATTGATATGAGCATCGCGCTTCTTCTTCTCCGCTGGGGGAAGCCCCAAGGTCGTACTTATATAGCCGTCCTTAGAAACAAGTTCATCCAGAGCTGGAAGAACCTCAAAGTTCCGAATGATCTTTGAAACCACCGTCTTGATCTCCAGCAAAGCGAACTTCTGTCCAATACAATTTCGTGGACCGGCACTAAAGGGCACGTACTCAAAGGGTCCCGGCTTCTCCAGATCAAAGCGATCTGGTCGGAATTTGTGCGGATCCTTGAAAACACGATCATTGTATCCCAACATTAGGAGGCCCAGGTTTAAGGTAGTGCCCTTCGGAACAAGGTCGCCATCTAAATAAAATTTCTTGACTGAACATGAAGCTTTGAATGAAAACCAAGGGCTTACCAATCACATAATCCTTCTCCGTAAAGCGCCCAATGAAAGGTACGCTTGGGTAAAGGCGTTGCGCCTCCTTTATAAACAAATCCAAGTATTTCATTTGGGAGATTTCCTGGAAGGTGGCATCCCGACCAAGTCCTGAATAGCCCATTACCTGGCACTGTTCGTCAAATAACTTTTTCTGCAAGTAGCAAATTAGGTTTCAAACAACTTTGGTCGTAAAGACTTGTGTTGCAAATGGGTCACCTGTTCATCTGGATGTCTGGAGAGCAAGTACACTGCAAAGCCAACCCCAGATGTGGTGGTGTCGTGCCCCTCGAACATGAAGGTGGAAACCTCTTCGTAAAGTTCTTGGGAAGTTAGCGGACGACCATCCACAGTGGATGAAAGTAGAGTGTCCAAAAAGGCCAACTTCTTGCGGCTGAACTCATCGTCCGGAGTGACTTCCTCAACGACCCCGTTTAGAGCTTCAGTCCGCTTTGCAATAATTTTATTGGTAAAGTCCTGCAGGGTCTTCAGAGTCCTGCTATAGGCTGGGTATTCGGGTGCAAAGCGAAAGAGAAATTCATTGCGCTTCCAAGGACTAAACGCTCTCATCTTGATGGTGTAGGTAATACTATCAGGGAAACAAATATGGGTTTTAGATATCCACCTTGAACGTCGTATTATCGCATACTCACTCTTTGAAGGCTTGTACAATGGCGCAACTTCGGTTATCCATGGCATTGATGGACACACCCATGGCGGTGTCGCAAATAACATCCAAGGTCAGGTAATGAGCTTCCTCCTGAAAGTCGAAGATGTTGTCTCCGTCTGCAAGCTTTTTCAGCTGATCTATGAACTTGCTGGAGTTCTCGTTCATCACCTCGTGAAAGTCCTGCAGGATGTTGAAGTGGAAGGCCGGAGTGATCATCTTGCGGTGCTTGTGCCATTTACTGCCGGTACTGGTCAGAAGACCCAATCCCAGCCAGGGATGAGTGAGATCGTAGACGTCGGACTTGGATATCAAGGTCTGACTGCTAAGTATAAACTGTGTAAAAACACTATTGTAGCATTATTTGTCACTCGCAGTATTTACAGGCCAAACTCACCTCCATGTACTTGGGGCTAGTGACCATAATATTTGAGTAGAAGCCTATCCAGTAACGAAAGTTACCCTTCTCATACTCATGCCACCAGCCAAAAAATCGGTTCAATATCTCTGAGCAAAAATGAACATTGAAACTTATAAATATTCTGCAATAAGTTAGGAACAGTCTATCCCATTCAAACAAACAGCGACTAACGTATAATTAATTATTTCTCACATGAGATAGCTTTTTTAACACACTAATTGTCCCAAATTAAGATCAAAGTCCCAGTGTTATCACTCTACCAATTGTTATGTCAGACGCCCAAGGTGCGATGGTATCTAGATGGGACTTTGATCCCCAGACATAATGGAATGCACTGAGATTGCATTTACCTGTGGGAGTCTTTCCCATCTGATGTGCATTTCCCACCAAGGGCAGCATGCTTGGCCCCTGGAACTTGTTCAACATTTGTTTTCGTCGCAGTGATCCAAGCTCCAAATAGGCCACCAAAAGCAGTGGGAGGCCAACCAAAGCGCACAGTACGATCCACATTTTCGAATGCGACCACAGACAACCGATCGGCGTAGCGAGTAAATCGGATTTGAGTAAAAAGTGGAAGACTCTCTGCTTAAATACTCCAACCGGTTGTGATCGACAGTTCTCAGTCTCTCGCACTTTGTATCTCTCCAACAGCCTATGACGACATTATCTCCCGAATCTGGTACAAAATGTCATTTATATGCGTTCAGCATGATTGGTCAAAATGCTTTAATCAATCTCTTGTGATGTGAAGTATGCAAAATATTACATTTAGTTTAGAAATTTCACCAAAGTGTTCTACTTGCAATCATTTGAATAGTCCAAAGTGTAAAACATGTTATTCAACATTTGTTTTTAATTTGCTTACTTGTTCTACTTCCCCTGATTAACAGTGTCTTAATAATTATTTCTGTGGGGAAATCAAACTTGGTAAAAGTGTAAAAAAAGGGTAACAATTTAGACACCAAGCTTAACAAAGAGATGAGCCATGCTCTCTTCGAGATCATAAGAATTGTGCCTTAGTGCCTCTCCTTCAGACGAATGTGAAGACCATTTTCAGATTTCAGAGTCAGGACAGCAGAAAGAATAGGATCGTATTTGTGACGATAAGCATCGCGCTTTTTCCTCTCTTCAGGAGGATATCCCAAGGTGGTATTTATGTAGCCATCCCTGGAAACAAGTTCATCCAGGGAAGGTAGCACCTCAAAGTTGCGAATGATCTTCGACACCACTGTCTTGATCTCCAGCAGGGCGAACTTCTGTCCAATACAGTTTCGTGGGCCGGCACTGAAGGGCACATACTCGAAGGGTCCTGGTTTCTCCAGCTCAAATCGTTCGGGTTGGAACTTGTGCGGATCCTTGAACACCTTTTCGTTGTATCCCAGCATCACGAGACCCAAGTTCAGGGTGGTACCCTTGGGCACAAGATCACCGTCTGAAGGGAAAATATGTTACTGAGGGGTTTTTAGATAGTCCAAATAACGCTTACCAATCACATAGTCCTTTTCCGTAAAACGGCCAATGAAGGGTACACTGGGATAAACACGCTGTGCCTCCTTGATGTAAAGATCCAAGTATTTCATCTGAGAGATTTCCTGGAAGGTTGCATCGCGATCCAATCCAGTGTTACCCATTATCTCGCGTTGCTCCTCAAATAGTTTGCGCTAAAAAGCAAGCCGTTAACCTAACAAACCTTTTATGATTATGTGCTGTTATCTAACCTGTTCGTCTTGATGTCTGGAGAGTAGATAGACAGCGAACGATACCCCTGAAGTGGTGGTATCGTGTCCCTCGAACATGAAAGTGGAGACCTCCTCGTACAGCTCCGTAGAATTCAGGGGCCGACCATCGATAGTGGACGATAGCAGAGTGTCCAAGAACGCCATTTTCTTGCGAGTGAACTCATCTCCTTGGCTGGTCGACACTGATCCCGATTTGTGGGCCGCAATGCGCTTATCGATGATCTCGTTGGTGAAGTCCTGAAGGGTCTTCAGAGTCCTGCAATAGGCCGGGTAGTCGGGAGCCAATTTATACAGCAGCTCATTTCGCTTCAGGGGGTGGAAGGCCCTCATGTTTATATTGTAGCACATGCTGTGGAAAACGGAGACACTTAGCTTGAGATGGTCCATATATAGGCAGGTTTACACTCACTCTTTGAAGGCCTGCACAATGGAGGAGCTTCGGTTCTCCATGGCATTGATAGACACACCCATGGCGGTGTCGCAAATAACATCCAAGGTCAGATAGTGAGCCTGGTCTTGGAAGTCGAAGATACTGTCCCCGGCAGAGACCTTCTTCAAGTGCTTGATAAACTTGTTGGAGTTCTCGTTCATCACCTCGTGGAAGTCCTGCAGGATGTTGAAGTGGAAGGCCGGAGTGATCATCTTGCGGTGCTTGTGCCACTTACTTCCCGTGCTGGTCAGAAGACCCAATCCCAGCCAGGGATGGGTTAACTGATAAATGTCGGACTTTGTGATCAGCGTCTGACTGCTGAGTATAAACTAAAGATATAAAGAAAATGTTAATGTTATCATGAGTATGAAAAATCCTCCGATAACTAACCTCTAGGTACTTGGAACTAGTGACCAATACATTTGAGTATGTTCCAATCCAGAAGACAAAGTTGTCCTTGCCAAACTGATGCCACCAGGAGAATACCTGGTCGAGAATCTCTATATGGTCGTAAGAAAAAATCCATTAGTAGGCGGATCACGAACGACTGTCGGTTTGCGATAAAAGTGTTCCAAAGGTTTTCATTGTTTGTTTTTCGACACGCGATTTTCTGTATCCAACATTGCACGACTGTGTACTTAAGTTGCTTACACAACACAACATTCAAAGTCTCTGTATTATCTCGAGAGTTCCGATTAGCCTATATCTTCAAGTGTCAGTAGCCACATTAACTGATAGTTAGCAGCTTAATTTTCCGGTCGTAAAGTCGCTGGCCCAAAATGACCTATCTGAAATAGCGTTGCCGCTGAGTCGTTTCGATGCGCAGTTACCTCAGTCACAACGCTATTCGAGATGGGTAATTTCGGGTGTATCCTCTCCGTTCTTTTTGCTATGTGCTGCAGGTACATAAGGTAAACCCACCTGAGGGATTCTTGCCCATTTGATGGGCATTTCCCACGAGGGGCAGCCCACTGGGGCCCTTGAACTTGTTTAGCACTTTTCTCCGGCGGAAGGTGCTCAACTCCAGATAGACGACCACCAGCAGCGGCAGGGCCAAAATAATATACAACACGAACCACATTTTCGATCGCGAATATCAAGACGACCGCTCAGCACGCGAAACTCTGGGAATATGAGAGACGTTTTGGGCGGACAGCTGCTTTAAATACGAGAGATTCCAGCTCCTAGACTTCTCGCTCTATTTTTCTAGCCGCCTTTTCGATCCCACAAGAGCTCCGCGAATATAAGTAAATATTTTGGTGCTTTCAGCATGACTAGTCGATTAAAAATCCGGTTTTTAAAGAGAAGAGCCTCGTCATTTTTGATAGGAGAATCTGATTAATCATTAGAAGAGTTAGAGAGCAATCACTTTGAGGAAATACTGCGAACTGATATTTTTGTAAGTTATATGTTACAATGTTATTTTAACCCAAACAAACAAATTCAGTGATAAGCAATATGTAAGGAAACTTCTCTCAACAAACACCAACAAATTTAGCGTCATAACATAAATATGTATTATGTCAACAGAGAGGCTCTCTTTTGGATCGAGGAGTGAGTTTAAAGAGCCACAAGCAAGAGTAATTTAATACGATTATTTATTTTTGAGCCTATCAGTTAAGAGCAAAAACGTGTGCTAAAATCCTAAATGTAAAGTAGATTTGAATTGTACATGCAGTTTACATTTTCAAGTCAAAAGAAAACCAATACTTGACATGGGATTTTAACGATTTAAACAACATTTTTATTGCAAACAAGAGAGAACGCTATAGTCGAGTACTTCGACTATTAGATACCCGTTACTCAGCTAAAGGGAGTGGGAGAGAGATTAATATATGCACGCGTCAAAGCTACTAGCGCCATCTAGTGGCTGTTTCATTTTTTGCTCCTAACTTTTTAATGGATTGTCCGATTTGAAAAATTTCTTCTACAATTCGATATGTATTGATAAACAGAATAAAACTGCATTTGTACTTTTCCGAAATCTTTAAAGTTGTGGGCGCCAGACAACTTTCAAAAAATGGTGTAGGGCGATTGTGGGCGTTAGAGGGGGCGTGGCACCTGTTTGAAACAAACTTGCACTGCGTAGGAACTCCAAGAATCTGCATGCAAAATGCCAATCCTCTAGCTTTTGTAGTTTCCGAGATCTCAGCGTTCATACAGACGGACAGACAGACGGACATGGCTAGTTCGACTCGGCTAGTGATCCTGATCAAGAATATATATACTTTATAGGGTCGGAAAAGCTTCCTTCTCCCTGTTACATACTTTTGCACGAATACAATATACCCTTTTACTCTACGAGTAACGGGTATAAAAATATATAGTTCATATTTGTAATTTAAAAGTTTTGTTTTGCAGATCTTTAAAAACTTTTAAAACTATGTATATAATTTTAATAAAACTTATAGAAATGTATTTTGGGCTTCGTAGCTATTGCAAGGATTTTGGCAGTAATTTTTGCATTTCAAAATGTTTAACTGGGCTTAAAAAATGTAAACCGGGATTCGTCACCAACCTATTTCAGTTTGGGCCAAGTATCAAGGTAAATAATTGCCACACTTTGAGTCTGTAGATAAAACAGCCTGTTGAGTAAATTTTAAACCCCCTTTCCACGCCCTTCATCGGATTATGCCTCTAGCAAAACCGAAAATTATTATTACGTGTCAAATGTTTTGACCACCGCCTTAATTCATTATCAACGGCCGATTAGCAATCGTTTATTGACGCCATATCTTCTGGCGATACCAAATCAGCCTTTAGACCCACACGTCATCAGTTGAGTGATTCAATTCCCAGCAGGTAGCCCGCTATAATTACATTTATCAATTACCGACTGCAATAAAGCACTATGTTAATTGGGCTATTGATAATGCTATTTGTATCGATTGCAAACGGCAAAAAAGACGTGCAAAAAGTTGGGCTAGATAAGCTATCGATGGGGTTATCGGCTAGGAAATTGGTCACCTAATAATCTGCCACAGGTATGGGACAACCCAGTTTGGATAGAACAGCGAGCGAGAACAGAACAGTTGACCGGCACCATGTTTCTGATAGCGATTGCCATTATTTTGGCCACCATTTTGGTGTTCAAGGGCGTGAGGATATTCAACTACATAGACCACATGGCCGGCATTATGGAGATGATACCGGGACCCACGCCATATCCCTTCGTGGGTAATCTCTTTCAGTTTGGCCTCAAGCCCGCCGGTAAGTACTAGTCGCATAGCCTGCCTATATTTATGAACTCTTTAATGTTTAATACCAAAGCCGTTTGTTTCTCTGATCGAATCCCTCAGAACCTTAGGTATTTGCAGCGGCTCAATGCGTTCAATTCCCTTCGGTATCGCGTTGCACATTTGGATTTCATCTCGAATTGTGTCTGATTTCCTCGACTTATTTATTGTAATATCTGCTACAGCTTTCATCAAGTTCCGTGCACATTTCCCGAGTGCCTTCCTTCGCACAGCTGAGTAAATTCGGTCTTGTTTCTCCGCCCTTCCCTGCCACGTGCCTAAAGTAATCATTTCAAATGCACAATGCCCAGGGGGAAAAAAGCGATGGTGCACTCACTATATATTTTTCGATGATATCATCCTGCTTCCCTGCTCGACTGGTGCTCCAATTCAGGGCGGCACACTGCCATCTGATTGTTATTATTTTGTTATTTTTATGCCAGCTTAGATTGCTCTTCCATAAAAGTTGAAAGCAGATATTTGAATAGATCCTGCGTTATGAGACCGCTGTAATACGAGTTTATTATCTGGTCCATCCCTTAAAAGGCTTCGATTAATTAAAAGGTATAAACTCCTAGTTGAAACCGGAGCCATATTGATTTCGAGTACTTTAGCCAGTCAGGTAACCAAAGGACATGGGCCACAGCAAATCAGGCTTTGTGCTTGATTGCAACTACCGAAAGTTAACTTGAAATTTAATTTTCATTTAATCCGGACCAACTACGAGCTCTAGTGCTCTCCAAACGAGCAAAATGTGGCTGATAATTAAGGTGGCTCACAAACTTTTCCTGTCTCCCACAGAATACCCGAAAAAGGTTTTGCAATATTGTCGGAAATATGATTTCCAGGGATTCCGTTCCCTGGTCTTCCTGCAGTACCACATGATGCTGAGCGATCCGGCGGAAATTCAGGTAAGTCCGCCCCCCCTCCCTATAACCACCCACTCACCTGTTCATTGTGTTTGCCCTGCAGAACATTTTGTCAAGCTCATCGCTGCTGTACAAGGAGCACTTGTACTCCTTTCTGAGGCCCTGGCTGGGGGATGGGCTGCTGACCAGTTCCGGTGCTCGCTGGCTGAAGCATCAGAAGCTCTACCTCCCCGCCTTCGAGCGTCCTGCCATCGAGGGCTATCTGCGCGTAGTCCACCGGACGGGCGAACAATTCGTTCAGAAGCTCGACGGACTGTCGACAACGGAGGAAATCTTCGATGCCCAGGAGCTGGTGGCCAAGTGCACTCTGGATATTGTGTGCGGTAAGTGGAGGTGGGCTTGCTGAGGGAACCCAGCATCGTCATTTCGCCGAAACAAATTTTTCATGCACAGCTAGAAAATTATAATCATTATCTTGATATCTTATCCTAACGATACGAATTTATAACATAAGATAATCATTAGGTTATTGATAACAAAATATTCAAGACGATATTTAAAATTGATGATATAAAAGGTATTGTAGATATGATGATATAAAATGTATATTCATAGATTTAACTCACTTTATATCATGATTTTTTCAAGGATTCGGGATTAGGTTTTAGATAGGCTATTAAGAAGGCTTTAGCAAAAAGCTTCTTACTTGTATTTTTGTTAGGCTTAACGGAAAGCCTTTTTAGGGATTTGTTTTTATTTGTTTATTTGTTTTTTTTATTTGTCTAGGAGTTATAATAATATTCGAGTAAATTAACAACAAGTGGATTTTTTCTAATATTCCTAAACGTCTTTTTTCTAGTCTTTTAACCAGTATTTATGCCAGACTTTTTTTATAATGTAAGATATATTGTAAGTTAGAAAACAAAGGGTATTTTAATCTTAAAAAATGCTGACATTAGAATAAACTTTTTGTTATTTAGTGTTCAAGTACTAGAGAAGGTTGGTATTTATAAGGCAGTTATAATTCCTCTGTGTGTACGACTGCCAAACTTTACACATTTGTCATGTCGCTTTTTGGGCCGAGTCTCGCTCGTCGGGCGTTTCGCTCGTTTATTTTTTGTAATTTATTATGAACGTTTTATAAATAAGATTTATTGCATAGAAAATGGGTACAAGTGCCGCAGATTGTGCGGGCGGAAAAGTTTCGCGGTCGAGGCACTTGCCCTCGACGATACAACGCACTCTGCTGCAAATGATTTGAGGAATTTCCCTTTTAACCGTTGGTAATTTATTGAGATTTTTCGGGATCCGTTCGGGTTCATTTAGCCAGCTTGAAGCTGCAAATTTTCACCGGCTCTCCGTTCCTCCCTATTTTATTTTCCATCAGAAAACGCCACTGGCCAAGCGAGCAGTTCGCTAAATGGAGAGCCCTCGGATTTGCATGGCGCCATCAAGGAGTAAGTTCAAGCTGAGAAATCTTAAGAGTAAGCCCTTAAGCCCTTTCCGTTTCCCAGTTTATGCGATGTGGTGCAGGAGCGCACCTTTAGTATTGTGAAGCGGTTCGACGCCCTCTTCCGACTCACCTCCTACTACATGAAGCAGCGCCGCGCTCTTTCGCTCCTCCGAAGCGAACTGAACCGGGTGAGTTCCGGCAGCAATTGGTGCGAGAGCCAGAGCCGTTCTAAAATCGACAGTTTATCTCCTCGTAGATTATCGCCCAACGTCGCCACCATTTGGCCGTGGAAAATACAAGTCAGCCAGGGCAGCCAATCAATAAACCCTTCCTCGACGTTCTCCTGACCGCCAAGCTCGATGGTCGGGCCCTCAAGGAGCGCGAGATTATCGAGGAAATGTCCACCTTTATATTTACGGTAGGATAAATATAATAAAACAATAAATTAGCTTACTTAAATACCATTTCTGAATTAGGGCCACGATCCCACAGCTGCCGCCATCTCCTTCACCCTGTACACTCTATCCCGCCACTCGGAGATTCAGCGCAAGGCTTTCGAGGAACAGCAGCGCATCTTTGGCCAGAACTTGTCGACTGAGGCGGACTTGGCTTCCCTGGATCAGATGGTTTACCTGGAGCTGATTATTCGAGAGACCCTGCGTTTGTATCCGTCTGTGCCGCTAATAGCTCGAACCAACCGAAAGCCCATCGATATCAGTAAGAGGTGGTTACAAAGTTGCTTAGCCATAAAATAATGCTTGTTACTTGCAGATGGCACCAAGGTGGCCAAGCGCACCACGGTGATCATGTGCCTCATTGCCATGGGCTACAACGAAAAGTATTTCGAAGATCCGTGCATCTTCCGACCGGAAAGATTTGAGAAAGCCAGCGGAAACGTGGGCATCGAGGCTTTTAAGAGTGTGCCTTTTAGTGCAGGTCCAAGACGTTGCATTGGTAGGTGTTAAAAGGTGGTAAAAGTATTTAGGTTTTTCATTTATTTTTTTCATTGTTTATTTATGTAGCTGAAAAGTTCGCCATGTACCAAATGAAGGCTCTGCTCTCCCAGTTGGTGCGAAGTTTTGAAATACTGCCCGCCGTAGATGGACTTCCACCCGGTATCAACGATCATTCCCGTGAAGATTGCGTCCCTCAGAGCGAATACGATCCTGTATTGAACATTCGAGTCACGCTGAAGTCGGAAAATGGAATTCAAATCAGGCTGAGAAAGCGATGAACTTAAGGATGCACAACCACACATGTAAAAAAATATATAATTAACTGCACCTATATGCCAGCCAATAAAGCAACTCCTTCTTTTTTTAAGATCGTCTATACTATTCCCATATCTGTGACCAGTTAGAGCACGTTTCGCTTAGTTCTTTTCCTCGCAAATTATCAAAGTTGACTTGGCAAATAATTCATGTTAATTTGCATGCATTCGTAGATTCGCTGCTAATTAATATACAATTCGAGCAGATCACCAGTTTGTCTGATATTTTATTGCACAATAAAATTGAGCTCACACAAACAATAAAAATAAAATGTTCAGATCCCGAGAAACAGAAGCTGATATTATATCACTTTCATTTCACCTCAGCCTCACAAGAACACCTGGGCGCCGTGTTGTTATTTTGCCTTTGTTTCTTCCATTTTTTAATTTTTATGACAGATCTCTTATTTTTTAAACGGTTTTTGTCCAAATAAGCTTTAAACATCTACCTTCCCAATAATATGTGTAATAGTTTCAAAAAGTTTTACAACAAAAATGCTAACTTCTTACTAAGAACTTCTTAGCTAATTAGAAAAAGTCTTACAAAAACATATTTAAAATACTTACTGATTGTCATTTTTTAAGATTAGCCAAAAACTAATTATTTGGAAAAAATTATACAAAATAAAAAAAAGTTTATATTTATTATAATAAATTTAACCTATACCATTATTAAGAACTTTAATTAGGGCCTTCGATAGTTTTACATCTTTTACCTTTACCTTATTTAAACAGGCTACTGAATGAAATTTACTTAGGTTATAAACACTTTTCATTTCAATACCTATTTTTAAACAAATGATAGATTTGCTGTGAAATCAATCCCACGTTTTAGTCTTCATCCCGTTTATATTGCAAATAGATAGACCTAATTAGCAATTCATTGTAAATTAGTATTAAGTTCGATCAGATTACCAGTTTCGTTTTTATTTTATTGCATAATACATTCCAAGCTCGCGAAAAAAGTTAATTTTTTCCAGACAACACAATAAAAATTAAACCACTTGGTAAATCGTTAATTAAACAGGTTACTATTGCCTGAGATCAATCAAGTAACATCCAGAAAGAGCGTGATAGTCTGGAACAGACTTTATTGTCTTGCTCCGAATATATCATCGAACAACTCGAACTCCCGTTAGAGATTTCAGAACACATAAAAATAAATACTTTTTTTGCCAAAGAATATCGAATTTATTTCACCACTCGATAGTCAAACTTATTAGGTCAGCATGCTGTTTAAATTCTAAGGGTTAGAGGGCAAGGTCATCTGGAGTTGCACCAACTCGTGGTCGAGTCCTAGCGCCGCGAAGATCGCCTATTCCTTGCTGGGGTGGGCCTGGATGTAGGCGATGGCCTTGAGGATGGCCTCTGGGACTGGAGGGGGAGTGGGCAGGAGGTCGCTCTGGGGCTGGTATCCGTTCTCGTCGGCCTTGTAGCTCACACGGACGTGCTCGCCCTCGGGGGAGATCCACTCGAAGACGCCATCGATGTTTCCGTGGACATCTCCGGTGGCCGAAGCGACGACACCGTTGTCCAGGGCCAACTTGCTGACGAAGCCATCGGCGTTCACATCGTTGACCAGCTCCTTGACCTCGGCATTCTCGTTGGCGGCCACCAGGGCGGCAAGGGCGCAGACAAGCAGCTAGGATATTCCAGGATTACTTATCGAACTATCCGAATTTGATCCTAGGATACTTACGATCTTGAACATTTTGATTTGGTTTGATTGTCGGACTAGAGAACTCGTGAGACTGATGCCAATTCGGGATCGTTTTTCGGCTTTTATACGCCCAAGACAGCGACTTCCCACCAACCCGAAGCTGATGCAACCCGTTTTTAATTAACATTTCGGCAAACATAAGGCTCGTTTTTGTTTCACGGACAGGTTGGAAGTGACATGTTTGGCGGCGATAAAAATCGTCTGCTGCACTCTTGTTGCTTTCACTGGTCTATGCAAATTGCTACCGTAATTATTTTAAAAAAATTCCTATCGCCAAGCTTCTCGAAAAGGTTAATGCACATTCTCATCAGAATAATTTTATGTCTGCGCATCTGAATTAATATCTGGAATATTTTGAAATAAATCCAGACTGAGGGTAGCTTAAAAACAGCTTGCGTTAGACGAAAATGTTCAAGCCATAAATTATATTTTGTGAGTAATAAAATTTAATAAATAACGGAAAATCCAGTTGTGAAGCATACTTTGCGGAGTGTGACGAACTTTTAATTCAAGATGACGTACTAATATTTTTCTTACTTGTATTTGTAAAGAAGATTCATCGACTTTAATAGGCAGTCCTATCAGTATATTTCCTCGTTTCAACAAATATAATCCTAACAATACTCATTAAAGCATTACAAAAGGAAACAAAAAATGTATAAAGAAAATCACTCCAAATGGTTCATCCGTCTGCACGACTTTCCGTATGAATCCTGAGATCTCAGAAACAATAAAAGTTAAAAGGCACACACCTTTTAGAAGATTTTTTTATCAGTGTACATTTTTACTTTATTTCATTTTGCATTTGACTGAAAATATAACACAATACAAGAGAGAACGCTATAGTCGGGTGCCCCGACTATCAGATACCCGTTACTCAGCTAAAGGGAGTACGAATAGTCCGATTTGAAAATTTTCTTCTACATTTCGATAGGTTTTGATAATCACAATAAAACTGCATTTTTACTTTTCCAAAATCTCTAATGGTGTGGGCGCCAGACACCTTTCAAAAAATGGTTTAGGGCGATTGAAGGCGTTAGAGGGGGCGTGGCACCATTTTGAAATAAACTTGCGCTGCGTAGGAACTCCAAGAATATGCATGCAAAATGCCAATCCTCTAGCTTTTATAGTTTCCGAGATCTCATACGTTCATACGGACGGACAGACGGACAGACGGACATGGCTAGTTCGACTCGGCTAGTGATCCTGATCAAGAATATATATACTTTATAGGGTCGGAAAAGCTTCCTTCTCCCTGTTACATACTTTTGCACGAATACAATATACCCTTTTACTTTACGAATAACGGGTATAAAAACAGAGCAAAAGATATTAATTAATTAAGTTTAATTTAAAACTTTGGACGTATTTTTGCCAGTGTATGTGTATTCTACATTGACAACACCGGACCAGTCAAAATATATGTGCCATTCAGCTTGTTTCTGTGGTATTTTCTCATTTAGTTACTTATTGACTCACATATCCTGTCTACTATAAACATACCCAAAATGGAATGAAATCTAGAGAATCTTCTGATTTCTTTTTTTTTTAATTTTTGAGTAAATATTTTTTTCTTCAATTGCCTGGATCCTAAAATTGTAAATTCTAAAAGAGGTTTTCAAACTACATTGCCTAATGTAAAAGTATTTATGTTTTAGTTAGGTCTGTCATTTAACTTACTGATTTAAAAAACTTTCGCTTGATTAAGTTTGCAAGGTTTAATTTATTTCCGGATTCTATAACAACATTTTCTTAAATTTAAAACAGCAGGTGAGGTAAGTCCACACTCAAACTAGCTGTCTCCAATGATTCCAGTTCGTAGTCGGCGGAGTCGCTTAGTTCTTGCTGGGATTAGCCTGGATGTAGGCGATGGCCTTGAGGATGGCAGCTGGGATCGGAGGGGGAGTCGGCAGGAGGTCGCTCTGGGGCTGGTAGCCGTTCTCGTCGGCCTTGTAGTTCACTCGCACATGGACGCCCTCGGGGGAGATCCACTCGAAAACTCCGTCGATGTTGCCGTGGACATCTCCGGTGGCCGACGAGGCAGATCCGTCGTCGAGGACCAACTTGCTGACGAAGCCCTCGGCTGTCACATCGTTGACCAGCTCCTTGACCTCGACATTGGCGTTAGCAGCCACCAGGGCGGCAAGGGCGCAGACAAGCAGCTAGGGTAATCCAGGATTAGACGGCGAAATATCCGAAACTCCTTATGGCATACTTACGATCTTGAACATTTTGATTTGGTTTGATTGTCGGACTAGAAAACTTCTGAGACTGATGCCAATCTATGCTCGAATTTGGGTTTATATATCTTCAAAAGCTGATGCAATGTGGGTTTATAATTAAGTCAAGATGACGCGGACAATAAAAACCGTCTGGCATGCAAATTAGTCCACTTTAGAAATTATTTTAAAACTGGCTATTGGAAAGGAAAATGGTTTAACCACTTTCGATTGCAGTTGAACATTCTTCAGGACTCATTCAACCAAAAATAAGCCTCCGCTTTACGAGCATGCAAATCAAACAAAACCAGACACTGAATAATTTATAATCTGTATTTAATTGCGTACAAAAATAAAGTAAAAGATAAAAATATATTTTCTGCTAGGCACATTTAAACAATGTTCGTAGCATATTTTTTGGAGCCTAAACAATTGGTTATTTAAATTGTGTGGGTTATATTGACAACTCTGGCCGAAAGCTTTATGCGGTTGTTAAATTAAACAGTGCCTTCCCAAATATGAGGAAATATAAAATTTAGAAAATAAACTGTCGAATTATATTTATTATATATACGGAAATGTATGTCTTTTTAAAATAAAATATAAATTTAAATAAAATTGTTCCAAATATTACAAATGCAAAATTTGCTTTAAATAAAACAAGGACTATAATAAATATCTAAAATTTTATAACCGTGCCCCTTTTGCTTTCTAGGGAGGACATAATAGTTTTGCAATATCTGACATGGTAACCAGGCAAAGGCTTGGCTAAGTGGAAACGTCATCGATGGGCACGGAATCTTAAAACCCGTACTGCACCACTCCTCAGAAATTTCTACTGAAGCATGTTTCATTTTGGCATCAATTTAGAAGCGCAAGACTTGTTTTTTGACATTTGTATAGCAGTGTCAAGTGGCGAATTTATGGTCTCTGCCTTTTGTTGGCATTATGGGCGTTTTGTGCACCCGATAACTTAGACGCGGCCAAAAAGGTAATAAGTAATTCATATTGGGAAGCAACTGGCTTAGGAATCATATATAAAGGCTATACCAGAGCAGAGTTAGTTATCAGTCAACGTTCGTTCTCGACCAGACAGAAATCAGCCAAAATGTTCAAGTTTGTGAGTGTGGTTTACAGGATGATTATGAACACTTAATTTAATTAAATATATCCTCTTTACCTAGGTTATGATCCTTGCCGTCGTGGGAGTGGCTACCGCCCTGGCCCCAGTTTCGCGCTCCGATGATGTGCACGCCGATGTCATCTCCCGATCGGACGATGTTCGTGCCGATGGATTCGACGCCAGTCTGCACACCTCCAACGGAATCGAGCAGGCCGCCAGCGGCGATGTCCATGGCAACATCCACGGCAACTTCGGCTGGATCTCCCCCGAGGGCGAGCACGTGGACATCAAGTACGTGGCCGATGAGAACGGATACCAGCCCTCGGGAGCCTGGATCCCCACTCCTCCTCCAATCCCAGAGGCCATTGTCCGCGCCCTCGCCTGGCTGCAGTCCCACCCCCCAGCACCCGAGCATCCTCGTCATCACTAAGACCCGTGATTCTGAACCCGGACCACTCAAACGACTGTTCTCCCGAAACGTATCGCCCTAGTTGTTTAGCTGTACTTCTTGACTTTCAAAAAAATACATGCACATGCTTATAACAGTAAAAAATGTTTATGTTTGGGATGTTTTGACAATACAAGATCTGATCAATCCTTATCAAAAATGAACGTATTCGAATTCAGCCTTCTTACTTCTTCCTTAGAATTATCACTATTATATAGTCATTACGGGGGTGTCATGAAGGTAGAAGTTTGGATTTTATTCATTTTTATACCCTTTCAAAAGGTTTATTGATTTCAGTCAGAAGTTTGCAACGTTTCCGACCCCATAAAGTATATATATTCTTGATCAGCATCACTTGTCGAGTCGATCAAGCCATGTCCGTCCGTCTGTCTCTCCGTCTGTCCGTCCGTTTCTACGCAAACTAGTCTTTTAGTATTGAAGCTATCACGATGAAACTTTCCTAAAAGTCTTCTTTCTATTGCAGTCAGTACATAAGTCGGAATCAGCCGGATCGGAGAACTCTATCTTATAGAAAGGATCGAAAAAAGATAAAAAAAAAATTATAGCTGCGATGGTGTTTTACATTTAACCACTTACTCTTGGGAATAAAAATTGTTTAGTAATTCTGAATTTCGAATTTAATTTTATTAAAACCAGATGACTATATCATATTGCTGCAATAGGAGCAATCGAAAAATAAATAGAAATTTTAAGGAAACAAGTTATAGCTTCGTTGGTTTTTATTGTTTTCTTTTCTACTCTGGGTTATGCCTTTTTTAATGTTTAAGAATTTCAGAAAATAAATTATATAGCTGCGATAGGAAGATAGAAAAATTAATGACAAAATAATACGAAAGTTAACATTTTGTAATTTAAAAGGAATGATCTACAAGGGTTTATAAGCTTTGGCTGACCGAAGCTAGCTTCACTTCTTGTTATTAATAAGCCGGAGTATGCTCTTGATTTCAAAAAAGAAGCGATCCTTTGCTGCAAATAGCTACTTCCAGATTTTTCTATCAGTCATATAAAAATAGAAAAAAAGTTCAAAAATCTTAAAATAAACAAAAAAATGTCAAATAGAATTACGATGTGTCTATTCTAAATTAATGTTTCTTCTAGCTTTAATATAAAACGTCAAATCTTTATTATTTTTATAATTTTAATAAAATAGCCTAATTGGGGTAAACCGACATCTCTACGTGCGAAATTTGTCTAGAAAGCTAATTTACATAAATAAATGTTTTACTCCAATTTCAACCGAAGCGATTTTTGTGTTACAACCTTTCAATAAAGATAAACCTTTAAAAAAGCCTTTTAACAATTAAATCTTCTAAACGTTTAGAATAGCTGTTGACACAAAAATCTTCCGTTTAAAATTGTATTGATGAATTCAAACCGATGAGATGTCTTTGTCACCGCTGAACATATAACTACGGTTTTAGGAGAGAGGGGAATTATTTAATACCATTTGTGTTGCATTTTTAAATGGTATTAAAAAACTGAAAACATTTTTATAGACACTCTGAATTGTTGCTCTTTATATTTTTTCAATCTCTTAACTTTGGTATATAAAGCACGAGCAGATGCTAGGAGTTTGAAATATTTGTTATCCCATATAACAGCACTCCGATTTGGCTAAAAAGAAACTGAAAACCAATTGCCAAGAGGTATTGAGAAAGAGAAGCAATGGTCAAGGTGGTTCAATAGAAATAAAATATAATGTATTGGCAAAACATCGTGTCCAAGAAGTCGGTGAGATCTTTTGAAGTTACTCGAGCTTCGATTTCTGAGAGAGGTATCACGATGCCACTGCAAAAGTGGTCCACTGTTTGACAATCTCAATTCAAGCTCACAGAGGGGACTTATCTGGAGGAGGGGCGGATCGAACTCGTTTTACTTTCGGGATGCCACCCGACCCGTTTGCCCCTTATTGATGCGAGTGTTTCATTTTAGCATCTATTAAGCGATTATATATAGTACTTATCCCGTTGTTTGGCATTTGCTAAGCTGTCGCCATGTGACGATGCTTTTTAATGGGTGTGGGCGCATCCGCGAAGTCAACCCATAACTCAGCCCCCCAATTGAATGCAAGATGAAGCGATTTGTTATGGCTTGACTTTGGGTTTGCAATGATATAAAAAGGCTCTGCCCGACCAGAGACGGTTATCAGTCAACGTTCGTTCTCGACCAGACAGAAATCAGCCAAAATGTTCAAGTTTGTGAGTGGCGAACAGGATAGTCCATCCTTTTGGATCCCTAACTTATCCCCATACTTTCCGTTTAGGTTATGATCTGCGCCGTTTTGGGACTGGCGGTGGCCAATCCCCCCGTGCCCCATTCCGTGGGACGTTCTGAGGATGTCCACGCCGATGTCGTCTCCCGATCGGACGATGTTCGTGCCGATGGATTCGACTCCAGTCTGCACACCTCCAACGGCATCGAGCAGGCCGCCAGCGGCGATGTCCATGGCAACATCCACGGCAACTTCGCATGGATCTCTCCCGAGGGCGAGCACGTGGAAATCAAGTATGTGGCCGATGAGAACGGATACCAGCCCTCGGGAGCCTGGATCCCCACTCCTCCCCCAATCCCAGAGGCCATCGCCCGCGCCGTCGCCTGGCTGGAGTCCCACCCACCGGCACCCGAGCACCACCACTAGAACTCCTCACTGAAAGCGGATCGCACTACGGACTGTTGCCTGGATACCCTTCGACCTACTAGTTTAAGCAATCTAACTGAGTTTTAAAATACACGCAATTGTTAACGGCAGTAACCAGATCGTGGCCTTGACTTTGACTTTGGTGCTAAACTGTAACGGTTTGTGACTCGTTCAACCCGTTTGACACCTTCAATTTACTTAGCTTGCTTTAGCACGTTAAAAACAATATGGTAATTCGTTCAAGATTAATATTGACCGACTTACCGATTTGGTACAAAGAAAGCAAAAGGTTTATTGGCAACAGAACCTACAGGAAAGAAAGGGAATATATGTGCAAAATAATGCATTGTTCGGTATGATTTTTATTACAGGAGTTTATTAGAGAAAACGGGAAAGTTATTTGATGATTTTTGGTAATTGATAAGGTACAAAATAACCTCACAAATCGCTTATATATCAGAGCTGCGACTGAAAACACTTAGCGATGAATTCTTGGTGATATAATTATACAAATATCACTAAGATCGGAAGTAGGTCTTCTTTTACTTACTTTTTATGTAAAATTCGATTTGTCTTGGTTTTTTGGCTAAAATATTAAACCCCTTTCAAAGCTTCTTGGAGATACAAAATTTAACACAGCGGAAATAAATTCTGGATCATCAAGTTGAACGATAAGAAACTCGCCCATCAGCAGCGTCCACTAACCTTACATACTAAGCCATTACCAGTATTTAAAATATGCCATCGAGATTGACTGTCAATAAACTTCCTTGGCCTTTATTTAATATGCAATTTAAATAATTAAAATTTCTTTTCAAAACAGCTGACTCCAAACATTCTAGTTATCCCAAAACTTGTTCACAATATTATGAATAAATTTAATCTGCCCTATATTTTAATAGAGCCTGTCGAAAAGGCAACTTTAACATTTTCAATAATTTATCATGGCAGAAACCCGATTGCCAATGAAGATTGAAAGAGAATTATATTAAAAGCTGAATGCCAGAAAGCGCGAATATATAAAATGAAAAGACATAAAACTGAAATTTGTCGCCAAGCTGTTAAAAATCTAATTTCTACTGTTCTTATTTTTCAATAACAAAGTTCTGAGTAAGATAACCAGTTAGGATCCGGTATGCGATGCCCATCAAAACAACCCAAACAGCCCCAGTAAAAACACCCGGAGTGAATCCCAGCTACAACATATTGTCGAAAAAGGGGTATGGCTTTGGGACCGATATAGAGAATAATGTAACGGTTAGGGTGTCGAGTATACAACAGAAAAAATATAAAATAACTCAGGTACACAGAAAATAATTTGCAATTTAGTTTTCCATTGTGTTTAGGTGCTCCCATACTTATGTTTCATCTCCCGCAGAATGTTTTTCTTTTAATGCCTACATCAATTATTTTCGTTGAACCATTGCCACAGTTGATTTTATTTTTGGAATTCGACGCCAAAGTTGAAACTCCCAAAATGTTTACAATTTCTCTCTGAAAATTAAATCATAAATGGAACGCATTTTTATTTTTCATGGAATCAACTGACCGCTGAGTGCTTTAGTTTCGGTTTAAAACGGTTTAATTTTAAATAAAGCTAAATTATTAAATAAATAAAATCCAGTTGACTGATATTTTTAACAGGAGCTCTAATTTAATAAATGCTTGGAAGTAATTTAAGTATTAAGTGCAAATATGTAAATTAACAGTTTGTAACTTTCCTCCAACAAAACGTGTTTCATCCGTCTGAAAACGTTCTGTGGTTTCAGACAGCTTTCCTCAGAAACAAAAGCTTGAAATGTAATTAAGTAATTGCCATCAGACATCCCCCTTAATAGGGGGAAGTATTTTGCACATCTGACAGAATGCTTTATTGTTCTCACTTCCTCCGCCACACTATCTTTTCTCTGGGGATGGGGGATGTGGCGAAATCAAATTACAAGGACTGGCTCCACCTCCAACATTTGTGCACAAGTTTGACTACTCTGTAGGAGCATAATGAGCAGAGCTTCGTCCAGTGCAGCTGGTATCGTCAGTAAATACTCGTGTTTGCTCATAAATACTCATTTGTATTTGCACTATTTCTATGTGCTATTGCACACATACATAAGTTTGCTAATTAAATGCAATTTATTAATTAAGGAAAAGTTGCCCAACTATTTACAGAAAAATTGGTTAATAAATCAAAACCGTGCGAATTCACCAGGTGCGGTCATAATTAAATAAAAACAATTCAAAATATCATCAACCTCAAGTGCTAATGATAGCTGCCATCAAAGAACCTACGGATAAATTCAATTTGCAGCAGGTAATTAGCCACAAATAACACCACTGAACGGCAATATTTACATATGTGCTAGGAGACCACAGCACGCAACATTTATATTTATACGTATGTGTCGAGTAAACATTTGTCTAAACCCGAATTATTTTGACATTAATTAAACGCCCATCTAAGGCTGCCCATGTGGACGCAATGGCATGCCATTTAAACGACCCAATCACGCAGATGTTGATAAATAAATAGTCTAATTAATATGCATTTTGATGTATAGTTTCTATTATTACAGGTTTTGTATTTGTTATTTAATGGTGATCAATTTGATGCTAATTATGGAATCCATTACGAGGACAGCCGGCATTTGTTCTGGCGAATCGAAGTGGGTTTTGATGTGATTAGCTTGGGAGAAGAGATCCTTCGACGGTCGAGCGGACTAAGTCCTCAAGTTCCACGCGGGGTAGCATGCGACCTTGAGCGACGCCTGGCTTCGTTTGAACCAGCTCCTGACTCCTCATCCGCTCGACCGGCCTCATCTCACTTGCTGAACTTCAGGCCAACTGCAACGGGGAGAAAAACAAACACCCGGTGGGCGAGGAAAGACAATTAATGAGAATGCTTGAAACTAATGGCCTTGTAATGAAGCTTGTGCAGGACTGGCTGGAGTTCTCCAAAGTGATTTCTCCTCTGTTTCAGCTGCGAAACCCACCTGCTGCACTGCGTGGATTCCTCAGCTTCGAGGGCTTCTTGCGCAGCTCCGATTGACCCAATCCGCTGCTTGTTCCTGGTCCATGGGTGTCGATTTGCATGCTCTCATCACTGTCAGATGTCTGGCTCTTCAGCACCTTCTTCAGGTTGATGAGCTGTAAGGATAAAATCATGAATTTGTACATTAAAAAAACGGAAGAGCTTTTGTACCACAAATATATATTACAATATGCAAAGGGAAATTAAATTAAACTCACATCCTGCTCCACTCGCTCCTTGTTAATCAGCCTCTTGGATTTCTCGGCATTGGCGTACTTGATCTGCATTTCGATGCAGTTGGAGACGCTATCGCAGGAGTTGACCCAGGCCTGAAGGGTTTCCACGATCTGGCCAGTGTATCCGGGCGGAATGTCGCGTCCCTGGGCGTAGTCCACCTCCAAAATGCGTGTGTTCTGGAACAGCTTTCCGTGGATGATGTCTGCGTAGAGAATTTAAAACGAAAATAAGAAAGTTGTCTCCCTTTTAGCGCTGCCCGCATGCCAAAGCTTGTTGTCAACTTTTTTCTGACTAATTGCCCAGAACGAACAGTTTCTGAAGTTGGCCAAAGTGTCGCCTCAAGTGCCAGCTTTGGAGTGCACTGGAGGCCACTGCAACAAGTTTGTGATGGTGCCTATGAACGCTGGTACAGTTGCCCCAAAAGCATCCATTCAGTAGAATAACTGAAACTCTAACTAAATGTGCACAAGTAACTGCTAACGATTTCTATTTCTTAGAAAATTGAAGTATTTTCTTTATTTCTTTATTTTTCGGTAAGTAACAAGGTATTATATTGAAGGTATAAATTGAATTTCAACAAGCCACATTCTCTGACAAAACAATTGATTACACACCTAAAATCCAAAATTGTGTCTGGCTGCATCGAGTAAAATGAAAATTCATCGATTTACAGCTGTAGCTTAAACAGTAGCCAGTGAGCTGCTCAGATTATTTACAATTCTCAAATTAATGATAATTCCCAATCCCTTTTCAAGCTACCAACCAGAAATTCGCAATCAATCAACCTGAATTTTACCCCACACCAACTATGGCTGCAAACGCTCAATCAATTAAACTGATTAGAAAACGGTTAGATGAGTGCAAAAATAACAAACTGAAACTGGCAACAATCAAGCAAATGGAAGCTGTAGTTTCATAAATCCGGTAAGTCCGCAGGGCAAAATCCCAAAAGTTGCGGTGACTGAGTCCCATACGTTGCGAAATCTAAAAGCAACGTTTAACTGCTGTTTTCGATTCTTTTGGGCCATCTCTTTAAGCCGTATGAGTGTGGCTTAAGGGCGATTAGCTTTGTATTTCGGATTCAATTACCGAAAATACCGCCCAGCGAGCGTAAAACGGCAAATGCAATTTGAAGCGATGGCCGACATCAAGAGTCGTTTGAGTTTGAGTAATTAATTTGAAATCGTCCTTCAGTTTTTAGCCCCTCTGCGGGATTACAATTTATAACAAGCGGATTTGGGAATCGTTTTCATCCTGGCTGACAGGATTGTGAGTCCCAGTTGCAGTGCCTTAGTCTCGAAAACTGAATCTTTCCACACCGAGCCGAACTATGACCCGAGGCCCTAACTTTTCTCGGCCGAGGAAGTGGCTAAGTGACAGCCACCTCCCCGTTTTTGGCCACGGCTAAGCTAAGCCCAAGTTAAGTCCTTGAGCGCTCTTTGCCTTTGACTTTACGACCACTTGTGTCCTTGAACGAGTGCACAGAAACAGGACCAAGTCCCCGGACCAAGTTTCTGTGTTTATGGCACCGACTTTGCGTCATAAATATTCACTCAAATATGCACGGAATTCGCCCGGAGATTCAATTTCTCGCATCGCATCCACTCACTTCGACGCCAAGCGACAATTCGGTTCGACAATTTGTCAAACACTTTTCTAATTAGCCTGAGAGCTGGCGCAAAAGTGCTTATTGATTTGACGCCTTCGAGTGGGTTCTGGATAATTTGAAAGCATAAAGGCATTCCGCATCCAGATTCCGGCGCAAGTGCTGTAAAATGCGTGCGGTTTTTCCGGCGTTGACATGTGTCTTGTATTTTCACCCATCGGAAGGCTGTGGGCGCCGGCTGTCGCGTGCGTGAAATTCAACGCCAGAGCAATCAATCATGCTTACTGCTCCGCCCGCAAATTGCGCAAAAAGCCGTTGACGGACAGAAGAATGAATCTTCGGAGCGGCAGAAGGCGCTGATGTCAAACCGCCGACGGCTGTGGTTCTGTGGCGACTGCTGATGAAAATCCAATGGGGGCGGCCATCAAGAGCTGAATAAAAACGTTGGATAACGGCAGGTCGTGGCAGGGAACCTTCGGGAATTTGACCACCAATGCATGTGTGTGCCCACGGTGACATGGAAATACGACTTTGAATTTAAAGTTGCCATAAAGCAAACGAAATAAAACGATTCAACAAATCTCGTTTTTTTAATACACAAAAGAGTGGCTAGAATTATTCAGAATAAAGAGCTCATTGATTAACGGACTTTAAAGTTGAAAAAGAAAACTCAATGTAAGCATATAACAAATATTTTATTTTTTATTTGATATTTTATATTCTAAACAAGAAAGGTAGCCAGCTTCGGTCATCCGAAGCTTGTTAAATTTCGTATTATTTCTTTCTATAGCAGCTATATAATAGAACCGTCCGATTATTCTTAAATTGAATGCGAAACTTTTGAATATTACAAAAAAAAGGCATATCCCAGAGTAGAAGAGAGTACTATAAAAACCAACGAAGCTATATTTTGTTTTGATATAGTCGTCCGATTTTGATTAAATTAAATTGGAAATTCAGAATTATTAAAAATATGTTATACCCAAGCGTAAAAACATCGAAAGTATAATTTTTTTCAATTATTTTTCCGATCCTTTATATGGGAGCTATAAGATATAGTTGTCCGATCCGACTGGTTCCGAATTATATAACACCTATACTAGAAAAAAGACTTGGAAAAGTTTTATCCCGATAACTTCAAAACTGAGAAACTAGATTGCGTAGGACCGGACGGACAGACGTACATACGAACAGACAGACGTACATACGGACGGACAAACAGACGGACAGACGGATAAGGCTAGATCGACTCGTCTGAAACAAATCCTTCACTGCGTTGCAAACTTCTGGCAGAAATCATTATACCCTCCTCCGCAAGGGTATAATAGAGAAGTGTGTAAGCAATTTGCGTTGGTCCCATATACACATCCTTATGTTTGTATTTATTTGACCAAATAAAGCTACTAAAGTCTTGCGGCCTGTATATCCTTGTAGTTTTTCTGATACACATCATTTAATATGTGAATTCGGTTGGCAACAAGTCCCAAACCTGCCCACATACTCTACATAAGGACTTCTGACGTGGGGCCTGGGTTCATATCACTTATTTATTAAAAGGAGTCCATAAGTCTCGGTCTCGTTTTCTGGGCACCTGTCGCTGACAGCTTTGGCAACTCTTCAGACAGTTCCCCACCTGCCCGCACGAAAATAGAAGTTATTAATTGAAATTCTACACAAAAACCGAACGACAGAGGAGGAAGACAAGGACAATGGCCCGAGATAAAATTGGTTAAGGGAGCGCCAACCAAAAAAGTGTTGTTACTTTGGCTTTCTACTAGCCGACCTTGGCTATTTTTATGATTACTTAAGACCTTTAAATTTACCTTCAGTACCATTTGGCTCTCGAAATCATTCTAACAACAAGATCCGGGTGTTTCGTGGTCAAATTAAACATGGGTATAAACAATTTGTTAGACTTTTACTCCTAGATATTGGATTTCAGTGCTGGAGTCAGCCTTTTTTGGCAGCCCAAGCCGCTCACTTCCCTGTTGACCGCAAGCGAGCGGCCTGGAAACTTGTGCCATCAATATGAGGCAGTGGATAGCTGCGGGAAAGTTTTCACCTAAAACTGACAAAGTGCCCGTCGCAGCCACCCGCAGACACTCGCCCTTCTGAAAGTTTTCCCGGCCAACTCACTGCATTGGGCCCCTGGCGCGGAAAACTATGCAATCAAAAACAGCTGCGAAATCGGTGGGTCCTGAGGAGTCGGATGAGTCCTGATTTAGCGCGAGGATGGAAAATTATCTCCGAACTGCGTCGCTTTTGAATATTCGGCTTTGTGGCAAGGTCGTGGCTTTTCATTTAGGTAAACTGGCCTTTGATGTAACAGCTTTTCAGGGGATAAAAGCCGATTTTCATGCAGTGCGCCAGCCATTGGTATACTGTTAATTAACCGATTGCGAAAGGGGTTTACACTTTTTGCGGCCCATTCACAAAATGTTATGCACAAGTGGCTAGCGCTTAAACTTTTTTACAGCTCGCCTCCCCCAAAACAAAATCATCCTACTTCTCTCTGAATTGCAAATCCCTCAGCACCAGCCCCCAGTAGGTCGAAAAAAAACAAGTTCAAAAGCCGCTTTTAAGCACCCTGAATTATGCGAAACTTTTCTTTGACATACAAAAGAAATTAAAGAAGTGCACCAAAAAAAAACTACAATCAAGCAGGCGCATTCCGCGACACATTCTGCAATCCCCAGCAACTCGGAACACACAACACGGCAACCGAAAGGGTGGAGCCCTCGGAGAAACTCGACGGCATCCTTCTGCATGAGTGTATGAACACGTTTTGCTTATTTTCCAGCGAGTCTCTGAATTTCGCTGCCGGTGCATGGGATGTTATTGCAGGAAAACTAGTTCGGAGGCAGTTGGGAAAATATTTGAAAAAGTCAGGGAAATTAAAAATCACTGGGGCTGTCCTGGAAATGGAATGTCGGGGGGGATCGATTTTTGAGAGCAGATGCCTAAGGTGCATGCTGGCCGCATATTTCGAGGTAGTCACTCATCTTTTTTACTACTCAACTTAAACTTCAGTCTCAAATCAATCAAGAAGAGCTCGGTGACTAATGGAACCAGCCGAAATAAATTCCAAGCGAATTTCAATTATAGGGCGCATTTAATTACCATATCTCCATTCCCATCCCCTCGAGCCGCGAGACAAATGATGCTCTAATGGGATAACCTGGAATCGCGGGCGAGGGAAGCACTCCACCTGCCCGTCGGCTAATGGAGCCACCACCTCCTCCATCCAGCCAACTACATTAAATTGCGATGTCAGATTACGGCGCCTAATAGAACGCAATGATTTCGCATTCCGCCTGGCATCAGGCATCGGGCATCTGGCACTTGCCCTCCTGCCACTCCAAATGACGCCCTAATGATGGCTATCATAACATAAATCTTGCCCGGAGCGGGGGAATTTATTTGTCTGTTCATTGCCCGGATTTGGAAAGCAATTAGGAGGGCCAGGTGAGACGCTATTTCGAGGTGTACTCGCTGCTCCTGGGGGAGACTTTATTTATGGTCCAGATGGCGTTGAGTTGTCACTTTATTTGCTCACATAATGGACGGCCAAGACTCCATTAAAAACTGCTGAATGCTATTTGCTTTTGGCCCGCCATTAAATATTCTCCGGCTCTTGTGTTCTGGCATGTTTGTTTGGATTGTTCTATGTATATGTCGAGTGGACACTTGTCGGAAGCCGCTCAAAACCCAACACTAACCGAAAATCCGCCTGAAGGGCTCGTTTTCCGGCCCCATATTACACAGCTTCTGTTTGCTGTTGCCGCTTCGCCCATAGATCACGGGCAAAGCTCAAAAATCAACAGCACCAACACGTTTAGCACCGCATTCGAGGGCCCTAAGTATGCTTACACGAGCGATGTTTCCGAGTGCGATATTTGGGCCCCGGCTTCTGGGTGTTGCGTTTGATTTACGGCTTTCGGCAGACAGATGCAGAACGGGTCCGGAAGTACAAGTGGAAAGTGTGTTAAATATGCAGCCCGTGCCGGCCCACAATGATGGATTGGAAGATCCCGTGCAGTGGTGGGAAAATCATGCACATCATCAACAAACATCCTACTTGCCAACTCATTTAAATCTTAGAAGTAGCCTATTTACTTTCTAATTAAAGAGTATAAACTTTTAAAAAGTTCTTAAACTTCTTCATTAATTTAGATTACTGCTTAAAGTCAAAACAAAACCATAAAGTAATTAAAGAAGTAAGTTGGTTTAAGGATATATTCCGAAAGGGAATACAACTTTAATATCATAGTCCGTATTAAATAACTATAAATTTTTGCACACCTACTTTTTAGTTTGACCCCAAGTAACTTCCCCGCTTGGGAATATTTTAAGAAGTAACCTTAGACTTAAAGTCAACTTTTTATGTGGCAATTATATAGGGAAGTTTGACTGTAGGGACGCCAACGAGGCGTGAGCACAGAACGGAAATCATCGAGGCAAAAGTGTTCATCCAGCTGACGACGTTGGCAGCCGTAAAAACTGTTTCCCCGCGGGTATGAGGAGTGCAGAATCAACTGGTTGGGCGCCACACCGACTGGCTTAATGAATCTCGCCGAGCATTATCCCCGTTCCTTCGCCCAATTGTTTTCGTTTTGCCGGGATGCGCCAGCTGTCCCGGCTAATCAAGTGCACTGCCCAAAGGCTGTCGACGGGCGGTGGTTGTTGAATGGTGCCCGGGAATAATGGGTGGTGCTACGTGGGTGGCGCAAGGTGGCAATTGGCCACTGGGTGGGGCAAACAGGACTTTGCGATACGACTGCTTTTACAGCTGATGAGCCGACGGCGCGTTGTACAGCCGCTCAAAAATGCTAATTGAACGAAGCAGTAGCTCACTCCTTTGTGAGAAGTAGGCAAAAATTAGCATTTGATTTAATAATGCAAACTAACAGGGGAGGCAGAAAGCGAGATTTGTCAGCTAGGCACTGAAACTGGAGGACTGCTAACTAGAGAATGAATAAGTTTGCAACTATAAGGGAAAAAAGAGAGGGCCCTTGGTGTAGTGCTTAACTTTTCAAGTTTCCTTGAATTTCTTCTTGCCAAAAATAATATTTAACGTCTTTCGAGCGAAAGTAAAATATAGGATTTTGTAAAGATATTTAAAAACTTATCAAAGAAATACAAAAATGTGCTAATAAGTAAGCGAAAAAGGGTTTTGAAACTGGTAACGAATTCAGGGCTAATCGATTTCTATGTATTGTAAGTAGGTTGCAAAATTATAAAGAGCCTATTGCCTTAACTATGGTTATTCCTTGCTATTTTTGTTCATTGATACTCTTTTACACTGCGATGTATAAAATTTTTAATGTTAATGAATTACGAAGTAAATTTAACAAAATTCGGAGAACTATATTATGCCAGAAGTATATTATGGAACCAACATAATTTGTTTTTATTAAACCTTTACGAAAGTGAATGGAAATTTCAACTTTTTAAACCATTTTTCAAATTAACTTGTTATTCTTTCAAACTATGGAAGGCGAATTATAGTTTCCTTGCTGTTTTTTTATAAATTATAATATTTAGCTTTCTCTTTATATTTTTTCGTTGTGTTTTTAACGATTACTAAAGTGAGAAACTAGAACAATTCAAGTTTGAATTGCTTTTCTGTATGACATATTATAATAATTATCAGACAGGTTCTTTCGATATGGAATTTAAAAACATTTTGTCATTCTGTAAGACCAACGTAGAGTTTAGTCCCTACATAATCCCCTAAAGAAAGCATTTCAAGCGTGTTCAGTTCGAACCGGTTAAACCTTCTACTTAGACAGACTCACCTGCGTAGATGGCCTCGATGATGACGTCCTCCAGGTGGCGGACGTTGTCGATCTCCAGTTCGCTGAGCAGCAGGGCGTAGGGAATGCTCTTTGCCTTGATGGCCAGTGAGACGATGGTCAGGTGCTGCAGCTTCTTCTGCATGGCGGGACTCAGTTCGATGAACTTTTCCGGCTGAGCGCGGTATTCCTTGTAGGTTCCGTAGGCGAAGAGGTTCAAAGTCTCGAAGTGCTTGGCATCGGGACCGTCTTTCAGCTATGTTTGGATTCATAGTAAGGGATCAGAGGACCATAACCGAGTTGATGGATAAACATACCTGCGATACAGAGGGTTCCGCCAGTAATTCGCCGAAAACAAAGACATTTGGGGCTTCCAGGGCCTGGCGAATCACATCCAGCAAGGCGGCGCCCGTTGTCGACTTGGCCAGGACACAGAACTTCTCCAGGAACGTCTCCTTGCTCTTGCTCGGCTCCTCGTTGCCCAGCAGCATGTCCTGCGTCATGTTGGTAGCTTTAATTTGGTTAATTTCGCCTAAGTTTTAAGATTGTTTTGTTTTTTGCAAGAACACTGAAAAGTGTGACCGTTTATTAGATGTCGGAATATACCAACCCGGCACAATGCTGTCCCTCATGTAAAAAATACTAAGAATGCGAAAAATACTAAACGGTCATATCTCACCAATACTGGCTGCTATA
Source organism: Drosophila pseudotakahashii (assembly GCA_035046095.1). Classification (NCBI taxonomy): domain Eukaryota; kingdom Metazoa; phylum Arthropoda; class Insecta; order Diptera; family Drosophilidae; genus Drosophila; species Drosophila pseudotakahashii. Next base: position 1,859,817 of record JAWNOE010000247.1, on the reverse strand, counting down.
ACATTGGGCGCCAAGTTTGAACAAGACAAAACTTGTTCGGCTATCTGTTAAATCCACTTTAAACCTAAAGTTAACGTATATTAACCCACAGATTCAAACCCTTTCATTATGCTTATGATTATTTTATGCTCCTGAGGGATATCAAACTCTTTTTCTCCCTTGTTTTTCCAGATAAGAGCCAGCCATTTGCACTCACCTCTTGGGAATGTTGGTCATTATGCTTAAAGCCGAGCATCCTCATTTTAAAACACTTTTCGCACCACATTCACTCCGTCAGCACACACAGACACACCCCCGGGGGTGCTGTATAAAAAAAGGAAGCTGAAAAGGCAGGATGGGCCTAAAAAAATATATTCCTTGAGCCACTTTGGGCTGCCAAAACTTTACGCCAGCCACACTTGTTATTATTGCTATGGGGAAAGGGCGAATATAGGAATATAAAAAGGCGCAGGGTCAAAGTTGAAAACCCTTTATTGTGTCTGGGGGGGTTGACTTGGGCGTGGGCGTGGGCGTGATACCACCCCTTCAATATGGGATTCGCCGGCTCATCGATTATGAAAAGTTAACTAAAGGTCAGGGCCCCATGGGGAAACACACTGAGATCTCCGGAAAAAGGTGAGCCGAAGCCTTAAAGCCACTTTGTCAGTTTTAAAACAGCACTGTTTCCATTAGCACAGCATATTCTCCGCATATTTGGCTTTGTTTTTCAGGTGCCTCTTGCAATGCCGACACTTGGACAGAGATTGACCGGACTGTTTGGCAATTTTTCCAATTGGATTGGCACGCCTACCGAAAGGCCATCCAAACCAGTCCAGCCGCGCCCATCATCCCACCCCCACATTTTATTGGATTTGCCAAATTTTGCCAGTACGCAACCATTACAAAATTGGTTGGGAAGCTGATTTCCACTCGTGTGTTTGGCTGCGAATTCGCTTTGGGCTGCGCAGCAGAATAGTGCATGTGGTCCTTTTTCCTGTGGCGACTGCTCCTCGAATTGCATCCGTGATTAGTTTGCCGTGCGTTTGAAACATTTTTGGGATAATGCCAAATCTCACTGCCTTCGAACGAAGTTCGCATTTCGCGGTCTGCGTGCGGAAAGTTGCGCCCATCGAGGATTTTCGCTCACCGACCACCGGAGGCCTGTGGTCATTCCTCTAAATGCAAGCGAAGGACCACTGATGGCCTGAATATGGGGCTCATAAAGATACTTACGAAATTGCCAGGAACAGGTATTAAAAAACATAAAAACATGTCGTGGTCAAATCGATATGCGCATGGTAAATTTCTAGTATTTCTCGGAGATTCTCTGACTTGAAAAAAAGAAAGAGCAAGAAGCAATGTGACAACTTAAATTACGTGAGTGGGAGTGAGAAGTAAAAACTCTCTTAATTCGAAATATATCGAAATAGCGCTTAAAGTTACACGAGTGAGAGGGAGAAAGACATGTTCGTAGTTCTAGCGGGAATGGTGCTTACATTTCGAGCATATAAAGTCAAAATTGATACCACATCACGTAAAATCGATCATCGTTGCCAACATAAACTTTCCATCAAATTGTTGATTTTTCGAAAGAAGACTTAGAGGAATTCCTCCAAGGCAACGTCAATGCATTAAATGATCCTATACTACTGACAATCTCAAAGAGGGTAAACTAAAGAAGACTTTCCACTTTGTCGCTGATTTTTCCGTGTTTGGAAAGCTCTTTGTCATGCTGGCAAACTTTTCTCGCTCAGCTTCGTGCTCGGCTTTTTTGTGGATTTCACTTTGTCATTAATTTGACGCACAATGAATCGGCAGTTGGCAGGTTGTTCGGTTGTTCAGTTGTTCAGTTGTTCAGTTTCCCGGGATTTCACTTCTATTTCCGAGATTACCGAACGAAGGCTTTCAATTTAATTTGCGGCCAAAGCAGCATAGCCGTCATTTGCCAAATTCGTAGACTCCGGCCGCCGGTTGACAACTGAGCTTTAAAATTAATTACACTTTTCCACTTTCGAATCCATCATCGGCTTGCACATGGATTTCCTCTGCGAGGCGAACCCTTGCCACGCCCCCCAGACCCAGAGCGCCCATGTGCCCCGACAATTTGCTTACTAGCCCATAAAAATGTATGAAAATAAAATATCAAAACAGCTCGAGGGCGGCCAAATGGCCACATAAAAGAACTCAGCTCCGCGAACGCGTCCGGCATGCAAATGTGGGTGTCTGGTCATCGTACCATCCGAATGTCGACTGTTATACCCCCACAGTCCCGTATGACAGTGTACTAAAACGTATCCTTGCCCCTGCCTCGGGATTTCGGCCAGCAGCTGCGGCCTTCACTTTCGCGTTTGCCTCGCCTTTGGCTTATCATTTTTTATCGGCAGGACAAAGACTTGACCTTCCCAGTGAGTCGGCCGCTTTGCTCATTAGGACTCAAATTGCTTTCCCCCCGCCCGCCACTGAGTGTTATTGGGCACTCGAAGAAATAACGAAATAAATGGGAAATATATTGATAACATAAAGAAGTTCTGCAACAGTTAAACAACAAATATTTGTATTAATCTTATACAATGACTATTTAAAGATATTTACTCATACACCCAAAAAAAAAACTATTTCAAACGTAGATCAATTTTACATTATGTAATATCAATTTTAACTTGATATGAGGCCAGGTAAATTTGATATGGCCGAAAGGAGTTTTTTATGTGGAAACATAACCAGAAATTTACATGCACATATCGATTTTACGGCGACCTGCCTTTTTTGTGTGTAGTTAATCTGGATTTGGAATAGATTTCGATTTTCTAGAATCTATAAAACATAGGTAATTCCAAGACTATAAGTTAAGATATTTTTGGATCTTAAAAGATAATTGATTTCAACAAAAATTAAAAATTTGTGACATTCTAATTTTGTAATTTTTGAGGATAATTTGAAATTATATTTGCGAAATATTATTCAACCATTGTTTTTTCCCAGTGTGCTGGCCGCGATTATTTGGCTTACTGAACGTATTGTTATTAGTGCTGAGGCAGTGGGCACGCTTATCGATGCAAATGACAAGCGGCCGAAAAACTTGAAAAACTTGCCCCATTTTCCCGAAACGATGTTAACTTGACCCAAATCATGTACTTTTTTCCGCGATTCAAATAACAGGACAGGACACTTCTGGCAAGGGGCTTTGGGAAAATGCCACATAGAAATACGTCGTAATGAACAAGAACCTTTGAGTAACTTCATTCAACGAGTGCAGCCAAAGGTTGCGCAAAAACTGTTGATAAAAATTCCCCTGCTCTGTGACAATTTATCAAGGATTTCCTTTTGGACGGAAACTTTGTTGCCAAAAGCGCAGCGAACGGAGAAAAATTACAATGGCGCAATGGAATGAAGCAAAGTTAAAATGCAATTTATATCAAGTTCTTGGAGACGGACGGCAAAAAGTAAATGGAGACACGGCGAAAGACAGAGATGGTTAATTTAAATAACAGATTTTCACTTTCCGCATTCCCTTCCCGTAAAAGTCGTCGAGTGCCGACCATTCGAAATTGGGCAGAGACCACAATTAGTCCGAAACAAACTGACAGTTGATCATTGGATTTGCAGCGTTAGAAATGTCGAATCAAATGTCTCGGCCGCAAAACCCATCCAACCGCAAACAGGATATGGAAAACTCGGCAAAACAAACGACCCTATCCCGCAATTCGAAATCTAGTCGAGCATGGCATATTATTATACCGTTCTTTGTTTATTTGCACAAGCGATGGGAAAAATCGGGGGAAAACTACTTGGCTGAGCGGGTGATAAAAAACACGGATATAAACCGATGTTGACATGGGCCAGGCACAAGGACCACGGGTGGTGGTGGGTTGGTGGGTCGTTGGGCGCCGGAATCGATGAACAATTCCGGATTTTGCAAACCCACTTGTTGCCAATACAATCGATTCAGCTTGTCGCAAATCATTTCGAGCTGTCTCAAGGGTTAAAGCGAGTAAGGCGAATTGGTAACCAGAGGCAAGAATTGGTTTCATATGAGGGTGGGGCGAAACCGACCGGATCAGTAACACCGAAATAAAGCTTCTATAAAAAGGAAGACTAAGTTGTTTTCTGAGTTTATGCAGTTAATCATTTTGTATTATTAAAAACTCGCTTTGAATGGTTTTTTTTTAAAAACAGTTGGGGTGGTACTTTTATTTATCATCCTTTGCTTTGAACTAAGGATTTGTTCTAGAGGTATTAATAGAATTTTATACTCTTGTGAGCAACTAAAAATGTTATTCTAATGAAAATATTAACATTCATATTTTTGGTTTTATATTAAAACATCATAAATAAGTTAGCAGACGTCTAATTAACTTTAATAAATTTTGCATGTGATCTTATATCTTTTCTACCTTTCTAAAGCATGTTGCTTTCTTCTTACCATTTTGTTTTGATAATAGGAACATTCAACTCAAAGTAAAAACATTTGTGCTAACACTGTTTTTGGATCAACTTGCTAACCTTTTTGGGTCCCAGCTATTTACCCTCTATCAGCTAAGCTGCAAATGGGCTTCGAATGGGTTGTCTGTCCCTTAATTTATCTGATTTTTCAGCCGATACCCGATAGACATTTTGTTATCCATGGCACTTTGAAGTGCAACCGGTAAGCACTTTTCACCAGTTTGTAATCCTTGCCTTCTGGATTGCTGAATTGCCGAAAAGCCGCTTTGTTGTGTAATCGAGAACTTAAACATTAGAAAGTGGCCGGGGGGGTTGAACTAAGCCGACGACCGGGCCATCAATTTCAATCTGCATTCGTCTATTTTTGGGCGCATGTAAGCACCTGACAATGTTGGGGATTCCGGGTTTTTAGGCATCCTGGGATAACGAAATTGATGAATGTTTTCTCCCGCTGCCGTTGCCGTTGCCCGAACAACAAACAAGCTGGTCGTCAGAGAGCAGGAGTTCGTGTGTGGAGTATTATCCCCTCGGAGGAGCGAACAAAAAACCTATCAAAACAAACGATAATACCGACTCCCCACCCCATCCTCCTCCATCCGTGTTTGATGATGAGCAGGATATCGGATAATAGGGATGTCGATGCCATTAGGAGGCCAGGAGGGTATGGGGATGATGATGTGTTGATTGCCCCCAGATGAGTCGAGTCGATTGGTCAGTTCGGCCGGCAGTAAAATCCCGCTGCATGTGCGGATATAGAAATCAAATTAAATCACGTTTAAATAGGGCAGTAAAAGGAGGGCTTATGAAGTCGGCCAGATTAAAGGTTCGCTTTAGGTTGGTCCGATCGATTTAAATTCGACCATTTCACAACATTTCACCCTCCAATTAACGTTAATTAGCCGAATTTCTGTACTTCGTCTATTGCAGGAGTTCTAAGCTGCTGGACACTTTTGATATCAACAAACGTTCGCGGCGCCTTTGTCACTTTAAGCCCCTAGATTCCCTTATTCAGGACACCCTGCGCCATTCATCGCAGCTCATTAGTTGCCAGAAGTCGATTTTCCATTCATCTTCGTTTCATTATGTTCCTGGCCAGCAGCAGATAACCCAGAGGCCCGAAGCCCCTCCATTGACAAATTTATTTATTAACATTCGAGTTCATTAAACCAAAAACAGCAGCTTGGCCGCCTCAGCAGGCCTTCACACGCCTGGCTGGAAGTTTTTGGGCCGGCCGCATAAATCACTTGGCCGTCGATGGATCCTTAAACCTCGCCATCTCTTTCAGGACGGGGCTCTATCATTTCTGGGCTCTCAGCTCTCGTCGAAAAACTTTTCCCAGCTCCCTGCGCCCGCGAACAACGTCAACAAAAGTAGTTCTTAAAGCTCCTCCAAAAATTCTTTGTCGAGGGGCCGCAGGAACAACACACGCGGCTCGCTTAATCTATAAAGATTTATTTGTCGGGCTGCAGAACAAACAGATTCTTCCCTGCCCCTGCCCACCCACCCATTTGCCAAAAGTTTTTTAATTAAATCTCCACCAAATGGCGGGTGGGTGTGTGTGTGTATACAAGTGGAACATGTTAAAGTTTTTTTACATTTCGGTCGGCCTTAATAATCTAATTAAAGGAGTTCCGCCCTGTCATCCTGTGCGGATGACTTTGCTGGATTTAAGTTTAAATTTCAAAGTGCTTAGGTACGGCGGAATTTTCAATTAGTTTTTGTACACTTAATTGCATTTATCGCGGAGCTTTAATAATATATATTTTACACAGAGCACCGAGGGCTGCAGAATTCGTTGATGAAATTTTTGGCTAAAAGCATAGTTATGTAAGCGGGGCAAATTGCATTTTATGGCATATATTTTATTTAGGCCACCTTTAATCCCTTTTAGCCGAAAAACATTCAAGGTCCCAGCAATTTCTACTACTAAAGATTAATTAAGTGAGTGAGAACACGGCAGTAGTTTATTTGTAGTACACCATTGTCGTTTATAATTCTATCTGATTGGAGCTGTGTTTGAATTATGTATGACTGCTTGATTGGCAGGTGAGCCTGGCTATTTGGAACCCAAATTCGAAACTGGACTCCGGGCAGTTGAGAGCCATGGCAGATGCGCATAATTGGAGTGCCATTATTTGTGTAATGGACAGCTTCATTAGCATGCCGAACTCGATGCTATATGGGTGGACAATTAATGGATCCGTGCTATTAGTTATGCACATGCAATCGAAGGGTTAAGTACGGGGAAGTATAGCTTCGATAGAGTAGTTGGTAATTTGAATACTTCAATCTGTGATTTCAAAGTGCTCTGTTAATTTTGTAATTATTTTTACTTAATTCGATTACTTTTAAGGGGCCTGCCTGCCCTGGCCTGTCCCAAAAATTCATTTATAATTATAACCATTACTCGTAGAGTAAAAGGGATATATTGTATTTCAGCTTAAGTATGTAACAGGGAGATTTTCCCTATAACTCTATAACGTATATATATTCTTGGTCAGAATCACTAGTCGAGTCGATCTATCCATGTCCGTCTGTCCGTCCGTTTGAACGCTGAGATCTCGGAAACTATAAAAGCTGGAAGGTTGGGACAAATCAGGCAGGTTCTTGGAGTTCCTGCCCAGCGCAAGTTCGTTTCAACAAGATGCCACGCCCCCATCTAACACCCATAATCGCCTTAAGCGACTTTTAAATGTGGCGCCCACATTTTTAAAGATTTAGGAAAAGAAAACAATGGAATTTTATCGAAATGTAGAAGAAATGTTTTCCTCGCACTTCCTTTAGCTGAGTAACGGGTATCTGATAGTCGGGGCACCCGACAAATATTAAGTCCTTAGTGTGTACTTCGCTCGAATAATATTTCTATCTGATTTTGCATTATTGTAATTAACCTGATTGCCCACTCATACATATAACCCATTATTCCAGCTCAAGTAATTTGATAATTGTTTGCGTCAAAATAAGTTCATTGCACTTAATTCAAAATGTTTGCTGGCATTCATAACTTTTGAAGAGTGCTGCGTCAAGCTTCAACGATTGTAAATTTAGTTAAATGAAATAAATAATTATTTAATAATAATAATTATTTGTATCTTTCAGTTTAGTTATAAATGTGACAATGAAAGATAACTTTAGCGGGTAGTAGTTTAAATACTTATGTGCGTAATGAAAAAAGGAACGGATAATTAATTATATTTAGGATGCGTATCTAAGTTAATCTAGCAATAATTAATTTCTCATTTTATTTATAAAATCTCTTAGCTTTAAGAATATATTACATTTTGCGAAGAGCTTGCTTTGTCCCAAAAATATGGTTTAAGTAAAAGCTAAAAAGCTTTTAATGTGGATCGTATGTTAACATAGTCAGACTGTTCGAAATGACCGTTGCTGTTAACTATTCCAAAATGCAATTGTATGAGTGTAAATATTTATGATACCTTTGGATGGCCCTGAACTTCAAACCTTTAATAATTATAACCATACATATGTAAAATTACCAGCAGAATGGCAGTTTTATGTAATGCCCAATCTCAGTACTCGACTCAAAGAGGCTAAAAACATTCTAATCTGGTTTTCAAAATGGCATAGGCCCTCTAATTTGTCATGCATCAATATTCGCTGGCAAACAAAAAGGAGGGGATTATGCCGATGACCCATTCAATTAGTTTAATGAGGCAGAAAATAAACACCTGCACTTTTGTTGGAATGCAAATGCTGTGAAAATAAACCATAAAATCATCTCATTGATTCTAACGAACTAAATAAACGCTTGCAGCGGACAAACAGCTGCAACAACATAATGTTGTAAGCGCTATTTAACTTGTAAATGTTCTAATTGCTACATTATAATTCAGTGGTTTAGAAACGAGCCTGAATTAATTATCAAAACTAATTGGTGGCTAAAAGGGAAATTGTTTTGGCCAACGATTAAGCAAGATGAAATATGAAATAATTACTTACGGTCAGATAATCAAGGATTGCCATGAATTGAGATTCCCAGAAATTAAATTATTTGGTTTGCAATTTCTTAAATGTTTTAAAATACACACAAAAGAAGCATGTCGCCGTAAAATTGATATGTACATGTAAATTTCTGGTTAAAACCCATATTGTTTTTACATGAAAAACTCCTTTCGACCAAATCAAGTTTACATGGCCCCATATCAAGTTAAAATTGATATCACATAATGTAAAATCGATGTACGTTTAATATTGATTTTTTTTTGGTGTAGCTATTAAATAAAGGAGCTTCTAAGGAACATTAAACATAACTTGTACCTACCAATTCTTAGCCTTAATTCAATTTAACCACCCGGATGATTTGCGAAATTGCATTTCATGCAATAGCCGCCTTAAATCGATTCGCAGTCAATTCGGCTGACAGCTAATGACATGAGCCACATCCATAATTCAGATGGCAAAAGTGTCAACTCAGTGGGAGCAGAACGGAGTGACCTTGAGCCAGATTGGCGAACTTATTGGCGCTGAAATGCGGTGGTAGCCGAGTGAAAGGTGTCGGCCAACTGGAGTTCGAGTACGTGACTTTAATACCTGGCCAAATCGAAAACCATGGACCACAGAGCGAGCTGATGCTTGGATTTTGGCTCTCTGGCTGCGAGCCCATAAGCGGCTTATGCAGAATACCGATTCGGGGTGTGGGATCGATTTAAAATCGAGTGTATCGCTTGTTTGTTTTGCAGGGCAAGTGGCCGCAATAAACAAAAACAGACTTTAAACCCGTTTTAGTGGGTGACGCATCGAGGGAATTTACCTGTTGAACTTCCCCGATTTAATATGAATGCCATTTCGGGCATCAACTAATTGAGAGTCTGCGGTTCTGCCTGTAATTAGCATTAATCATGGTTACAATAATAATACACAAATTAGAACTGTTGATTGATTGCAGGGCGTGTATCTCAAATTTTATCTCTTGCGACACCTTGTTTCCTTATCTACCCTTATCTATGGAGAAAATACAGCCTAATTGAGGCGAGAGTTCGATGCATCTGCCAGTTCGTTTTGCACCACATTAATAACGACTGCCAAAGGCACATGTTGAACACTTGACAAACAGTCCGCAGCTCGTTGAAAAGTTAATTAATGTATCTGGCCAAAGACAAGCGACTATCTAAATCGAATCACAGTGTTTGTCGTTCATTACACTTCCTCGACATGCAAACGAGGTTCATTAGCTGCTCATGAATCAGCGGGCATGTCGAGTTTACAGCGACCACGGGGCGTATGGTTAACAATAATTATGAAGCTTCACATTTCTGCCAAGTGAAGATGGTGGCTAACCGCAGTTTTGCGGCCAACTTGGCATCGGAATTAGAACCTTGACACGCCTCCACCGCCGGCGTCACGTTTCTTGTAAGACGGCTTTGGGCTGTAAAATATATATATATTCAATATTGGAGGCGATCAGAAACATCTGAAATGTCGGATTTATGCAAATCGGCATCAAAGCGCCATCAAACCGAGAGCGGTGAGCTCAAACCTGTTGCTGCTGTCGCATTCATTTCACTTCCATTCCATTTCATATTTAGAAGTTCGCGGTCCGAGATTTTAGTTTAGTTTTAATTGCGCCCGTAAACGGTTCACTTCGCTCCAAACGCCAAAAAATCGCCTGCCCTTCAAAAAAACATATAAAAATTTTTAGATCCCACACGCAGTGTTTAAATTAGTTGGAATATAAACTTAAATAGAGGTAAATTTTGCCGCGAAGTGTTGTTAAAATACAGAAAATGTGGCTGTCTCATTAAAAAAAAAACATATCATAAATAAAAGTGAAAAAGCTCGACACGAGGCTTAATTAAAAGTCGTGAAGTGAACAGTCAATAAGAAAATAACCATCAAATATTGCCTTTACATGGAGGAGATAGTGAAAATAAATGAAATCAGCCAGGTAGACACCTGCATTCGGTGTAGCGACCCAGGGATGCCCAATATGGAATAATAATAACAAGTGAAAAATACAATTAAACCAGAATGTGTTAACTCGTTTGTCAGCACAATTGTGTGATTTACTGTTTTTTACTGTTTTTTTTAAATTAATTCAATCTTTGTTTAAAGATTGCAGCATTTCAATACATTTACTCCGAATCAATTTAATTCTTGGAAATATGTAGGAAAACATGTAATCGAATCTCGATTATTATTTTCCTCTTTCAAATGATTTAAGCACAATGAGATTTCACTTTTCTTAATTATGCATTTTTTTTACGCCGCCGAAGAGCCTTCGCCCGTAATTAACCACATATGGTATCCATTGGCATCCACCTTGGCTTTCCTCTTCCTTTTCCCTTTCCCTTTCCATTTCCACTACCTTTCCCCATTCACTGTACAATTTTCCGGCCAGCTGTCCGGCGGCCGCACTGGCCAAACATTTTCAGGAATTAAAACGAAACCGGAGGCAAAACCTTTTTGCAATGGGGAAAATATTGAACAGAAAATATCTATAGAAATGGCATTTTATGTTAATTGAAAAGCGGCAGCGAAGTGATAGTGAATGTCCGTGAGCAGCTTAATTTACTTGCCGGCATAAAAGCAAGTTCCTGGCTGGAAACCCCATTAGAGGGCTTTTTAATTAATTATTATCTCAATATGTTATGGCACAACATAAATTTATATTTCGATCGCTATCTAAAATATAATTCTGGCTTAAAATCTCCCTCAATTGCATAGCTGAAATTTAAACATTATGCGTGCATCCCAATTGGCTTTTCATTTCAATTTTCAGGTTGAACAATTAGAACTAAATAACGAGTGTGTTTATTAATTAAAACATAGAGCAAGCCCGCCGGTTGGCAAAATGTTTGTGGCCCGCGTATTCCTCCAATTTTTTTCAATTTGCTTTTTCCTGAGCGGAAAACTTATTAAAATGCTCGGCGGAAGCGTGAAATTGCGAGGCCACAACACACGATGCGTGGGTGGAAGTGGGTGGAAGGAGGTGGAAGGAGGTGGAAGGGGGTGGAAGGGGGTAGAAGTGGGTGGAAGGGAGTGGAAGGGGGTAGAAGGGGTTGGAAGGGGGTAGAAGTAGGTTAAAGTGGGTTGAAGTGCGTGGAAGGGGGTAGAAGTGGCCCGAAGTGGTGCAGACTAGGGTGGCTCCTCATTACTGCAACTGATGGTTGGTGGCCAGACAATGGAGCTTCTGGCAACTATGTGGCACATATTTACGTTATCGTTCTGTAAGTTAAATAAATTATGGTGACGGTCGCTTGAAAAGGGGCGTCGCTGCTCAGTTGGCATGCATTACGTTTGCAAACTAGATGGAGCCATAATATCGTGTTTAACTCGCCCAGCGAAACGTGAGAGCGTTGGAGGCTATGAACGGAGTTAGTGGTGGAAATCATAGGGAAAATTGCATCATCAAAAGCAGTAGCAGCAGCAGCAGAGCAGCACTTCCCATGCATTTCATGTGGATCGTGCATATTTTACGATTAATCCGAACCCAACCCTTCGAATCTGGAATCTGGCGACCCAAGTTCGCACAAGTTCGATTTGCATTCTGCCATTTATTACCGTGTTTGCGGTTGTCGTCCGATGGCAGCTCAACCACTGCCACAGAATTGCCATTTGGCTGCTTCTGAATGCGAGTTTATTATTAATTGCATTGGAAAATTATGGGAAATGCAATTCAGATTGACTCTGCTGGCCATTCCTTGCCACACGGAAGATAATTTGGACAGATAATCGCAGCAAAATTAAAATGGGCAATAATTTGGGTCACAATAGCTTCTGTTTGCGGCGAATGGAGCAACTTGTGAGCATTAATATATCATAATGAATGTTTAATCGGATTGCAGACAAGCGAAGACCTTGTCTGGGCTAACATACTTTCCAAAAATTAATATCTTGATCACCTTGTGTTTACTGAAAGATAATACAGGGAATTGTTATGTTAAATAAATTATAATTTATGACTGAGGAATATTGCTCAGTGTATCAAGAGCTTAAGCCATAGCCTTTCAGTCTCCGATTCTGTAATTCGATTTGCATAAATACCGGCCGAAAAAGCAAACTATTTACACTTGATCATAAAGTTAAGAACACGCCCTCGAACGCAACTGCCGGAAAAGTGGAAAATCGAGTCCATCAACAAGTGCACACGCACACACACACAGACACAGGGTGCAGTAGGCGAACGGAAAACGCACTCGCACTCGCACACTTTATCCAAAAGGCAAGGCAACCGGAAAAGGGCGGCAAACTGGAAGAGGGCGGCACGCAGGCGGCAAAGCGGAAATGAGCGGCAAACACACAGCAGAGCAGCCAGAGTCAAACCGATGGAAACGTGAATAAATATTTAAAGATTGCCGACTGCCGTCGAATGGCATAAAGTGCATCAGCGGGTCAGGACTTGACATTTGGGCCCTGCGAAAAGTTATTGGCCACATAACCGCGGCGTTTGCGAGTGTGTGTGAGCCACTTCATTTCCGTTTTCGTGCTCTTTAGAACTGCCTTATGAGTGCCACCCACCTGCTTGCCAGCGCTTTTGTATTGTCTACATTGTTGTTGCATCTGCTCGACTGTAAAGCGTGCGAAATTAGTTGGGGCATCGAAGGCGGAGGCACCCAAAGTTTCAGCCAGCTGCATAAATGTGGCCACAATGTTGCAGCTGTAAGGAAAGAGCTTTGGCAGGATCAAGACTTATGCAACATCAAATGGGCTTACACAGGGAACAAAATATGGAACATTCTACAAAAGTATCTTTGTATTTTATTAATTTTTCTTATTTCACATTATTTGTTGAAAAAATACTACATTTGGTATTTTATATGATATGATAAAATATCATCTTGATATGAGAAAAATCATATCGGATTTTTATCGGTATAAGGTTTATAAGGTATAATTGACCCTATTTCCAATTTAAAAAAAAGGTTTTATAGATAAATTTGTTTTAATAATTTTTTTTGGTAAAAGGAATCTAATCTTCTTACTTTGAAAGTTTGCAATTCCTTTGAATGTACCAATTATAGGCTGCATATTTATTTTCAATTTCAGTCCAGGCTAAATTTATCGCACATCTCATTGAGTTGACCATCAATCAAACTGATGGATGCCCCAATATTCTTATCAATGGCCTATCAGCAGGCTCAAGTAACTCACCTCTGTTGGCCGGCGACTCTCTTAAGCTGTTATCAAGCGACTGTGGCGAACAGGGGAAATTTTAACAGGACTGTTGGCTGGAAAATCACAGCAGACGCATGCTATGTTATTTCATTACATTAAAGTGAAAGTAGAAATGATTTGATTGAACAGGGTCGGATATACCTACATATATACAGAAGGTGGGGGCTGTTATTATTGTCAGTTTTATTGCTACCGAACTTCCGCTGGAGTAATGAAAACGTTTACGTTTGCATTACGCCGCTGTGCTTATTTTTATATGGCCAAAATTTTAGGCCAAACTTTTGACGCACTCGTCCACATAAAAACCAACGTCGCGTCGAAATAACTGGGACATCATTTAGTGGCGGGGGCTCTCGTAAAAAATCCTTATTGGCCCTGATGACATTATACATTTGTGATTGATTTCTGTCTGCCGTGTGACTTTAATCGGGCTTAAAGAGTTTACTGGCTTCCAGCGGGCTGCTCGGCCCATTGGTTATCACCAGAGAAATGAGCGGAATTATGGCCTATTCAGCATAACGGTTAAATAATGGCCCCATTTTCCATTGTTTTCATTTTCCATTCTCCTCCGATTACGGTCAATAGGAAGTGCCACATGGCCGGCAGTGAATGATTCAACAATCAGGATATTGGGTTATAGGCGAGTGCAATTCCTTTCATTCACTTTCCATCAGCAGGGCTTCAGGCCTTGCCAGAATGGTGCATTTCTAATTAAGGTAATCGTTTCACTAGAAGAGCCAATTTGGCCATGGTTACGCAGATGGTTATCCTCGGTGGGGAAAGGGATCTACACAGAAAAAAAATTGATAAAGGATCAGATTGATATGTGCAGCTCAATGTTATATTTTCTTACAACCATATTTGTTGAAAAAATACTACATTTGGTATTTTATGTGATATGATAAAATATCATCATGATATGTTTGAATCATAAATTTGACATAAATCATATCGGCTTTTGATTGATATGAAATAAGGTAGAAATGACCCTGTACAAGTGAAAATAGTTTGCTCATATGAGTAAAACAAAATCACTTTCAAAGGACTAAGTGCTTCACACTATACCCTATTGTTTAATCTTTTGGCAGGCAGACTGGATGCTTTAGGTGAAATTAATTGTTTAGGCATATTGCCTTCCACTTTTACCCCTCCTATTAGTCGACTGGATTGCAGTCCATCTATAACAAGACAAATGAATAGACTTTTCACTCTGATGTTGGTATATGGTATACCTTCTTCGATACAACCTCTTTCTTAAATCATCCTTTCCTCCTGAGAAAGTGTGGAAATGTTAAAATTGTTAGTGTTAGGGGATAGGTGAATTGTACTTAAGATAGTTTAAAAAGAAACAAAGTCCCATGAGTGCCGAGTTTAAACCCCCAAGACCCCGTAAAACCGCGCTTAGCTTGTCCACGATTTAAACAGTTTTTACTAATTTAATTTTTGTTTGGCAATCCAGCTGTATTTCCCATGCACGCTCATAAAACAATTTCTGGCCCGGCCCATAAGTGGGCCATAAAAATATTTCCTGGCCGGCGGCAAGGTAAGATTTATGTACCCACCGCTGTAATGCTGTATTTCATTTTTGGCCAGGCGGTATATTTTGTTCCTCTCGCGGGTGGAAAACATTGATCGCACTTTCATTTTGGCCTTTGCTTTGTTGCATTCCTCTGACAGGGCATAAAGTTCGCCTTGTACAATAGTTTCGCATCCCGTGGATTCGCTGATGCATTGTTAACCCTTTGAGGGTTTGACATAAAAGCCAGGTAGCGTGTTGTGCTGAATGTCAAAGGAGCTGCATTGTATTCAAACCTATAGCCACGCGGGAGTTGGATAGGTTACGACAGCTCCCAATCAAAGGCTGTCATCCCAATTCGAACGTCCATTGTTCTCGGCGATTTCATGATTTGATTTTTACGAGTGTCAAAGGTTGGGCGTCAATACCTTCAATAATCCCAATCGAAAATGGGATGGCCAAATTTTCTTCTCTTCCGGAAAAACACTCATTTCGGGCATTTCGCCCGGCTTGCTGCCTAATTATCAGGCAAAACTCCAGACTCCTTCGCCGCATAATTGATCTAAAGTTAATTGCGAGGCATTAATGCCTGACGAGGCCAACATGTGCGGCTAAGTGCCAAGTTGTTCCGGCCAGGACTCGGATTCGGGCGTATTTATTTGCCGTATGTCAGCGCCATAAGTCAATCTTTTTGTTCGGCCCAAAAACCCATAGCCTACATATATGGGTGTTTTTCCCTTTTTCGGGGCAGTGATTGATTAGTTTTGGATGGGCGCAAGGTGAGTGGGGAGTGCGTGGCTGCTCCTTTTTTGTGTAAACAAGAACCCCAACATATGCCCGAGTCGATTTATCAAATCTAAACAAATGTAAAACAAAGTTGAGCGAATGCAAATTGAAGTTTTGAGCGAGAGATTTATGGGCCAGCATCTATTCACTTCGAATGTAAATGCAAATATGTATAAATAATTTCGCAACACTTTCGCCACAACAAAGTGACTGAGTCTGTGTGTCGGGCAATAATTTAACTAAATTACTGGTCAGCCGCATAAAACAGAACTCAGGCCAGGCCAACATCATTGTTATCGGGCCCAGCAGCCCAGTGGACGCTTTGGCATTTTATGTAAAGCCGGAATGGTCTTTAACGATCCAACGTCCAATGTCCTGGGGCCAGTTTCTGTTTAATGCTGGACTGTTTCGAAGGAGTGGAGAGTCGAAAAGGGGGCTGTGCTCTGCATAAAAAACAAATGGCCGGCCATTTCGGTTGTGCCCATTCTGATGATTATGCCAGATTTTCATTTAGATGATGAACGATGATGCTCCTCGTTGACCCACCATTAGGTGGAAGGTACTCCCTCCTTTCGGGGCTGTCAACAAACCATTGAGAGTTCACTTTTTATGGGACAGGCTTCAAAATTTCACTCACTTCTTCCACTGTCTGCTGGCCAGCTGATAAAAGCATGTCCCTTTGAATTGAGTTATGAGCTATTGCACTTGACACTGCAATCCCATAGTACTCGGCCCACACTGCGTATGATGAATGTTTAATAAGGTACTCGGGTAATTGCTTTCACTGCTTCGATTGCTGATTTACGGCTTCGATTTCGTGCCGGAGCCCATTTAATTCGATGGTTGGGCTAATGACGAACTCAACTTTTGGCCAATTAATTTGGCCACGCTTCGCGAAACGCCGCAAGGTATGCCAAAATCAATTTCCACTTCAAGCCAGCGTTGGAGAAGGGCTAACATTTCAATCGGTTTTGTGTACAGCCAGCGATTTACATCGAGTCGCGGAAATCACGAAAACAGCCGGAGGTGCGGGCCGGTGTGAAGCCACTCAGAAGTCGGCAAACAGACCTTTAACTTTGTATCAAAGGTGTAAAATTTCATAAGGTGTCGTTGGCAGAGGGCCCAAAATCAAATGCAAACAAAGTCACTGAAACGTTTTCCACCCACGCTTGTGGGCGTAGACAGGCATAAATTCCAGCTTTCTCGCTTGCCAGACGGAGTTCGTGCTGTGAGGCAGCCCAAAGGATTATAAGTTGGCGAAAGTGTCCTTGAGGCAGGAGCATCCCCAAAAGGCTCGTGGGGATATATGTGTGGGCGTGGTCGTAGCATTGGGAGCGGGCTTATTGCCCGAGAAGCGAAAAGCGAGACCCAAAGCCCCGAAAATGTATGGCCGAGACGGAAAGCGATATGAATAACTTAAAGCTGATCCGTTGGAGTTGAGTGAGCACTCAAAGCAGCGGGGGTCCTGCGAAGGGAAAGGGTAGGACCTTGCGCCCGAATGGTTGGGAAATCGGCATTCCACAGCTGAATGCGGAATCTCTGTCAGGCTCTCGATAAATAAGCCATTTTCAGGTGCATCGGCCAACAAAATGCAATTTCAATTAGGCCTAGGCCATGACATTGTCAGCAAGCGCCCGCATGCAAGCCGATCCTGGGCGGAATGATAAAACAAATCGATGGAGTAGCCAAATCTGTTGGATAGCCGACTGTGGAATACCACATATGTATGGTGCAGTTTGTTAAGGCTCTAAAATTTCTATCATTTAGCTAAAATATGATTTAAAAAATTAGGTGAAGGCAGTATAGAAACTATTTTAAGTTATAATAGGAAATTAAAATGATAAACATTTATTTTCGGCATTAAAAAAATTAAAATAAATTAATGAAGCTTTTTTACCTGCTTGGTATTACTTTCAAAATGATGATGATTTGATTGATTTATGATTTATTTATTTCCTGCCTTCAAAAAAATCAGATATCTTAAAACGATAAAATCAAGCAATATATTAGCATATATTAAACAACCTTGTCACCTGCGCTTAGTACATTTAATAAAAAGTTTATAAAGCCAACTCGATAGAAAGCAAACAAGAAAGGAAGCTAGCTTCGGCCAGCCGAAGCTTATATACCCTTGCAGATCATTCCTATTCATTTACAAAAACATTACATTTAAATTAACTTGCGTATATGTTACAATAATCCAAATTTTAGCTGATTTCGCATTACTTTGGCATTAATTTTTCGATCCTTCCTATGGCAGCTATATAATATAGCCTTCCGAATTTTGTTAAATTTTATTCGAAATTTTGAAATGTTAAAGAAAAGCCATATCCTAGAGGAAAAGACAATGTAATAAAAATCAACAAAGATATAATTGTTTTCCTATTAATTTCCATATAATTTTCGGACCGTTCCTATGGCAGCTATATGATATAGTCATCCGATTTTTAAAAAATTTTATTCGAAATTCAGAAATATTTAAAAAATAGTATTCCCAAAAGTAGAAGGTAATATTTCAAAAAACACCAAAGCTAGAATTTTTTTTACGTTTTTTACGTTTTTTTTTTTAGATCCTTCATATGGGAGCTATAAGATATAGTTGTCTGATCCGGTCGGTTCCGACATATATACTACCTGCAATAGAAAGAAGACTTTTGGAAAAGCTTTAAAACTGAGAGACTAGTTTGCGTAGAAACAGACGGACAGACGGACGGACAGACGGACATGGCTAGATCGACTCGTCTTGTCATGCTGATCAAGAATATATATACTTTATGGGGTCGGAAACGTCTCCTTCACTGCGTTGCAAACTTCTGACTGAAATCATAATACCCTCTGCAAGGGTATAACAAGTCCGGGAAATAATACACTCTGAACAATAACTCAGAGTCCAAAGTAACAGCATGCACCATCTGCTACCATTTTTATCTTTCAATTGTCGAACTTTAAAAGGCCATGTCCCATGGACATGGACATTCTCCTCCTGCCTTCAATGCCTTCAACTGGATTTTGCTAACAGAATGCCAAACGAACGCCATTGTTTTCTTTCAGGACCTGCTGACCCCTGCCCCCTGACCCCGCAGTGGACATGGTTTACCCCTGTGACACGTCGGACGCCAACAACGAGGAGCTGGCACTGGAAGCCAGTGTTGCACACGGCAATATCAACGGGCACGGCAATGGCAACTCGTCCGGGACAACAACCACTCCAAACGGGGACAACAAAGTCAATCAGCGGCAATACGAGCCGCGCGAACGCTTCATTATCACCAAAAACGTGGTCGTGATAGGCCTGGCCTTCATGATTCATTTCACGGCCTTCCACGGCACATCGAATCTGCAGAGCTCGGTGAACGCGGACAAAGCCCTCGGAACGACCACACTGGCCGTCATCTACGGCTCGCTGATACTGTCCAATATCTTCCTGCCGATGACCGTGATTAGGTGAGTTGGTTTCCAGTCCCTGACTTAAAACCCACTTAATGGAATCACAGTTTAAACACTTTGATACTCTCAAAAAAAAATCATAGCCTATAGAGCTTGAAAATTATCGATATTTTCACAATATTGTTTCGATAATCTTGATGTTTTCAAAGGAAAGAAATATTAAATATCGAAAAATATCAAAATGTCGATATTTTTTCGAGATCTTATAGTTAAGCTCTTAAATTGTTGTATTAATTAATACTAAATTATATAATACTGAGCTCTGTAATATTAATTTCATACTAAATATTATAAAGTTTATATTTTGTGACAAAATATTAATTTAATACTCATCTTATTAAGATCTATTTGAGACTTAATAGTTTAGAATGAATGTAAAAATAGTTTAGGTTTTTAAGATACTTTTTTTTGGTGTACCATTTTTTTGTAAGTTTGCTTCGAATGTAACCAAAATCTCATCAACTGACTCAATGTTGCAACCAGCCTTAGTAATTTAAAATCATTCTCTTCATACCCAATGAATTTTGAATTGGCCCCATCGCGCAACTCACCGACATTAGAAGATAGATGGTTTAAACAGCCATCGAAAGAATACTCAAATTTAGCCTCTTAGCATAATTGCCAATTTTTGTTTGGAGTTTCTTTTGTCTCGCGAGAGGGTGAAGTTCATTTCGCGACGTGTGGCATGCCATAAAAGTTTCGGTGATTGTCTGGCGGCGTTTTTTATGGGGATTTTATGCAGATGTGACAACGCCGAAAGCGCAGTCAGCAGACGCCCCCCAAAAAATGTGTGTGACTCCGAGCGCATTTGGCTGTAAAAATGTCAACAGGAAGTCCTTGGATTAGCACAGGACCCTGGTATCCTGGTATCCAGCTATCCTGCCATCCCTATTTCCGAATGTATCCCATTTCGGGGGCGGCGAACCAGCCACCCACGTCTGACATTTAAACAAATCGCTAATTTATAGCGAGCCTCGCTTCACTTGGCTTATTCGAGGCATGAACTGCTGGCTCAGGCAACTTTAATCAGTTAACTCGATTTATTTAGATTTATGGCCTTGGGCCCCGAAATAAATGACCGCCTGCTAAGCATGTGCCACTTGCCACTCGGCACTCACCCCACTCACCCGACCACCTCAAAATGTTTCCTATTTTTCTGTTTTTCTATTTTTCCGATGTGTTTTGTCAACAGTTGGTTCGGCTGTCGGTTGACCATGGCGTTGGCCCTGTTCGCCTACATGCCCTACATCGCCGCCCAGTTCTACCCGCGGTTCGAGACCCTCATCCCGGTGGCTCTTATGGTGGGTTTTGGCGGCGGGCCACTGTGGTGCTCGAAGTGCACATACCTCTCCACCGTCTCGGAGGCACTCACCCAGGTGCGGGGCAACAAGTCGCGCAAGGATGTCAACACCGTCAGGTTCTTCGGGCTCTTCTTCATCTTCTACCAGATGGCCCAGGTGTGGGGCAACCTGATCTCCTCCTCGGTCCTGACCCTCAGCGCCCCCGCCACCCAGTCGCCGGCCAATGGGAGTTTCGAGCTGGAACTGCAGCGCGAATTGGAGCGCACCAAGGTGGCCGAGCTGTGCGGGGCTCGCTTCTGTCCCGGAGTTGGGGCCGAGGCCAATCCCAACCTGGTGCCTCCGGCTCCCGAGCAGATACAGCTGCTCAACTCCATCTTCCTCGCATGCATGGCCGGGGCGGTGGTCATGATGATCTTTGGCGTCAGCTCCCTTAAGCGGTAAGTACCTGTTGATTTGTACTTTAACTTAAAATAGTAGAATTTAAATAGTAAAATGATAAAAAAGTTAAAAATTAACAGAAAATTAAAACTAAAATATTATTTATTTTTAGTTCATTCATTTTTCATATTTAAACACTTTTTATACCCGTTACCCGTAGAGTAAAAGGGTATTTTGTATTCGTGCAAAAGTATGTAACAGGTAGAAGGAAGCGTTTCCGACCCTATAAAGTATATATATTCTTGATCATGATCACAAGCCGAGTCGATATAGCCATGTCCGTCTGTCCGTCCGTATGAACGCTGAGATCTCAGAAACTATAAAAGCTAGAAAGTTGGGATTACCAACACATATTCTTTGGCTTCCTACGCAGCGCAAGTTTGTTTCAGCCGGCTGTCACGCCCCCTCTAACGCCCACAATCGCCTAACGCCCACAATAAACGAGTTTAAAAGTATCTGGCGCCCACACCTTTAAAGATTTTGGTGCACTTTTATTGCATTTATCAATACCTATCGAAATGTAGAAGAAATTTTTCAAATCGGACCATTCGTTAAAAAGTTATGCCAGATTAAAAATTTTTTATCTCCATCTCCCACGCACTCACTTTGGCTGAGTAACGGGTATCTGATAGTCGGGGCACTCGACTATAGCTTTCTCCCTTGTTTTGTATTGCTTTGAACAAAGTACTGATGTTTTTAATATTTTTATGGATTTATGGCAAAGCCCAAGTTTCATCACTGATAAAGTTTCATGAAAGTCTAACCTGGTATCATCAAATCTACTGTTTCTCCTTATAAAGATAAAGAAATAACAAATAATCATGGTGGACTATACGATTGCTTCTCTTATGGTTTTCTGAGGGCTCTTTAAAAGTTAGCTCCTCTTACTCTTGAATAATTCGGCAAAAGAGCAATAATCTAAAAACTATCCTTAATACGGAAGTCTTACATTTGCATTTTCTTAAAATTTAAATAATTTAAGACTTATAAGCCTACGATCCTTAAATACCATTCAATGATCCCCAGCTACGGAGTCAAGCGCGGCGATACTGGCGATGGAATGTCCGGGCTGAAGCTTCTCACGGTGACCATAAATCTTCTGCGTAAGCGTCGCCAGATCCTGATGCTGCCCATCACCATGTTCATCGGTCTGGAGGAGGCCTTCCTCGCCGTGGACTTCACCCGTTCGTTTGTGGCCTGCGGCTGGGGAATCTCTAGGATCGGATTCGCCATGATCTGTTTTGGAGTGGCGAATGCGGTGGCAGCTGGAATCGCAGGCGCGCTAGTGGAGCGCATCGGACGGGTCACCCTGGCCGGACTGTGCGCTGTACTGAATCTCTGCCTGCTCACCTACATGTACTCGTGGGAGGCGAGGGAGGGTGACTACCTGAGCTACTGCACCTTTGCGGCGATTTGGGGCATTTGCGATGGAGTCTGGCTGGTGGTGGTCAATGGTTGGTGAATCCACTAAGCTCGAGCTTGAGCTCGACTCAAAGCTTTACTAACTTTTCTATATTTCAGCTTTTTATGGCATTCTGTTTCCGAACCATCTGATTGCCGCTTATAGCAACTTCCGGCTGTGGGAGAGCACTGGTTCCGTTATCGGCTACGTCATCAGTTCGCAGCTTTGCACCTCAACCAAATTGCTGATTTTAATGGGCGTCATGTTGGTGGGCTGCGTGGGGTGAGTTTCCAGTTTGAATTTCACGAGATTTTGACTGATATGCGGTGATTTCCTTCAACAGGTATGGTCTCATCGAGTACCGCGTTTGGCAGAAGCAAAAGAACCTGGAGGTCATGCTAAGTGACTGATAAATAAATCAAATCTAAACCATTTTCTTGCCATTTACATTTTGACTCTGTTTTTTAAACCCAAGCATTTTTAGTTCAAACCCCCTTATTTAAGGCCCCAACTTCCATTACCCAACTCTAAAAAACGTAAACAGAGACAGTTGCTTTATGTGATATCGCCAAATAATGTTAAGAAACGGTTGTGCTAAGAACTCCACGTTACTGAATAAAACCAAGTTTGTGTTAATTTTTTAAATAGTATTTTTTATTACAATCATTTAAATATTTGTTCGGTTGTAGCTGTTTTCTTGCTATGTACCATTTAAATTTCGTAGTTGAAATATTTTTTCGTTTCTTTTCAATCATAATTTTTTAAGTTGCTACATAATGTTGCTTATTCTAAACACTTGCTGTCTTTATAGCTTGCTTTTGTTCTTTTTGAGTGCTACCATATAGAATTTTCTTAGTTTTCGAGTCTGAACTGGCTAAATACTAGGGTTATAATTTGTTTTATAAATTGTTGAAATCAGATTCGTTTCAGTATACAAGTTTAGCCAACGCATTAAATGCAAATATTTTTACTCATCGCTTACGAGCTCTAAAGAATTTCTTAGACTGCGGGTCGTACATAGATTTTATGCAGTTTTCGTTTAAATGGTTTTAAACATTTAGTATGTAATTTGTTACGTGGTATGAACTGGTTTCATTTTTCGTTTCGTTTCTGTTTTTGTTTTTTTTTTTTGGAATGGCACATCAATGTGATAAAATTTGGCCTAAAACTGCACAAGTCTGCCTTGGGGACTTTAGACTACTTTTAGGCTATTTGGGATATGATAAGTGTGTTAAGTAATTACTTAGATGGCTAAATATTCAATTGGATTGGGTTCTTGGGTCTCGGGTTGTGGTTCGCTTGCGTAAGCCGATGTCCTTTGTAAATGCTATGACACACAGTATTACTTTACATGGCCTAACTGCTAAACTCTAGGGTGTTGTACAACTATCACACTGTAATACACGCTTTCTCTCACACACACAGACATTTGTATTCACGCACACTTAGACACCTAGCTATATACACGGGCCAGCTATTTACAAGGGCCCCTGGCCCTATACCATGCCCTTGGACATCATGCGAACGGTGTTCTTGAGGGCCTGTCGCTTGTTGCAGAACCAAATGCGGATCACTTCGCGCTCGTATCCCAGCTGATGGGCCAGTCCGGTGATTTCGGTGCCTGCGGGGGAGGTGAATATCGTTAGAGCAATTCCTGGATCTTGGACTTCTTGTAACTGAAAGTTACCACTCACCCGAAGGATGCGTATTCCGCTCGAAGTGCGCATTCAGGAGCTCCAGAGCCTGCGGCGTGAAGGAGGTGCGCCGCTTGCGCTTTTTCGACGGCTCCACGCCAATGTAGTCGGTAAGGTGGTTCTGGCCCGATTTGTAGCGGTTCCAGTGGCTAAATGGGCGGAGAGAAACGCAAGTTAGTCGGGCTTGTCGCAAATTGGCGCCCAACGTGGGGCAAAACGGCGCGTGGAACTGCCTCCATACTCTCACCTCTCTTCGGCCTCCTTCATCCAGCGCTCCAGCACAGGCTTGATCTTCTGTGCGCTCTTTGGTGTGATGTCCAGCTTCTCGAACCTGCGGTTTGGGAGTGGAGTGGAGGGGGGATTGGTATGGAATTAGATCGCTGTTCTGATCGCCCGATCGGCTTGTGCACGGCAAGCCCTTTATAACGCAAAAGAAACGTGACTAAAGTGCCAGGACATTGTCAATTAGCATTCTCTTTCGGTTCGGGTACGCTCTTTCTTAATTCTTCGACGGAGAAATTTCGTCTCACTTCGTTTCTGATGAGCTGCTGAAACTCTGCTCATTGGCAATGCCCTGGGCCAATTTTTGGAAGCGCATTTATGCAAATTAAACGTGAAACAAAAGAAATACATGGCGAAATGAACAGGTTAATGAGCCTTGCACTTTAGTTAGGTTTCTCTTGGACTGCACACACACACACACACACACACACACAGCACACACACTCCCTCAAGGAGGCACACATACATGTTCTGCTGCTGCGTCGACAGTTGAGCGGCGTACATCTGCGCAGCGAGTGCACTGCTTGCATTCGATAGTTGGCATTTGAGATTCGATAGTTGGCATTCGAGATTCGATATTCGGTATTCGGTATTCAGTGTTTCGGTATTCAGTTTGCGGTGGGTGGCATTCGACATTCGATGTTGAGAGAGAGAGAGTTAGATAGAGTTGGCGTTTGAATCGAAAAAATAAACAAATAAAGTAAATAAAATTAATTTAGCATTTAATTGGTTTGTTGTCTGTTTTTCGTGGTTAATTTAGCATTTTTTAGATTTGCTAGAAAATGTCCTGGCACTCTTCGAAAATTGGTTCCAGAAGTTTACGAAAAACAAATTAAGGTAAACATAAATATGTGGACTTAAGCAAAAAATATTGTTGAGAAAAGTATAATGAAACACGTTTGCTAAGAGGGGAAAGCAGCCGAAAAGGTCCTATTTTCGCTTCATCTAATACTGATCCAGTTTATTCAATACTTAAAATAAATGAACATTGCCATTTTAAGGGTCTATTTTGATTTTAAAAACAATAAAAAAGAGACAGAAACCTTTTAAAAGGTGTATGAAAGTATGCTAGGATAAACTCGGATTTTTTGAAGCATACTTTTAGACAGCTTTTAAGATGGTTTCCATAATATTATTGAACAAATATGAGTTGCTACTCAATCTTTTAATTTATGGACTAATTTTAACGGAATGGAAATATTGAAAATAAACCTATTAGGGTAAGTTACTACACTTGGACTATATCCTTTGCTTAAATGCTATGCTAGTACGGCTCGTCCATGCATATCTCACCTGCAAATGGCGCTCTGGCTGTAGGCGGGTCCCTCGGTCACCGACAAGGCCTGGCCCACCTGGGTTTGGGTGAGTCCCAGCGACAGGCGCCGCAGCTTGAAGGCCTTGGCGAACTCCTTGATCTCGTCCAGATCGATGCCGTCCACCACATTGGTAGTGGCCTGGTTGATGGTGGGTTCATCTGATGGAGGAGATGGAAATCAAATCCGGTTAGTGGATGGCCCAGACTTTGCTTCGAATGCATTAAGTCTAACTAGTAAATGACAAAATTAGCTCAGCTTTCCGGCCTAATAAGCCATGTAAATGACATCATAAATTTCCCTCCTGTCCTGGTCTTAATTACACTTAATTGCGGTAATGGCAAAACATTATTGCATAGTGCAGCACCGGTAAATTGATAAAGCACACGGCAAAGACACCTGCCAGGTTGTTCTTGTCTATTAGCCGAGTGCGAAACTCACGGCTTTTATCTGCCTAATTTGTTTGGAGGAAGCTTCAGGCTTCGGGATGCAAACTACTCGCGTAGAATTTTGATTTATTTATTAATGATATGCAAGGAGGGAAGGGTTCCAGTCGACAGACAAGCAACAACAGCTAACTGCAACTTCAACGGCAGCCCTGTGCTTTGGCGGTAATTAAGATGCGAGAATGGATTGGAGGCGAAGGATGGTTATGGCCGGGTAAAGGATCCACATCCTTTGCGGGTCGTAACTCAAGCTGTCGTCGCAGCTAGCTGGCTGGCTTTGTTTGCCCCGAATGGTGTTGTTGTTTGCTGCAGCGTTTGAAATATGTCATTAAATGCGGAAGACATCTTAAGTTTTTGTATGCATCAATTAGTAGTAATTAAGCCGCATATTGTCTGCAATTTGTATGCGCAAACGATGCGATGTCGCAATCGAGACTGCTCGAGGTGGAAGCCATCCAATCCTGATGACTTGGCTCTAATGGGTGCCTTGATTTCTTGTCACTGCCGGGGAGCTTGTGCTGATTGCATTTTTAATGCATCCAAAAGTTTCAATTAAGGCCTGACTTTGTAGGATGGAGGGGCGGAATCTAATCAATTCAATATGCTCAAGCAAAGGAGCCTCTCTATATATGGGGAGCCATCTCTATATAATCCGCCCCCTGCTAATCCCATCAACGCGAACTCGGCTGACATGTCTTGGCCCCAGGAAGCCTAATCCAATGCCAGATGCGGAGCGTGACAACGTCAACGCCGCTGCTAATTTGCCTAACACTTTCGGTTGACATCCCTCAACTTTGGGCAATGCATTCTCGCAAGTTTTGTTTAGCTGCTCACCTAATCCCCGGCCCCCAGATCCCCAGATCCCCAGTTCCCCCGGAACGCAGCATCAATTATGAATCCCGCCCGTCGCCGGGAAGTCGTGTAAATGCACGGCGAAACTTTTCGCACACACGCCAAAAGACACCGGGAAATGGTGGAGGGGAAATCTGGAGGAGTTTCAAGTTGATTTTCTTTTGGAAAATTACATAAAGTGCAGGCAACTTGTTAGAGCTTTTGGCATTGCCAGCAAAGTTGGCTTTCGACGAAAATTTCGTTAATTAATGTTGGCCAAAAAGTTGATTTTCGCCCCGCGCCTTTGTGCGCATATCACTCATACGCCGAGTTGCACACGAGTGCGGCTCTTAAAATATCAAATCATCATCAGCTCGCTGCGGACCCCAATTATAAGTACATGTACAACTGCGAAGGGCACTCGAATTTCAGGCCTCCGGCTCATTGGGATCATTACACGCTGAAGGATGCTTAGAACAGTTTTGGGGAATATTCATATATGTGTACGAAATTAATGCTAAGCTAGCTTGGGCGCTTTAAAGTTGCGATGCTAGCGGTTTACAGGTGTGAGGTTTTCGGTTAGTTAAATGAATAGGTTTTTTTTTAAATACAAAAATATTAAAAAATGTGTTTTTTTGACTTTTGTTTGAAATATACATATTTCGATATATTCGATATTTTTCAAACATCGATGTTTTCGATAAACATATTTTTTTTACGCTTCTTTAATAATTATAATTATTACATTTTTATTACATTTAAAATTTTTTTCTTCAAATCGATATTATCGATACAATATTGTGAAAATATCGATATTTTTAAAGTTTTAGTTTATAAGTTTCCCAATCGGCTTGCATCGCATCATTAAAGTATTTGAGAAGAAGAAAGAATCGATCTTTACTCACTCGGTGAATCCATGAGCAGGTCGTTGTCATTGTCGTTTCCATTGGGCGACAGGTGCGGCGGTTCGCTCCGGGACGAAGGACTCAGCTTGAGGGGCTGCATGTGGGAGACGCCCGAGGTGGAGGGACCCGGACCCGGCGAATCATCCCGTGGCGAGGCGGACGAGGCTCTCGTGGCCGTGGCCGTGGGTGCCCCCAGGGATTTCGTAATGGTTAGCTCGCCATTGGAGGCATTGAGTCTGAGATTGAGATTGGGGTTAGGATGATGGGTGGACAACTCAAAGTTACGATCGACACCCACCTGTTGATGCTGCTAAGTACGTTGGCCGTCGCACTGGATCCCGCCCCAGCTGGCGCTCCACAACTGCTTGTGGAGGTGGCCACCCCGGAACTGGGGCCGTTGCCCAGGTAGTCCCGCTCCAGATGCGGCGAACCGCCCAGCGAGAGGGCGTGGCCCTGGGGCGAGTGGGTGCGGAACAGCGGGGAAGTGTAGCCTCTGTCGCTGATGCTGTTGGCCGCCGAACTCGAGGGGCCGGAACCGGGTGGCGAGAGACGTCCGGAGGGCAGGCTGCCGCCGTGGTGACCTCCGCCCGAGCTGGACGAAACGCTGGCCCTGGTGGCCGTCGCCGTGGGCGTATGCGAGCGCCGCTCATGCCGCTCCTGCCGCTCCAGTCGCTCCAGCCGATCATGCCGATCGTGGTGCTGGCTGAGGTTCATTCCGGTAGTGGCCGTGGATCCACCTCCTCCTCCTTGACCGCCCATCCTGCCCTGCGGACTGTGCTTGGGCGAGACCGTCGAGGAGGAGCCCCGCAAACTGTGTCCGAAGTGGTGACGTGGTGGCGGTGCCGGCGGCGAGTTGCTGGCACTCAGCTCCAGCGGCTTGAGCTCCATCTGCGGAGCGGTCAGCTCGTCCGGATGCCGCAGGCTGATCTGCGGCAGCGAGGAGGAGACCGTTGAAGCGGATTGCGGCTGCAGGTGGTGGTGCAGGTGTGTCTGCGTCTCGGGTTTGATGTGCAACTGCTGCTGCAGCAGGAAGGCGGCTCCGGGTGGCGGCGGTTGGGGTCCCTTGGCGGGCAATCCAGGACTTCCGCCCGTTGGCGAACCCGCCGTTGGAGATCGCTCCGCTGAGCGCCGCAGATCGGCGGCCAGGTGGGAGTGCGGCAGGTGACCAATGCCCATGTGCTGATCCCGTTCCCGCTCCCTCTCTCTCTCTCTTTCCCGCTGATGTTGCTGCACCTGCTGATGCTGCTGTTGTTGCTGCTGCTGCTGATGTGTTGCTGCTGCTGCAGCAAAGAGCTCCGGATGCAATGCCGTCAGCAACTGCTGCACGCCCGTCGAAAACAGATTGGGCTTTAGTAAATTCGTGGGTGTCTGGGCCAATTGGGGCAGGGCGGTGGCATGTTGCAGGGCGGCTAGTGATGGCGGTAACAAGTCCCGCTGCTGCTCGCGATGCTGCTGTTGTTGTTGCTGTTGCTGGTAGCTCGCAAAGGCGCCGAATGCGTTGGGCAGAAACTGCTCCGTGGTGGGGATCTGCGGACTCACCGGAATGGTGAGGATGGTCTGAACGGCAATGCCTGAAAATGCGAAAAATTATATATTAACTTTTATCATAAATAATTTTCACAAATAATTTAAATGACCCCAAAGTGTTTTAAATACTAAGAGATAGGAATGATAGATTAAGAATTAGTATTAAATTAAAAACACATCTTATGATCTAGCTATTTGACCATCTGAAGCTCCTAACTACAAAATATAATTGCCCTTATTTATTTTATGAAATAAAATTGACAGAAATATGAATTTATTATAGGTATACTCCAAACTAGTCTTAAATTATTTTTGAGAAATAAAATCCGTTTATTTATAATACCTAAATATATAAAAGTTTTAATAAAAAATGATAATTTATACTAAACATAATTTTTAATACGTTTAATACCCAAACAACATAATTTAATTTTGAGTTAACAAAAAGTCCATATAAAGTATTTCTCTAACTTTCTATACCTTTGCTCTATAGAGCTATAGCTCCTGGTATTTAGTATTACTATTTTTTCGCAAGATTACCGTGAATCCTTTTTCTAGCCACATGGAGAGGAAATTGAAAGTTTCCCTAATCGCTTTATGACCTTTTCTTCCCCGCGACTCTGGCAACCACGGGAAAGTCAAACCAAGTCAACTATGTTATTGATACCCGGACAATCCGGACGGACAAGGGACAACCACCCCGTAGAACTAGACCTCCACTCACCTTGGGCCGTGGGTATGAGCAGCTGGGCGCCCTGGACGCCCTGAACCAGTTGCCCCGAGGCGAGAATCAGCTGGGGCATCTGGGCGCTCGCCGGTGGCGCCTGTAAAGTGGGTGGTGGAGAGGCGGTGGCCGCCGCAAGGACATTGGCCAGCGAGGAGGCGCTGAGGGGGTGGTGCGGCGAGCTGCTGCTGCTGGGATTATCCGGCTGCTGCTGCTGCTGCTGTTGGGCGGAGTTGGAGCCGGAGTTGGTGGCCGAGCCGCCGGAGTTGTTGGCGGAACTGCCGCCCTTGGCCGTCTTGCTCTTGCCGCCATTGTGGGTGGGCGAGGAGATGGGCGCCACTGCTGCTCCGGTGGTGGCTGCGGGCTCACCGCCCACGCTGAGATTCAACGGTGAATTGAACACCGAGGCGGCTAATCCTTGAAGACTTGCCAGTGCAGCTGCCGTGGCGGGGTGGTGATGATGGTGCTGATGCTGATGCCCATGATGCGGATGCGGATGCGGATGTTGCTGCTGCTGCTGCTGCTGTTGTAGCGTGGCCAAATTTTGTAATTTCTGCAAATTTATCATGTCTTGCACTGTGGGATTTTGAACAAGAGTCACACAAAATGTTGTCATTAGTTTTTGTTGCAAAACTCTTTACCGAATTAGTGGCGGGAGGGGAGGGTTGGGTTTTTGGACTGCCTGCCAGCACTAATTGCCAGTTTACTTTGGCCCGGGCTGGGTTTTCGGTTTTCTGTATTCTGTGTTCTGTTTTCGGGGATAAATGACTGTGTCGGTGCGGAATTCAAGGATGGAAACTCGCTGTGCAAAGAAGTCTTAGATAAATTATAGAAAATTAGTCTGAGGGAATTAGAGCGTTAAATGTAAATGCAGCCAAATAAGGATGGCCGTAAATTGTCGAGTGGCACGAGTAGGAACTATACACAAATTTAAATCACATATATTTTATTGTTGTTACTTGAAATTTTGAAAGCCTATTTTGAACTTGGGAATTTTATAAGCACTTTAATTGTAGAAAATCAAAATGTCATCTTTAAAATTTGTATAATTATTATTTATTTAAAATTGTTATCCAAATCAATATTATGCCAAAAATTCTAGTATAAATTTTAGACCTCAAAAGTGGGAGATTCATGGACAGATTGTGGTTACCAATCACTTTATATATTACAAGTTCCGTTTCCATTCTTGATCCCTAATATATGTTTTGTTTGTGCTGCTGTTTGGCTTTCGATATGTACTCACTAGTTCCGTTCAGATGCGCCGCAAACGCCTTGGCCTGGGCCTGTTCCTCCCGTCGCAGCCGCAGGACCTCCGCCGCCTGCTCCTCCGCCTCCGCCTCTCCTTCGCCCTCCCCCTCCCCCTCGTTCTCGTCCTCCTCCCCATCGATTTGCATGGGCAGCGGGAGGGGCAGGGGCAGGGGCGGCGAGGAGTGCTGGTTGGCCAGGGAGGCGGCCTTGGCTGCCAGATTCTTATAGAACTCCAGCTCCTTGACGTGATCCTTGCTGTCGAACGGCGAGTGGGAGTGTGAGTGCGAGGGGGGCGGGGGCGACAGGAGGGCGTGGCCGTCCGTGATCTCCATTTCATCGTCGTTGTTGTTGCTGCGACTGCTGCTGTGGTGGGGATGATGGTGGTGGTGGTGGTGCAGGGAGTGGGCGTGGCTGCTGCTGCTGGGCGAGTGAATCTTGTGGCAGCTGATCTCCTTGTCAAAGTCCTGAAAAATAAGAAGAGAGAAATGGTCATTAAAAACTTGCTTTGAATACTGTGATTTTTCGTTGAATTTATTTCCCATTCAGCTGAGCAACTGCACCTTGAAAAAAACACACACATAAAAAATTGATATAAAGCGATTATCAATTTGGTATCAATTTTGACTTGATATGAGGGCATCTAAATTAGATATGCTCGAAATGTAAACCACATGTTCTAAGTATGCCAGTTCGAATTTTGTGTATTTTTCCTTTCTACTCAAGTAACTTTAAGCGCTATCTCGCTCTATTTCGAATTGAGAGAATTTGTTCTTGAAGCTTTAGTCGCCATATTGCTTCTTCCTCTCTTTTTCGAAGTCAGAGAATCTCCGAGAGAGAGAAATAGGAAAAATTACCTTATTTTATAGGATTGAATGGTAAAATCGATATGCGTATAAATACCAGAAATGTACCATGCGCATATCGATTTAATCCCTGCTTGTTTTTTGTTTTATGTGTATGAAATGCATTCCAGTTACTTGTAAATAATGTAATTTCCATTTGATTATCGTTTAAGATGGTTTTAATGTGTGGGAATCACAGTGTCCCGTTTCCCTGGCTAAATTCAATTATATTTATGCAATTAATGCCGTGTCAATTGTCCGGCAGAAATCCACACCCAGGAGCTAATGACGAGTCCTGAATCCCCGTTCATTGTTTGCTGATTGGATTATATATTTAAGCGATGGCATTTTCGGACTCGTATTACATTTCATTTGTGCCAGTCGAGGCGACGACACATTCGCTGGGCGTGTTAATAAGTTAATTTAATTTTTGTTGTAATTGTCATCGCACATTTATTGTTTGGCATTTTGATCTGCCACTGCGGATGAGCTGGCCAATTTATGCAAATTTAATTGGTTGCAATTGTGGCGATTCGAGGGAGTCAAAAAAAGGGGGGAAAGTAACAATATTTGTTTGATTAGTCGTTTAAATGGTCGGGTCTTTAAAGTACGCTCTCCAAACGACTTTGCATTTAAAGAATGGGCAAATGCCCAGCACGGCGGAGAAATCCAATGGAAAATGGGTGGATAGGTAAACCAATATAATTATTGGCAATTAATGCTGGCGACGCCAAATGCGCTTAGAGTGGGGCTTTCGAGGGGGGAGGCGAAGCATTAATGCCAGGACAAACGGAGCAGGACCCTTCTTTGCGACGTGGCGGAGCTTCAATTAAATTTTATTTGCCTAGGAAATTAACATAATTGTAGTGCAAAATACGGACCGAAAAAACAAAAAAGAGGATAGAAAAAAAATGGTAAAATCGGTAAAGAGGAGGGACCGAAAGAAAAGCGATAAACGTGACAGGAACGAAGGTAAAGTGTTGAAAAAAATATTTATGCAAATAATTCGAAATGTTTGGTGGGTGTTGCAAGTGCGGCAATTAAATGGAATTTCTGCTGGCCGGGCAATTAGGATTTTATCGCCCAAATAAGGAGCAACTAACTGAGTATCTAACGAGGGACTCCTCACCATAAATCTGTCAATCATCCAACTAACTAACACCAAAAGGGTAGACATTAATTAAAGCACTTGATAAATTTCACTGCAACGTGCTGCAAATTCATTAAAAATTGACATTTATTGGCGCCGTCAGCAGCACAACAGAAACTACTTAAACAGTGGCGGGAAAGGAGCGGAGAAGGTCCTGCCAGGACGAGCCAAGTTAATGTCATTGAACAGCAAATCGAACTAAATTTATGACACGCCGAGAACGAGAGTGTATGAAAAAGGAAAAGAAACCCGGAGCACTGGCAACGTTAATGTCCTGCGAGTGTCCCCGTGTTTTTTACGCTTTGCTCTGTGTGCATGTGTGAGTGCATGTCCTTTATGCAAACAGGCGGCAAACAGACGGCCGCTGACAGCCACTATGGAACACACATACATACACCCGGCACACAAGTAGTTGGGAGTCCACTGATGTGCAATGAATTAACTTTTCAACATATTTACTCACGCTCAATTGAAAGGACTTCGGTGTTCGCTGTGTGTGTGTGAGTGTCGGAGTATCCCTACGGCAGCTACATTGCCGCTAAAAGTTGAAGAACAAAAAGTGGCCACCATAATGAGCCGCTGACGCTGTCGCCCGCCTTTTGTTGCCAGTAGTTCTATTTCTGTAGCCTCGCAAATGAGCGGAAATTAAAAACTGATTTAGCATCGGAAAGGTATGAGGGAATGGGTTCTCCCACCCGATGGATTTCAGAATAATACGTGGAAATAGAGTCGATGTGATCAAGGTTTTTGCATTAAATGGTTAGATTATAAATCAGGTCAGCCAGCTTATTTACTTAATTTATTTACTGATACTTCTACATATATTCCGTATTTAGAGATCAAACTTTTTTATAAAAACTATTCTATAAACAGTAAAAATATTAAAAATAGTGGGTATCATATTTATAATTATATTAATTAATAATTTCTACAGCATACGCTTTTTTTTTATAAAATTACAAATTTTTTCCAAAACAAATAAAAAATTTTTAATCAAAATATATTTGTCATTTTAACATTCAGATATACAGAAGAAGCAGGCTGCCCTTTCATTTGCCTACAAAATAGGTAAAAACACCCAGCTCCTTCCCCTGGATGGTCAGCACAATCGTATCTACTCAGATCCGGACAGTGAAGCCCACTTAAAGCCACCCAACAATCGGCTGGGCATCAACGTTTTCCCTTCGGCTGTGTTTTTTGCTGTTTTTCTTGCGCCACCGTCAAATGAAAATAAGTCAAAAAAATAGAAAATGAATTGAATTATTGCAAAGAGCAAGAGATGCTGTGGGTGGGGATGGGTGATTCTGGGGGATGTGGATGGAAAAGGTGGTGGGGCAGCGGCACTTGACAGCCTCGAATGTGATAAGCAAAAGCCCGGCGCGAAATGGAAAACGCGATGGCAGCGGCAGCGGCAGCCTTTGCTTTTCTTCTTATTATGCTCCTGCACCTCTCTCCCTCTTCGAGTCGGCCGCTCCATATGGCCCTCTCTGTCTCCAGCACTCGCCCTGTCTCTTTCGCTGTCTGTGTTTTTTATGTAGCATGCTTTTGAGCGCGACGCGAAATTATAATTCACACATGTGACCAACCAGGGGGTTGTAGGGTGGTGGGTGCTCGGCCATTTGCCTGTGGGTGGTTGGGTGGTGGACAGTAAAAAAATGCAATTGCCAAAAAGTAGCCGGCAAAAAGAAAGCGAAAACGAGAGCAAGTCGACGTCGCCGAACGGTTGCGTTGCTTGTTTGCTTTAATTGCAAATGGCATTTTTTCCCGGGGAATGGAAGTGGGTGGGAGGGGAGATAGGATGAGGATGTGGAAGTGGCGGACATACACGTTACAAGCTGACCAGCTCCACCACCACCACCGGCCGTCCAGGGAGGCTGGCTCATAAATTGTCGAAAAATATTTGACTTGTTCTATTTTTGGTCACCCCAGGCCCATCCAGCAAAGAGCGGCTGCTGTGGCCAGCAATATGCTCCAGCAGCACCCTTACACCCTGCACCCATTTTCCTTTTCCCAGCCCCTGAAAAACATTTATGAGTGGGCGGCGGCTGGGCCTTGCACTTTTGCATATTTAATGCTTTGTTTAATGCAAATGCACATAATTTCATCACTGACTGAGTGTGAGTTTGGTTGCCAGTGTGCGTAGTTTTCTTTCATGCTTTCCTTTTGCCGAGATACGAAAATGTTTTCCAATTAATATTTATATTGCTTTATGTGCCTGAATTGATAATTTCCCCATTGGTGACTCGAAAGCAAAGCCGAATTGTTTGCTAAAACAGACTGAACTTTGCGGTTGCGTGAGCAATGATGAAATTCTGCATCAAAGGTTGTTGCCCAGAGAACTGAGTGAAGAACATAATACAGATCCTTTTTCATAATATCTTTGGAAGGTGACTATACACAAAAAAATTTGATTGGTAAAATTGACCAATGAAGATAGTTACGTAACTATAAGAAATAGTTATGTGTATTTTGTTTTTGCTTTGAGTGTGTGTCTTTGCTAATTGTGTGTATTTGTTGTGTGAAAGTAACTATTTAATAATTAAATTAAATTAAATTTTAATTGGAAGAATTGACCATTTTTGTGGTTGGAGACTG
Organism: Drosophila pseudotakahashii; assembly: GCA_035046095.1. Lineage (NCBI taxonomy): Eukaryota > Metazoa > Arthropoda > Insecta > Diptera > Drosophilidae > Drosophila > Drosophila pseudotakahashii. The sequence continues at coordinate 1,823,810 of JAWNOE010000247.1, read as the reverse complement.
TTTGACAATAATAACAGTTGATTTTACCAAGTTTTTTTTGTGTGTAGTGCTTTATATTTAAGTAAAATTCTTAACTTTAGCGCTAGGAAAATAACAAAATAATAAAAATATTTTAGCTTCAACATAAATCTTTTAAATTAGGATTCAGTATTTTTAAATATATATTTAAATATATTTATTTAGATAATTATATTATTTGTAGTTTTGTTAGTAAGTCCATTTTGGTTTTCATTTGCATATGATAGGAGATTCTTTGGGGATTTAAATTCGCTTGTTAAAAATAAAATGCGATTAATTAAATTTCAACTTATTTTATGAGGAAAAGATATAAAATAAAATTTATTCCAATTAAATAGTCATTCATTTTAATTAGCCTCCGAGCAGCCTGCCACACGGATTCATGACAATGATGGAGATCAGGCAAACGTTTATATTTCAGTTTCGCATGTTCTTTTTTGACTCTGTCGAAAATCAACCCACCATTCAGTCCATCAATCGCTCCATCAGCTCTCTAAACAAAAATAGAAGAGGCCATCAATTTTTTATGCGACAAGGCGATTTCTTGCGCAATTTGGCCGGAACTCAGTGCCGATAAAGGTATAAGCTGCACCTGCAGGTGGGAGTCCCAGTGATTCCACCCACCACCACCCACTTTGGTAGCAAACAAAAGCTGCACGCTGCAGACATTGCAATTTCGCCGAGAATTCGACTGTTTTCATATAATGTATATGTATGTATATACCGGCACGTGGGCATGTATCGGATATATATAGAAGTCGGTGGATGTGGGCCTTCCATATATGGAGAGAGCGCAGCTGACAGTCGCATGGCGAATGAGCGAAAGAAAACAAAAACGAAGCAAAACAACAGCGAAGCACAAAAACCAAAACAAAAATGTGTAAAAAATGATGAGCGATTGGTGGGAGGGGTCGAAATGGAAAATGGAGCAAAACAAAGAGTGGAAAAGGGGAGACCGATGGATCAGGGGTAGGTCCTGCTGGTCCTGGTCCATCAGCAGCAGCAGCAGCAACAGCAGTAGCAGCAACAGCAACAGCACAACAGCAGCAACATCAATGGGCGCGCCACTCAATCAACCCCACTTGGGCGAAAGTGGGTGGCTTGTGGGTGGATGGTGGGCTCTGCTTGACAACAATGAAGGCCAAGCATTGTCCAGGATTTCGGGGACCACTCAACCCAACCCCCAAAAACAACGACCCACCCACCCCCCACGATTGTGTGTGCGAGCCTGTCCCAATTTTTTTACGTTTTTCCATTTTTCCGTTTACTCCACTTTTTCCACTTTTTTGTGTGCCTTTAATTTTGCTTTCTTCTCTCTCCCCCATTCGCTGGGTGATTTTTTTACGGCCCAGTCGCCTGCTACAGCTTTCTGACTGCTTGGTCGCTGGTCAGCCGCAGTTATTCTTTGGGGGCCAAGAGCGCTGGACATTGGGGCGAAATTCGAAGCTCTGCCGCGGTCACTGGTCATCGCTCTGGTCAAATAAATGCAATTGTACGGCTGTACTTGTTATTCGGCCACCCACTCCTTCGAGCATAAATCCTGAGCCCTCAGACTGCAACCTGGCAACGCCCCACCACCCCCTGCCACCCAATCCACCCCTCCCTCGAAAAAAGCTTCGCACTTTTGCTTGCTTTTCACTTTTGGCGGCACACTTCTTTTTTTTTTGGCCATTTCTTCTCGCCCAAAAATAAAAAGTAAAAGTTGTGCCGCCCCACCACCCCCTGCTTGGCCATCGACTTTGGCCGGTCAGCGAGTGGGTGGTGCGGTTGGGTGGTGCTTTTGGGTGGCCGGGGAGGCCGTGGTGTCTGTCGCGGCATTTATTGCCGCAATGTAGCCCCGGGGAGTTGATTCGTTCGCCTCTCCGCTGCTCATTTGCATCAAAATTTTTAATTGGAATTGGCGCTAGAGATGTCCAGGCATTCCGTTGGGCAGAAGGGGTTAGGAGTCAAGGCTTAGCTCCGCCGACAATTGACGGGCCAAGCTGCAAAACAATTATTTATCACCTCGCTTTCAGGGAAAAATAGATTTTCTTTGAGGACGAAATGGAACGGGAAAGGGGAAACGGTTATTCCACAATATTAAAAGCCACATGAGAACCTACAAAAGTCGTTGGTAATTGGCAATTACGGGGTAAGGATTTGAAAAGAAAAGCAATGAAAATATTTTTAAAAATTATGATAGCGATTATAAAAGGGTTAATCGAAGTAAAATTTATTTTCAATAAATTTTTAAATCATTATTGAATTTTAGCTGCAATTATTATTACTTACACAAGGCATATAGATTTTCTTTACATGGAAAAATCCCTTTGTCTCTACTGTTTTCACCCCTTGCTGTTGCATTGTCACCTTCAGAAGCGACTGATTCCTTTGAGCCCTTTGCTTCAGCCTCGATTTCGGCCATTTTACGCACCCCGGCGATCCTGGCCATTTCCGGCACTCCATTGTCCTCCGTCTGTTGCCGTGTTCTGCTGTTTTAAGCATTTTTTTCGCATTCAATTGTTTTGTTGACTTTTTTAGTTTTGACCCCCCCTTTTTCGCAGGCTCCATCGCATCTCGTTGGCCGCCGTATTGTTTGCTGTTTGTCTGCCGCTGTCTCCTTCTTATTGGCCGTGCGCCTCTGTTATTCTTATTTTTAGGCAACCGTCGAGAAAACACGCAAAAGTTTGCCGTTTTGTGCCACTTTTTTCCGTGGCGCTCACATGTGTGCGAGCGAGTGCTAACGCTTTTCCTCTACATTTCTCATTCGCTGCCGCGTTTCCATCAAGAAAACGAAAAAGTAACATTTTTGCGGGCCTCGCTGATTGGTTGCACCCTCCGCTCATCTCGGAGCTTTTCCCGCCACCCCCAGCCCCTCCTCTTTCCATTTCCCAGCAGGCAGCAGGAACAACACATTTTTTGTTTTAGCCGTAGACCAACACACCCGTTTTATTGTCTCTGCGATATTGGTGGGTGGCTGGGCGGCTGGGGTGAGTGCTTTCGGGGATGGATGGGTGGTTGGCAGGTGCCATTTCAGCTACTCACCGGAAGCATCTTTGTGTGTATCCACCGATAAGAGTTTCCATTGCGAGGTGACTAAGTGCGTAATATGAGCCTGGAAATACGAACTACTTGGTGTGGACAGCTAGAAAGTGGTTTTTTGTACCATATGGCTGAAGAATACTATCTTACGGTAATCACTAAAACAAGGTAAAACGATTTTTTTCGTATGTCTGGCACCCAAATCTTCGAAAAAGTATAAATCAAAATTGTTTGTCCCTTTTAAAACTTTTCCAATGTAGAAGAAATTTTTGGAATCAGACCATTCATTAAAAAGTTATGAGCAAATAATGAACTTCAAGCAGTGCAAGCAGTTTACTGCTCTCCATCTCTCTCGCACTTCTTTTGACTGAGTAACGGCTGTCTGATAGTCGAGGTACTTGATTATAGCGTTCTCTCTTGTTTGTTCTTGTCTTCTTCATTGTTCTCTGAAATCCTAAGCCCTAAAGAATTCTTAGATTTAAATAAATCTAAGTCTAAACTGAGGAATGTTTTTCCTTGGGAATTCCGTGCCAAACCATAAATATTAGTTATTAAAAAAATGTATGTAATTGCCATTTGACGCAAATCGTGAATTTTACCCTTTATTCAATGACAAACTTTACCAAAAGTTTAAAGCTTCAAGTCACTTAATTGTCAACTTTTTTGTAAGCCAATCCAATTTTCTTAAAATTGTGCAGTTCATGCTAAAGTTAATTACTTTGCGCTGGCATATTTTCACCATGTCTCTGGCTACTTGAACATGCCACACTTTCGCTTGTTTAGCTCCTGGAACTCTTTGGAATTAATATTCGTATTTTCAATTACCACTGACACTTGTCTATGGCAGCCGAGCCCAAAGGGGGATTCCCCCATCCACCTCCACCTCCACTTCCACCCACTACCCATTCCCGATTGCCACCCCCGAAGAAGAGCCTACCAGCATTTCTGTTGTTGTCATGGACAACACACACGCCCTATTCCAATCCCCATCGCTAGACCAATGCGGAATGTAAAATGTCATTACCGCTGACATAAATGAATAGCTGCATTCATTGCATTTGGCAGCAGCGCCCAGAAAGAAAGAGACGGACGCACACGAGGAGAAAGAGAGGGAGCGATACCTGGGGCTGCCTTGGCTTCCATCTTAGATTGTTGTAATGGCCGCATTAGCGTTAATTAAAGCCAAGTTTTGTCGTGTATGCATAAGTTGGACATGAATGAACTGCCCGAGCGGTGACAACTGAAAGGAATGTTATCGATGGCACTGCGAATGGGTGAGTTTAAGCGAAGGTATTACAAGGACAATCTATTGTTACGCTAAACCGATAAGGTATCTAAACTATTGCACAAACAATAAAATGATTTAGCATATGGACTGAATCCTTTCAGTCGTAGTTTCAAAGTGCATTTGACCTGAGCATCAGTAGTTCGTTGATTAAAGCTATTAATGAAGCTCATGCAAAGTTCAAAATAATGGAAATAGTTTGTTGATTATAGTTTTTAATGAAGCCCAAGTAAAGTCCTAAAAATTCACCCCCATTTAACTGGAAAATTAGCAAGCTGGCCAGGCACATCTTTTCGGTTCCCTTAACCCCTTTGACACCCCCTTTCGAATACGGAGAGACCGGCTAACGTGCAACTCATATAACATTTCTAATTAAAATTTTGTGCAGAGCTCCCGCCTAAGCCCCCATCGGAAGAAAGGTTATTAACATATTTGCCATAACTAGGGGGTGTCCATGGGGTTGGCTGAGGGTGAGTGCTTGCTATTTGTCCAAGCTGCTGGCCATTAGTTTGGCATGCAATCGGGCAACTTGTCCGAAAAAGTGAGTTCGAAATCGGTGCGGCCATTAGGGGAGAGGCGACATGTATGCATGCATGGGTGCCGGTGCCTAAGTAGCTACGCTGTCTTCATTAAAAATTGTGCTCCGCCATACCCTCCATTTGCCAGCAGCCCTAACGATACACTGAAACTAAAATTGCACACACAACGATTTTTAAAATTACATTAGTGTGTATGTATAACATAGAAGGTTCTCAGAAAATACAGGAAAAATCCTTAGACAACTCTAATCACCTGGAAAAAATGAAATAATAAGGTTGATAAACTAACGATACACTGAAACTAAAATTGCACACACAACGATTTTTAAAATTACATTAGTGTGTATGTATAACATAGAAGGTTCTCAGAAAATACAGGAAAAATCCTTAGACAACTCTAATCACCTGGAAAAAATGAAATAATAAGGTTGATAAACTATTCCTATTGTTTTCTAATAATTTTACATTTTAGTACCTACACTTAAACGCTATAACAGGTTGAAATTTAAATCAATTCGAATTCATAAAGCTTTTTGAAAGTTATTTTTGCCTGTGCAACTCTAGAAGTTGCAGTGTTTTCGCTACCCAGTCTCTGCCTCAAAGGGCAACAACAAATCGGGCTTCATTCCTAATTTAAATGCAAATGAGATTCATTTGACGACGACGTCGTCCAGGCTGCAGCCATGGCCCTGCTTGGGCGAACACCAACCCCACCACCCACACACTTGGTCAATGCCACACACGCATACACACACACACACCACCTTGCACAGACAGCGGGGCAGACACATGAGTCTACCGGGCTTTCTCCTTCTCCGGGGGACTCTGGGTTCTCGGTGCCGGGCTTTCTCCTCGCCAGCGATTGTGTTTTCTTTCGGGTGGGCATCTACATTTATGCAAGTAGCTTAAATGGCTACAAAATGCGTTGCTTTGGCGAGATTTGTAGCATACATTAGGGCCGTGTTGCAGGTTGCAGATGGTAGATGGTAGATGGCAGGTTGCAGGTGGCAGGTTGCAGTGTTGCATGTTGCTGTTGCTGCTGCTGCTGCTTGTGTTGGTGTGCAGTGGCAATTGCAGCCTACGCTTAGGCGCAACCTTAAGCTCAACAATGGCGGCTCTTCCGTTTCCCCTCCCTTCCGTTTAGGGTGCTCTCAGGTCGTCTGGACCACAAATATAATCAGGCTGGAAATATGCCGTGGCTTTCGGGTTTCTTGCTAATTTGGGAAAATCCTCAAACACCTTGAGAACGCTTTGGCAGTCCAATCAAACCGTTATCTAAGTAAATATTTCCCCAGCCGCTTCGTACATGGCCAGGCAAAAACTTATTACTCATGCGCCACGTTGCACTGAGCACCAATCAATATGCAGGCTATCAAATATTTAAACTAAAACTACAAAATAACAAAAATGGCTACGAAAATTTAACTCATGCGTGCAAGTGAGATAGAGATAGATATAGCGAGAGAGAAAGAGATAGAGCAGTTCCCGACAAAGGGATTTTAATTGAGTGCAATGGCATGTGAGCGATATGTGCAGCAGGAAAATTCAGAGCGAGACAGCCGATAAGGGAGGCAAAGACGAAATCCAAGCAATACTGCCCAGTATTTCACCCATCCACACCCGATTTCTGTCTGTCCATGTGTGTGTGTGTGTGTGGTCAAAATGCATTTTGAAGTTATGAATACACATATATCCTGTTGATTTTTGAAATTATCAAGTCTTAAAACACACACACCGGCTTGGCTTGGGTTGTTGGGAAAGTGGGAGGCAGTGTGGGCGGTCGTTTTCCTGGCCTGTGTTTGTGGCCGTTTTTTGCATGAATTATTAAATGCTGTGTAATTTATTTGATTGTGATTGTGCCTACGCCTGTGTGCTGCCTGCATTCGTAGTGGTCCGTATTTATTGCACTTAACTGTTTGGGGTTACGTGTAACAAGGCCCCCCCTCCCCGATTTGCTGAAATCTTATGCATTTGTCATGAATTTGAAATATTTTCGGTCGGCTTGGCTCGGCTCGTTTCCTCTCCATGCCTGTGTGTGTGTGCACTTCAAGGATGGCAGGAGTTTGTCTGCGTTGATGGAGCCACGCATCACCCAAGGGCCACCCAACGACCGCCCCCTGCTAACTGCATCAACTATTTGTCCATGCACATTTGGGTTTTAAGTTATTTCTGCTGCTGCAATTTATTGATCAATATTTTAGCCCAGGCGTTGGTCATTAGTTAGTCCGGTCAGGACATCAAGAAGCACTTAGAGCGAGAGAGATGGAGTCGGTGAGGCCGAAAACTGCATACACAAAGTGCGTAAGATACAATGGAAAGTTTCCTCTGTGATTGCAGCTTATAACCTTTCAGGCCCCTGGAAGAACTTCTTGCGGTTAGAACAGGCTGCCCAGGCAGTAAAATCAATATTAAAATATACTTAAGCCCGTATACGGTCTTTATCGATTTTTTGGTTCTATGTGGTTATTATTACTTTTTTCACACCACTTACCTTAATGATTACAACAGAAGTGAGGAATATGGAGGAGTAAAACGTTATACAAAGTAATTAAATCATTCAAACCCATCAAGAATATTCGAGGGAGCCACGAGAATCTCCAGGAACTTAAAATCTCCTATAAAGGTGTCTAAAAGTAGGCAACCATATAAAGTCCCTTTTCCTTGCCTACTTTTTGACACTTTTATCAGCGATTTGAACACAGAACTGGTTTTAAAATTTTATAAATCTCTTTTATAAGTTTTAATCAATGATTACAACTATTTTTAATTTCCGCGTGCTTTATTGAACTCAAAATCATAGGTCCTTCTAACAACTCTTTTCACACCATTAGACCCAAAGTATATTGTGCGAAATGTATCCACCGGGGAAGCCAAAGTTTGCAAACAATTACACCTGCATATCCTTCGCGCTATCCTTATCCCGAACACAATCTAATTAACTGTCATTGTGTTAAAAAGACGCCAAACTGGCAACCGAAAACTCACGTCCCCGCCCCTTTTCTGTGGCCTGCCAGTTGAACAATGACAGCCGCCCACCTACCTACCCCCACCCCTTCGCAGTAGTTTGCGTGTCAAGTTGGCTCCTTTCAGCCCCTCACCTCCTTCCCGGTCACGTCATCCGTTGCGCTAATACTAATGCGTTCGCAATAACAAAGGTTGCACATGCTCGCCCCACCAACACCCAAAGTTGCCGAGTTGTTGGCAACTAATCAATAGAGCAAAATTTACGTTTAATTAAAAATGTCTGCGTGTGTAAACCGGGGCAGGTGGCGAATGGAAATCAGGTGGGAGAGCCTATGCGGGCTAGGTCTTGGTATCGTGACATTAGCCGAACTGTCAGTATGATAATTGCCTAGCTTAATGTGCAATTAGTCTTAGGCTAAGCTCAAAACGAGGTGAATTCTTTAGTTTGTAAGAAAGTTAAGGCTATCGTGAATCTCAAATTGTATACAGAATTCAAAAGAACTGAAAACCTATTATACTATGACCTAAAATTACTGTGTTTTTTGAATTTTCATTATTATAATAAATTGTTGCATACTTTTAGACATCTTTATAAAAAAAAGATCTTTTTTACTTTGTAAACTTTTTATTTCAGTTATATCAATACTTTATTAACATGGCAAAATCTTCTCAGATTGACCATCCCCGAGAGGTGAACCCTTTCACCTCGTCGCTTCTTCTCCAATTCACTCGAGCCATTATAATTTATCGGCATTGAAATACTTTACATAGGGCCCGCCCCACTTTCTAATGCTACCCGTTTCGAAGATGAGTCCGAACGATGCCGAATGTAATTAGAAATCCTCAGCAAATATACATATGTAAAGCGCTGCTCCTTCGTCCTGTGAGCTAGTGTGTGTATCTGTATCTGAATATGTGTGTGTGTGTGTATGTAAGGGTGGGCGGGAGTGCTGCTGCAGTTGGTTTGATGTGCAAAATGAAGACATTTGAATTTGCGGTTCGGGCTTGAGCACCGTAGGCTATAGATTTTCTTACGACACACGCTCGCACATGCAGGTGTTGGGGTGGGGGTTATATAATGCACCCACCCACACACATACCGTCACCTGCTTTTGGCCTTTGTCTGCCCGCTGGCCATGCAAGTGGGTGGTTGGGCGCCATCTCAATATAAACTGCCTTCAACATTTAATTAGTGTGTTTTCGCACACAAGGCCCAGACGCCTAAGTGTGTGTGTGTGTGGCTATGCAAATGGCGTTGAGCGCAACTGTACATGCTCACATACACACGAGCTCTGCTCTCTTGCTCTCTCGCTCGCTCTCTCTGAAGACATTGACGTTTCGTTGGTTATGCAAATTCCATGCCAACACCTTTTCGGCCAAAGACTAAGACAAACTTAAGTGGGCGAGAGGGCGGGGCATTCTATAAGCCCACCACTCCCTTACCCATACCACACACACACACATGGCTGCCAGACACACACACACACACACTCACATGCACAATTGCCTTTTATAATTAATTTTACAGTTAAGTGTATTTCAAGAAAGTTAAATTTACGTAAATTCGAAAATTTTGAAAGGCCATTGCCTTGCCCACAACCCACACACACACAGCTTCAAGGGTTAAGGCCCTGTGAGCTGTAAGGAGTGAGTGAGAGGAGACTAAGGGGGAAAGAGAGACGTCGCTGCGGCTTGTGTCTGAGACATTTGACTGCTTTTTGGGCTAAGCCCTCCCCCTTGCCAAACCCCTCAGCACTCCTTGGCCGACACAAATTTTATTGAAATTGCCAGGACTGAGGGTACAGTGTACAGTGAACACTGTACTGGCTGGACGAGGCAACACTTACATTATGCAATCTAATTATGCCTTGAGCTCTCAGTGTGTGAGTGTCTGCGGGCAGGACAAAATGGCGTCTCAGCTCATAAGTTTGGGTTAGCCAGGCCAAGAGCAACTTGGCCGGGCATAAAACTTATCGGACAAGTGCGAGACACAACTGACAAAAGTGCAAGAATAATTACATTATAAGGGGAACATTTTAAATTCGAGCTTCCTGGACCAGCAAATTAAGACAAATCCAAGAATGTTATCGAAACAATTTTATTTTTATTTTTACAAATTTTAAAAAAGCAGTTTATTAATGGACATTAAAAAAGCTAACATATCATTTTTAGTAAAAACCAGAAAAAAATTTTAAATACACCAAAATTTTAGTTAGCCATTGTAATTTAAAATCCGTATTGATTTTTATTTTTTTGATTTTTTTAATAAAACTAAAAAAAACTGTTATTTGTTGATTTTTATATTTAACAGTTATTCCTTGACAGTTCTTGAAAAATGAAATATATAAAAAAACATTATAACTTACTAAAAATCTTTAAAAAAATCCAACCGCTCATATGGTATACCTATATTTTCTTAAATTTATTTTACCCACAAAATAGCCATAAATCAAGTTTAGGTTTTATTTTTGATCCCGACGAATAACTGCTATTTTTCAACTTTTATTTTAAAACTCAAAAAATAACAGTTATATTTTGAGTTTTACTTGACAAATCAGAAAATAATAAAAAAATCGACAAATATCAAAATCAAGACTCTAACATGGTCCAATTAAACTGCTATGCCTAAGCCCCAAACAAAATCTTAAACATGCTTGAATTTCCAGCACAATCATTCCCAAAACAAAGCCCCAAATAACCCAATCTAAGCTCCGCTGCAATATCAACTCGCTGCTGGTCGAACGAATAGAAAATCAATTTTGTGCCCCCGAAACGTCCTCATTAAATTGCTCGCCGTACGACTAATGAAATCATTAAAATTGTTTAAAAGCAAATTCTCGTTGGCCGAGCCGTAGGACAAACACACTCGTATATGGGCGAGAGCATGCAAAATTTATGTGGCAACTAGAAACTATGTTTTGGCAACACGCACACAAGCCCCCACACGTACACACACATACATATAGAGCCGGCAAAGGACATTGCCTTGAGTTAGGATCGGGGCCGAGGCCGAGGACAGACAGCAAAAGTTGCCAGTTGAAGGCGGAGGCAAATCCTTAGCAGAGACACCCAGCCACCCCCGGTGACCAGAACCTCAGTCCACCAACCCACCGCCTTCCCTTTTGGCCGCGTGCGCTACTTAAACCCTTGCCGAAAACTATCCTGAAAGGGTTGGGGTAGCAGTCGGGGTGGCCAGACATCGAAAACATGATTTTAGTGTTTTCAAATTTGAATTTTAAACAAGTCATAATATAATTTGGCTAAGCAGCAGCAGCAGCAGTCGCCGGCCCAACATCCTGATCCCCCGGTCCACGGGGCACTTGGCCCAAGTTTGTGTCCACTTGCCGGGCTTTAATCCGTACCAAAACCCAGTCCACCACTCCTTGCCACTTGCCAATCCCCCTGATTCCAACCCTGGCGCGACGACGGCCATAGAAAATTAGCCGAGGCCCTAGCTCATTTTCCAGCTTGGCGTTTTTCTTGCAGCGCCGAAATTGTGAAATTTAAATTAGATACAAAAGTATCTATGGCCCGGAGTCGGGCTGCGCGTGTATGCGTGCCAACTATCCCACACGAAATATTGTAATTTTCTTGCAACTAAAGACGTAAACGGATATTAGCAGCAAATTAAGCCCTCCCATCCGTCCTGTTTTTCGCTGTCCTGTGCGGTTCCAGTCGAAAGCCCTTAGGGATGGCCGAATTCCCTTATCGAATATGCTAATTTGGGCGATTGGTTAGAATCGATAGAGGATTACTTTTGCAACGATTAGGCAAGCTGCTATGAGTTCTCTTCATTAAGATAAGCTAAGAAACCTTAGTTTTTGTATTGATCTGAGACTATAAGTCAATATACATTAAAATATTATAGAATCCGAAAAATTTAAAATATATCTTCTTGTTCAAAATTAGGAATCTTTTATTAATTTTTTTAATTTTTTTTTAATCTGAAGATTTTCTATCTCATTTCAAAACACTTATCGTTGACATTTATAGGGATATTTATAGGGATATTTATTACCAAAAAATATAAGTTAATCTTTTTTTTTTAGTCCCAAGATCTTCTACCTTATTTAAAAACACTTATCGCTGAATGAAAACTTTTTTAGATATAAATATAATATTTACCTATTTATAATATAAGTTTTTATCATACAATTTATAATATTTATTAAATTATATTTTCCATGTTAAGAAGAATCGATAGTTTTCAATTAACTCTCCCATCTTCAGCTATAATAAGTAAATTGAAACTGCTTGAACAACAACAAGAGCAACAGCCCTTTCGATTCGGGTTGCTGCTGTCTTGGGCTTTGGTCTGCTAAAAGGGTCCAAGTATATAGTTTAAATCATACTCGTGTCGACGTCGACTTGGCTACATTTTAAATATGCTTCTTGGGGGTTGGGATCGTAGGTTGCGGAGGTTTGTGGATAAGTTAAGGGGTCGGCTCAGTGTGTGGGCGGGCATTTGTGGGGCGTTGTTATCGTCAACTTGGCTGGCAAGCATTCTCCATTCTAATTTCTAATTATTTCTTCATGTGTGTGTGTGTGTGTGTGCATGGGTGTAGTCGTCTGACCAGATGGGTGGGCCGAGTCCTGCCCCGCCACATCCGTCCGTATGTCTAACCGTCCGTCCGTCCGTCCGACTGTCTGTCTGTCTATGCGAATTAATTAAGTGTTTTCGTGCGCGGGCAAATCCTTTTGCGGTTCAGAAACTTTTGAGCTCTTTCGAGCCAAGGCGAATCACTGGGCCAGTGGTGGGCGGTGGGTGGAGGGGGAAAATCAATTATAAATTAAACATTTATTAAAGAAAGCGCACACATTGCCCCTGGGGGCAACGCAACCGCTTTCTATGCGGATACTACCCGCACTCCGCAATCCAACCAATCGCAAGTTCTTAGCCTGCCTATGCAAATCAGCTGCGGCATAAATAATGCGACATCATTATTTAGGCAGAGGTAGGCGAACAACACGAGTCCCCTTTTCGGATCCAGCCAGAACATTTCTGTCGTCAGTCAGCGATCCATCAATTATGTCTGCAGCTGGGGAAGATCCGACGACTTTGGAGCCTCGAAACCGGGCTTTGTCTCATTTCGATTGTCTTCGAGAAGGAGAGAAGGCTCCTTCCTTTTTCCGCTCCCCTTTTGATTATGCACATGCATTTCGGCTCGTACATCAAACTCGAACTCGAATAAATGTGACGGCCTGCATGCATTGAAAATAAAAAAGGAGTACAAAAAAGGGAGAGAAAACCAAAAGGCAACAGCCAGGGGAATATGCTGATAGATGCCGGGTATAACTGATTTGTGTGTACCCGTATATATCTGAATTGGTAATTTGCTATAAAGCGACTTTAATATGGCACGCAGTTGTCCGCCAACTCCGCGCCCTCTCTTCGGGACACTTTGCATACTCATCCACAGTTGGGCAAATGCTTTCAATTTACATGGCTAAGTAGCAGGCAGCCAGGTTTTCGGAAACCAAAAAAAGAAAGCCTAACTTTTGTTTCCAAGCAGGAAACTAACTGAAAAGTGAGTTCCAGATAAATAAAACCAGAGATAATTCAAAAGTCTATGCTGCTAATCAGTAAATTTGGGGACCCTAAGGGATTATCTTTTAATTTGCTCTACCAAAAGATTTAATTTTTAGAAGGTTTAATAATTTAGACATACTTTCCTAATTAACTTTCGAAAATTCAAAAACTCGAGTAGACAATCCTTAAATCAACACTTGAAAAAAATGGAATAGTAAAACTAAACATCTGTTGAATTAAATGCAAAGCCCTTATTTTGTTTATGTTTTTAAGACCAATGGTTAGACATTAGTTTAGTAACCTTCGCTAACATATAAATAAATAAATATTGTATGAATTATTAAAATATTTGTTTTTTAATTTTTTTTTTAAATTTTCCAATGTTAAATTTTTATGTTTTAAATTGAATACACCCAAAAAAAATCGGTTTGAAACGTAGATCGATTTTAGATTATGTAATAGCAATTTTAACTTGATATGGGGCCAGGTAAATTTGATATGGTCGAAAGGAGTATTTCATGTAAAAACGATATGGATTTAGCATAACCAGAAATTTTCATGCAAATATCGATTTTACGGCTTTTTTTTTGTGTGTACAAAATCTTTCGGTTTACCAGCCTTTTCGAATAGTGATTGTGTTACGGTTTATTTCTAGTCGGAATTTCACATAAGGTAGAAAAGATTATTTAACTGGGCTCGGCTTTGGAATACTTCAGATAACGGAACGGGATGAGTGCTGGGGCTGTGGGTCTTTGGCGACCACTTGACAATTAACCTCTGCTGCCGCCGCAGTTGCCCTTCCGGGGATTTCCCTCGTGCTTCTGGGCCTCGCGAATGAGATCGCAGGCGCTGGGAACCGCCAGGCAGTTGCACTCGATGGCCCGCGGCGGTCGGATGGCCGAGCGAGAGCATTCCGAGAACGAGGGGTACGGGGCCTTGACCTTGGTGCAGTCCGTGATGCGTCGCACCACGTGGCAGGAGACCTTGCCCACGGCCTTGCAGCCGGGCAGCCTGATCTTGGGGCAGAGGCCCTCGGCCACCGGGCACACCTGCTCCGTGGGGCACTTTTCGTCGGCCACGAACACCTTGCGTTTGCGCCGTGGAATCGGGGGACGGGTGCCCGCCTCGTAGCAGCAGATCTTCTTGGGCTTTATCTGAATGGGCGGGCACTCCACCCAGGTGACCTGGTACTTGCGCTTCGCCTTGTCGGAGATCTTGTAGTAGCACTGGTCGTAGGGCGGGAAACGTTCGCGGCAGGGATCGTCGCAGCAGTCCGGTGGCATTTTGACCAGATGATGGAACTGAAAGGAGTCCTCCGGCGGCGGCGGTTTCTTCACCTCGAAGCGAGGATCGCCACAGCCCGTGAACTTGCCGCATCCCTTGCCCGAATCACGGCTGCACTTGGGCGATGGATTGTGATCCTCGGCGTAGGCACGCTGACTAACCACACCCACAAAACGGGGTAGAATTTGCCGATGTCCCTTCAATGTTAAACTGCGCCACAAAGACATGATTGTGAGGACGATCTAAAGATGTTCGGAAAAACAATGGGTTCGCTGCGAACTAAGAGTGGTGTTGACACCACAACAAACGCGCGTTAATAAACCAGCAATTCCGAAACTGAAAAATACCCCCTCGGCACCGTGAAATTTCCTAACTACAAATTTTTTACCGAACACACAATCAGCTCAACTGAGCCGATGTGAAATTTGGAAGAGGCCGAGAGGAACTGAGCTTGAAACTTACTCGACATGGCTATATGGCATTGAAGTTCGGTTCAAGGCTTGCTTCTAAAGAAGATTTGAGATATAGGTACACCCAAACAAAATCGATATGAAACGTAGATCGATTTTACATTATGTAATATTAATTTTAAATTGATATGTGGCCCCGTATATTCGATATGCTCGAAATGAGTATTTCATGGTAAATCGATTTGCGTATTGCATAACCAGAAATGTACATGCGCATAGCGATCTTTGATTGTTCTCAAAAATTTCAAAAACAAATTTTTATTCATAATTTGTTTATGACCAAGTTCGCTTGGAATTGAATTTTAAGTTCTGCTTTGCTTTTTCTAGTTTTGAAAAGAAAAGGTTTTATAGAATATATTTTATAGAATATCTTTCGATTTATCGCTAACTTACTAAAAATTGATATAAGCTGAAAAACTTGTCTTTTGGGTTTATGATAATGTAATTAAATTTTCGGTAAATATTCGATAGTTCTATCTTTATTAAACAAAGCGTGAAAAATATAGAATGTTTCCATTTATCTCAAAATGCAATTTTGTGGGATATGTATCTCTTGGAATAAGTGAAGATGGGTCACTCTATTGAGATTATTTAAAAGGTAAATAAAGTTGGCCTTGCACACCCACTCCAGGCTTTTGTTACGGGCTCTCAGTTAGTCTACACTCAGTCCTTGGCCTAACAAAACATATTCTCGGCTTTTTTTCGGCATTGTGAAACAAAATTTGGTTGAAAAGTTCAAAATGTTGCGAGTGTTGCGTCAGAAGTGTCGTTCGCTCGTGGATCGCAGCCTGCCGTGCCTGGAGTCCTTGGTGAATGCCTGTGCCGCGCTCAAGTTCGATTGGTCCAACCCGAAGGGCCTGATCCTTCCAATCCAAAGCTCTGCAGCTGCCTCCACCTCCAGTGTGCTCCGCCAGCACCTGGTGCGCCGCAACTACAGCAGTCAGCAGTCGTCGGCGGACGACGATTGCGGGGCGCCCAAGAAGTGCGACACTGAGAAGGCGGCGGGCTCCAAGACCTGTGGGCCGGCCCACTTCAAGGGCACCATCTGCGATGCGGCCAAGGGCGGCAAGCGCAAGAAGAAGGAGGCCAAGAAGGAGAAGAGCAGCAAGCCCAAGATTCCGTCCAGGCTGAAGTCCATGTGGTACATACCCGGCTGCGAGTACGAGCCCAAGTGCGACATGAACGTGCGCTACGACATCCGGCACTACCGCATCTCGGACAAGGAGGCCCGCCAGTACCAGGTCACCTGGAACGAGTGCCCCCGGCTGGTGATCAAGCCCAAGAAGGTGTGCATCCACGCCAAGCATCCCCGCCCGAAGCCATGCCGTCGGCAGCGTAAGACTGCCGCGGCCACCGCCCGACCCTCGATGCCCATGCTGAATCCCATGGAGTGCAGGAAGCCCGAGGACGACTCGCCCTGTCCGCGCTGGACCCTGCCCTGCTGCAAGCCCGCCCGCATCCCGCCCAGCTGCCATCGCGTGCGCCGACCCACCGACTGCAAGAAGCGACCGGCCCCGTATCCCAGCTTCTCGGAGTGCAAGCGCGATGAGCTCACCAAGGGCGCGCCCATCGAGTGCCTGTGCCTGCAGGTGCCCATGGCCTGCGAGATGTGGGCGGAGCTGAGGCGGAGGATCGCCCGGGGCAAGGGGGCGGTCCTCAAGTGCGGCGAACTGTAGGTGTGGCCATAGGCGGCGCAGAGAGTCCAGTCGTACGACATCTGGCCACATTCCGGCCGTTATTCCAACCTAGTTAACACGCATCCAAATTCCAGTTTTCTAAAATAGCCAAGCCATATACCATTTTCAACAACCTTTCGATCTACACACTCTCATCCGAAATTCAAAATGCTGTAAAAACGCTGCGGGAACTGGCTGGGCAGAAGCCTAATGCCACTGGCCACCCGATTGGCCAGTTGCGGTGGTGATTCCTCGGACAAATCCAAGTCCAATTCGAAGGATAAAGGCAAGCCGGAACCCAGTTGCAAGCGATCCGCGAAGAAGAAGAACTGCTGCAAGGTTCCAACTCCCTTTCCCAGCTACTCCGAGTGCAAGCGAAAGCCGACTGATCCCAAGCCCTCCAAGGAGTGTGATTGCTGGGACTTCGACAAGTGCTGACTGTTTGATATAGCCCGGCGGATTGCGGCCCTTCCCCACTTTCACACCACAGACTGAGGACTCGATACTCACACACAAGACCTTTGGTGGCACTGGGAGCCTAGGTTTATTGTCCATGTCTCGAACCCTTAGCATTAATCTGGGCACCTATTTTAAAGCTTAATCCAACTAACCGACGTTGAAGCAATACAAAAATGCCTTTTGTTTTAATCATTGACTTTTATTTGGTGGGATGGGCAAAGGGTCTTTTTTTTAACAGCTAAATGGATTGTACTGAAAAAACAGTTATCCAATTCTGATATGAAAAATTTACCATTTTTTTTTTTGAATGGAAAATTCTAGTGAATATTCGCTAACAAAACGAGATTTTTAGTTAAAAACCTATGTTTTTTATATTTCTCCATTGCGTGATTTTGAATCCAATCCAATCATCTTGATTGAAATTGGGATGGATATTTTAACGCAACCTTTTCACTCAAAAAAACTGATTGTGTGTGGCGATTGGATTATATAGTGTTTTTATTTCTTTAAAAAAAAAAGTTCACTACCTTTGGAAAGCCCAAAACTGAATTGGAATAATTTTGGCGACCAAAAATTTTTTTTCTGACGAAAAATGCAGACAAATTTGTAAATTTGGTTTCTTTTTTAATCTATTTTATTACTTATATTAATATTTATATAAATGGCAATAAACAGGAAGTTAAAACAACCACTATTAAGGAAATATTACTTATAATATACCATTAATGTTCCGGCAAAGAGTGTCTAAAAATGAGTAATAAGTTTACAAAAATCAACCGAAATCTGGAATCTAGTGAGCCTTGAATTTTCAGCCTTCAACATAATTTCCCCCTTTCTTTCATTTTCACACTTGGCATTAAGTTAAAACAACATTTTTTTTCGGTCTATTATTTTGTATTGCTTTCTTTTCTCTCTTTCGAAAGTTTGTATTGAAAAAAAATCTAAATTTAAAACTAATCAAAAATGAATTCGTCAAAAGCTTTGGTGAGCAAACATATGGTGGCCTTTGGATTCAGCAACCTAGTAAAGTGTCGCGGGATGAAAAACTTCCGACTGGATGACATTCACTACAAGCCGGGAGCGATGAAGGAGCGTAGCTACAAAAGGACTTGGGCGGAACAGCAGATGGAGCAGCCGGAAGTTGAGGAGCGCTTGGATGACACCAAATACAACCCAGGACGCTGGACAGAGCGTGAATACCAGGCAACCTGGCGGGAATCCGTTCAGGACGATCTTCAGGAGGAGCCAGAAGATCAGCGATGCGAAAAAGAAGAAACATCTGCCCCCGTGCTACGCCGATCCTTTGATCCCAAGAGGCGACTCCAGAGGATCGCCATTCCCGCCAGTCAGTTCATCTCCCAGTTCATCTCCACCCAGAGCAAAAACAAGAGGCGTCACGTAGAAGCTGCCGCAGATCGAATGGCGTACGATGGTTACCAACTGGCCTGAAATGCCCACTCAAATGCTTGTTGATGACGAGGACACACTTAAATTCAATTTAATTTGTTAATTGTTAAATTCAAACTTCAAATTTAAAAGGTTATCTTTTTTTGTGCACCAAATGAAACAAACAAATATTAACAAGAGAGAACGGTATAGTCGTGTGCCCCGACTATCAGATACCCGTTACTCAGCTAAGGGAGTGCGAGGGAGATAGATATATAAAATCTTTGATCGGGCATAATTTTTAAACGAATGGTCCGATTTGAAAAATTTCTTCTACATTTCGATAGGTATTGAGAGTCACAATAAAACTGCATTTTTAGTTTTCCAAAATCTTTAATGGTGTGGGCGCCAGACACCTTTCAAAAAATGGTGTAGGGCGATTGAGGGCGTTAGAGGGGGCGTGGCACCATTTTGAAATAAACTTGCGCTGCGTAGGAACTCCAAGAATATGCATGCAAAATGCCAATCCTCTAGCTTTTATAGTTTCCGAGATCTCAGACAGACGGACAGACGGACAGACGGACATGGCTAGTTCGACTCGGCTAGTGATCCTGATCAAGAATATATATACTTTATAGGGTCGGAAAAGCTTCCTTCTCCCTGTTACATACTTTTGCACGAATACAATATACCCTTTTACTCTACGAGTAACGGGTATAAAAATCATGAATAAACTTTACTTTTTATTTAATTATTTCTTACTTGTAAAAAAAAATATTGCTCACAAATAAATCAAATCAAAACCATTAACTCTACTATTATATGAAAACGATTATTTTCAGCACCAATTAAAACGATATTTTCAATCTTAGCAATCTAGGAACTTCACTTCACAGTTTGAAATTCATTGAAAAATCCGTATCCCATACCGTAACGACGCCCATGATGAAAATTTCGCAGTGACTTCCTTATATTTTCTATAATTTTTAACCCACGACTAAATTTTTTCAGTGTGTACGACACCTTTGCAGCCTAATTCATTCGATAGATTGATTTCGGCTTAATTATATCAATATGATGCTGGCAAAGAAGTCGCTTTCCCGAGCTCCGGCTGCGATGAGGAGTGGATTAGCGGTGACGGCCAACCAGATTCGTGGCATGGAGACTCTGTTCGATCCGTACACCAACGGTGTGCCCAAGATGGCCGGCCAGCGGACGGATCTGAAGAAGAAGAAGCCGCAGGACAGGACCAAGGTGCCGATGAAGGACATCTGCTGGATTGCGATGCGCCGCTCAGAGTACAAGTGTCGCTCCGATCCCGAGTTCAATGTGCCAGCCTTCATTGACTCGCGAAAAAAGTGCATCGGTGATCCCTGTTCGAGTTCCTACCCACCGACGGACCTCACCCTCTACAAGCCCTCCGACAAGCTGAGTCGCAAATACCAGCGCACCTGGTGCGAGTGCGAGCTGGAGGAGCAAAAGCGAAAGGCTGTCTGCCGCTGTCGTCCGCCAAACTTCCTGCGGCGGGCCCGTCGAACACCGCCGCTCGAGACCTCGAAGGTCTGCCCCGATGGCAACGAGAGCCTGGGACTAGGGCTCTGCCGACCGAAGCCGGTGGCCAGCTCCTGCCCCAGGTTCAAGCTGCCCTTCTGCAAGCAGGTCAGCTCGAAGGGCTGCCGGCCAGGACGACCCCTCAGCGATTGCATTCGCCGCCGGACGAAGTACCCCAGCTTCTCGGAGTGCAAGACGGATCCACTGCCCGACGTGCCGCCCACCCAGTGCTTCTGCATCAACCAGCCGCCCATGTGTGTGGTGTGGAACTACTACCGCATGAAGAAGTCTTAGTTGCCAAGGTCGTTCTGCATTTATTAGTCTACCATCCATCAGTTTCGAATAAACAATAGAATAGGAATTAATGGGCTTTGATTGGGGATCACTGGGTGGTTACAAATTATTCTCTTTATTTATATACTGATCTTTTCATTATGAAATTTAATTGTTAGATTTTTCAAAAGGAAGGTATAATGAGCAATGGGCGGGGATTCCTTTGGCTAGCGTGTCAGATCTTTGCATCATCAAATAAATTTTGAAATAGCACCTTTTCGGCCGATGTCTCTCTAAATTAGGAAATTCGGAAAATCAAAAGATCCACGGAAGCAAGGGAATCGGACCATTATGATCGCCTCGAAGCTGCGCCTGCACCGAGCACCGATTCCAAGGATCCTGGTCACCAGTCGCTGGTACAACTGGGGCAACTACGATGCCAGCTCCGGCGAGTGCTGCAAGATGCGCGACAAGGAGACGACCGCCTGCAAAAGCGGCAAGTGGTACTGTCCGCTCGAGTACCAGCCCACCAAGTGCTACGAGAAACCCTCCTTCGGCGAGAAGCAGTATCCCCAGTACCTTCAGGAAATCTATCGGTGGAGCAAGCCAGAGACTGACGTTGACTGCTTCCTGAAGCTCATCCGCCATGACATTGATCACTACAAGCCGTCGGACAAGCACCGCCGTTACCAACGCACCTGGCCCGAATGTCCGCTGCTGTGGCTGCGACCCAAGGACACCTGCTGCCCCGATCCCGAGATGTATCCCCCGATGAAGCGCCGCATCCGGCCGCCACTGGAGCCACCACTCTCGGCCATAGACAAGCATCTCTTCCAGATGAGCGTCTTCTGCAAGGCGGTCAAGCCACCTGGCTGCAAAGTGGGCCGCCGTCCGCCGAAATGCACAAAAGGACGCAGACCTTCAGACTGCTGCAAACAGACGGCTCCAATGCCTAGTTTCTCGGAGGCCTGTCGCCATCTGATACCCCAGTTCTGCCCCACCGAATGCGCCTGTCTGGTGGGCAGTAAGTGCGACATGTGGAGTGTGTACCGCCGGTGGAACAAGTCGCGCAGAAGCTGCACCAAGCCCTTCATGGGATACTCTCCCTACAGATCCCGGCTGCGCTTCCCATTCTGAGGGGATTCTCTTGATGGATTTTTACAGTAACATCTTATTAAGATGACCAAGTTTTCCCAGCCTTCCCAATCACAATTTCACTACTGAAAAGTCAGGAGGCCCTTTCGAAATTCACCCAAAATTTTGAGGATGCAGTCAGCACTTCGCCTCATCTGCAGGCAGGGCATCAGGAGTTTCGCCTGCAAAGTGCCCAGATTTCCGGACCCACCATGCCAGCCCGTGGACTCCAAGTGCCATCATGTTCCGGATGGTCGTTGCGAAGGGGCCAAGGAGGTGCTGACTCGCAAATTGCCTCGTGATAAGTTTCTGGAGCAGTATGAGGAGCAGGAGGGCAAGTGCTGTGTCCTTCGGTCGGCGGCCAAAGATCCCTGTGCGGCAATGAAGCGGCCCAAAGTCCACAAGCCAGTTGAAGAGCCCTTCCGTTCGATGTGGGAGCCACCCTGCCAGACGGAGGAGCAGCCCTTCTGCAAGGACAAGCTGCCTCGCTTCGATGCTATCTACTACCATCCGTCGAACAAGTGCCGTTGCTACCAGCGCACCTGGGTGGAGTGTCCGCCGGTGAAGCAGCGCCTGAAGAAGGTGTGCTGCCTGGACGGCATCCATCCGCCCGAGGTCCAGTATCGCGTGAAGGACCCCTGTCCAGAGGTCTGCGGAATACCCTACCGTAGTCTGAGGCGACTGTGTGAGACTGGCGACTGGGAGCGGGATCCCAAGGGCAAGTGCCCGAAGCTCTTTTGGCCCTGTTGTAAGCCGGCTCGTTGCGATCCTCGCTGTCGCAGACCCTGGAGACCCACCATTTGCACCAAGCTGCGCGCTCCGTATCCCTCGTTTTCGGAGATGAAGAGGTGGACAAGACCATTGCGACAAACCGAGTGTCAATGTCTGGACCCCGCCCCTCTATGCTTAGCTTTTCGGCAAAGAAATTGGATCGATAGGTTAAACCTCAAATTCATGTGCTAATATGCTACTCTATACAGAAGTCCTGCCTTCTAGAACGAAGCAATGGATGCAAGATGCTTAATCTTTTGTTTCCAGGGCTTTGATCCAGAAGTCAGGTCCTCGCTCCTGTTTCCATTTAACCAAAATCAACGGACATTAAAGAAAATAAAATTAATAAATTTTAAATAAATAACATTTTAATAAATCTAGAGTGAAATAAAATGTGCAATAAAAAAAATTAATTAGTAAGTTACAAATGAAATCATGTTCTTTCACCGAAGGAAACAACAAATTAGAATAAAATCAGCAAAGATAATAAACTATAATATTGGTCATAACATATATTTCTTTACCAATTCGAATGAAAAAATTAAATTATATTATTTTTTAGACCAAATACGTAGGTTTCACCCTCCAAAATATTTCTTTTCTTAACACCCAGACACCCTTGTCCCGTCAGTCATCCATATAATGAATCGTTCATTTCGTTGTGTCCCATTTTTAATCAAGCGACAGGCTTCCAAATCAAACGTTTCCATTTAGACAATCCCGAACAGAACAGAACCGATCAGACCCCCAGCACTCAGGGATATCAAGCAGCCGAAGGAGCCAGAGAGAACTGAACTGCAGAGGATCTAGCATGGCTACCTCCGTTTTGGCCACGATGTGTGCGGAGCGATTGACCAAGCTCCTGGTCCGCTACTCCCGCGCCCAGCCCGTGGTGCGAAATCAGTCGCACTGCGTGGACAAGGTGCTGAGTCCTTTGCCCAGGAGTGGAGCCACCATGGCCTACTTGAAACCATCGGCTACCCAAGCTCCTCCTCAAGCCAAACAGACGAACGCCGCAAAATGGCAGCCAATGGGCACCATCACGAGCATTGGCCAGAGATTCCAGCGGGAGGCCATCGAACCGCGACGTCTGAGCTTCTCGAGAAATCAAGCCGTCTTCCCCAACAAGTCGAGGGGATTGGAGGACTGGAAACAACTGGGAAGCGGGCGTTACACAGCTCCATTTGCCGGCATTTTCCAGGGTCAGAAGTGTACGAGTGTGCCGAGGAAATCCTTCACCCAACATCCCCTTGCCTTCGATCGCCAAAAGCTGTATCGGGACTGCTATTAACCGAACACACAGGGATGCTCTTGGATCTCCCAGTGCCAAACTCATCCACAGCTCAGCCACAACACTTGATTTTTCAGTGTTCTGACTGAGTTGCGACTGAGAGTGGTAGCAAGGGTCCAAGACTGCCCCCCATTCGACGTATTAAAGATGTCTCGTGTTCAGAAGTGTTTGTCTTTTCCATCAAGGTTTTTAGAAAATCGTCTCTATGAGAAACCCCCTATTTAACACTCAACCTCACAACTAAGCATACGTTTTGGCCAACACTCCCTCTTAGAGAAGGACATCAAATTTAAGTTCAGCAGCCATGCTCAGCTTTTGGGCCAAGAGAATTGTGCTGATGCCCGGCATTTTGGCGCTCGAGGCTTCCAGTCGGATTATTCACCTAAGCGCTTTGTTGGCCGGAAGAGAGGGGAATTCGTGTCCCGAGAGCCGAGAGATAAGCTGCAAGACGGTGAGAAAGTGCAGCCCCACGGACCCACCAGTTCGTCCTTGCAGTGAGCAGGGCTGTTCGCATCCGCGGTATCCTTGCTGTGTGAACACACGGATCGCAGAGAATCCTTGCCAAAAAGCGAGGAAGAAGTCAGCCCACCAGCGCTTCGTCTCCATGTGGGAGAGCTACAAGGACAAGGAGCTCCAGCGGCCGGAGACCATGTGGCACTACCCCAAGGAGTGCTGTCCGCAGTGCGATGACGTCCGCTTCGATGTTCTGTACTACAAGCCGTCGGACAAGTGCCGCGACTACCAGCGCACCTGGTGGGAGTGCTGCCCCCGGATGATACCGAAGCGGGTTTGCTGCTGGTGCGACGCCATTCCGCCGCAGGTGATGCGCCGCGACCTGCCCCTCTGCCCGCGATCCGCCTGCCTGGCGGAGCACGAGGAGAAGCGCTTCAAGTGCCTGAACAAGAAGTCCAAGGGCTGCACTCGCATCCGGATGCCCTGCTGCCGAACCTCCCGAGTGCCGCCCGACTGCAATGCACTCCCCTATCCCACCGACTGCGATAAGATCAAGTGCCCGTTCCCCAGCTACTCCGAGTGCGTTCAGGAGGATCCGGCCTCGATTCCACAACGGCCACCCGAGTGCGAGTGCCTGCGGAAGGTGTCCCTTTGCGAGCAGATCCGACGGGCCAACCACCTGGCCAAGCACAACATCAGCATCTGGCCCTGCTCCCCACGCGGTGCATGAGGACTGGGAACTAATCACACCTGTGATCTCTGCTGGAATCTCTGGAACAGCCCATGTAACAGACATCCCAACAGAGCCCACAGCAGTGTGGGGAAATCCCTCCACTAGAAATCATAACTCTACCCTTGTGGTATATGGTTCATGGTTTCTGGTGATGATGGCTTTTCTTACTCAACCTCAATCTCAGCAATCTGCTATTCAGCCAGCAAAGCTGTCAGTGGACACTCGCCTGATGATACCTCACTTCTTTGACACTCCCCTTTCGGAACACTCACTTCTGGGACTCGTTCGAAATTCAAACATGTCTCGCCTGTCGGTGCTCAGCGGTTTTACGCGCAGTGTCCTCCGCTCCACCAAGTGTCCCAGATATATCCTACGCCATCTGGCGGACCATTCGGATTCAACCTTTCCTTCAGACGAAACACAAGGTAAACTGAAGAAACTCGAAAAGGCTGAGCCAGTGGAACACACAAGTCACATGTTTGTTTGGCCTAATGTAAGGGAGAAGAACCATTACTATGAAGAGCGGAAACAGGAGACCGATGATGATATCACTGCCACTTGGGGCTGGAAAAACAACGAACTGGACGTGGAGCAATTGGCGGGAATGCCCGGGCCAACTGAGGTAGCGGATCCATATCTGCAGTTGGAGGAGAAACCGGAGGACGATAAACTGTACTACTCCGAGGACGATCATTCCGGAATTCCGGAGGATTTGCAGTTCGAGAGAATGCGCTCACGGAGGGAACAGCTGAGTCAAGACTCTCAAGAGCCCTTTGCCAGCTTTGAACGAAACTCTCTTACTTGCGTGCGAGAGAATGTGGACTTTATGATGCAGGAACTTGGACAGATTTCCCTTCTTTTGAACACGCTCTATCCAGAGGAATCCACTTTGGTTGGCACTGTCATGGGTCAATCCGATCATACCATGGGTAATGTTAGCTCGGACCCAGAAATGTCCTCTTTGGCACTCAACCAGAGTATAACGAAGAAACTGGATCATGAAAAGGAATCCTTTGTAGAGAACCTGAATCAATCTGGCTTGGAAGAAATAGAGACTTCTGCGATAGCTAATGAGTCGAAGGATATTGGGGAACAAGAGCCTATTACCGCTGAGGAACTAGACCAGATTGTATCTGCTGGCGATAGCCGGGAACCAAGTCACTCAAAAACCACTGAGAGTTCTCCCAAGACAGATGACAGGCAGGACATGCAGCCCAAGGAACACATTCACATCTACAGGCCCTTTAGGACCATCGAAGTTCCGGTCAATGAGCCTACAAGAAGCCCGAGTTCGGAGGCAAGTGAATCCCTAACCGTCACCGATCATTTGGACAACACTGGCTACACGGTTTCTGCCCAGCTTACGGAACCCGAATCGCGTGTACTGATGCGCATGGCTCTTAAACAGGCTTTAGAAGATCTGGAATCGGGCAAAAGCAAGTACAAAGCCACAATTCTAGAGGCCGAAACTGAGTGAAAATAGATAGAATAAAAATATTTAAAACTTAAAATTTATTTCTTTGTCCTGTCCTTCGTGCCCTTCTTTGCCTTCTTTTTCTTGTTCTTCTCCTTCTTCAGCTTGTTCTTCCGCCCTTCGCCTTCTTGGCCTTTTTGATGGCACTGGGACAGACGTGATTCTCGCCGTGGATCTTGACCCACTGACGACCCCGCTCCGCCTCACAGAGGCTGAGAGGGAATCGGCACTCGCATTCGCGGGGGCGATGTGGTCGCTTGGCCAGCTTGGGCTGCTTGCACTCGGACCAACAGGGCATCGGGGCGCAGAGCTTGCGGCAGCAGGAGGGCGTCTTGGCCGCATGGCATCTGGGCGGACGACGTCCTGGAACGCAGCGCGCCAGAGGAGCGAAAATCGGACAGGGTCCTTTGGCCAGCGGGCTCAGGGCCGTCCGTTCGCGCCTCTTGGCCACCCGACGAGCGGGGTCCAGAGCCTCCAGCTTGTCGTAGGCGCAGATCTTCTTCTGGCGGATCATGAACTTGGGACACTCCACCCAGTGGCGCTGGAAGGGCCCGTCCTTGCAGGAGGGTCGGTAGTACAGCTCGTCGAACGAGGGCAGCGGCTTGGTGCAGTTGGGCTCGCAGCACAGCTCGTTGGATCGGGCCACCACGAAGGGATATGGCGGTGGAAGGTTCTTGGGCGGATCCCACATGGACTTGAACCTATCTGATTCGGCGCAGAAGGCCGCCGGAATGCAGTGCGTCCGGATCTTGCATTCCTTTTTCCCAGGGGGAGCGGGAGGAGTCGAAGGAGGTGGCGATGGAGGCGCCGGAGGCTTTGGTGGCTTACTGGAACCGGAGGAACTGCTCTGGCGGGAGCTGAAGCCCCTCAACAGGGTGGCCCAAAACATTTGCCGAAACTTCTTGTGCTTAAAATCGGAATTATTGTTAATTTTTTTTTGGTTTTTTGTTTGTAATGACGGAACGGTGGATGTGAAATATTTACTTAGGCGAAAGCTGGACCGTGGCCTGCTGGGGAAAAACTGGTGAAATTCGGCCGAGGGTCCTGTCGCACACATTCACTTCGCCTGCAACTCAACTTCAACGCTGCGGCGACAGGCAACACAAAATTGCAAACAGCGGACTGCGCATGTTTAAATTTAATTGAACATTTAGCCAAATTAAAATGCATTTTATTACGCAGCCGCCGTTTCTGGCCTGGAAATGCAAAACAACGCGCGCCCAATCAGCCAGGCCAAGTCAACTGAAGCCAGCGGAGTTGGCCATAGCCGCAAATAGATGGAGCAAAAGGCAAGGGTACACTGGGAAAAATAGTGTTCGCAAAGTTACAGAAGAAAGTTGAGTAAAGAAAATAGGTCAATATCGGATTTACAAATTTTAACATTTAAGAAAGAGAAGACAGAGAAGATTTAAATTAAAATTAAATATGCATACTTGTTTAATTTATATTTTCAACTGTTTTTTAAGCTTACAGGTTCATCCTACTAAAGTGATGTATTTAAATGCATTGAAACCCCTCCTGATTAGAGCTTGAAAACTATCGATAACTGACAATATCGATATTTTCGATAGTTTATCGTTATTGTATCGATTATATCGATGTTTTGTCAAGGAAAGCAACGACCAATTCAAATTCAGAAGTTCTGATTGCCTAATTTTTTCAAGTGCAAAGACAGTTTGCAAAGCCAAATGCCAAAGAGGCTGACTGGGCCTAGGCACGCAACGGTTATTCAGTTTTGTCGGTTTTTCGTTTCGGCCTTAAGTCGCTGGCAGTGCCTATGCGAAATTTGGCACAGATTCGCGGGCAGATTCGAAGCTATTCGATTCGATTCGATTCGATTCGAGGCGGAACTGCGAGGACAGAGCGAGTTGCAAAACGGGTTGGGGACGACGGCCCAGGCCAACATGCGTTCTGCAATTGTTTAATAGCCTAATTAAATGTGCGAGGGAACAGGTTGGCCGGTCCGGGAAAGTCGGAAAAGTCGGGCATATGCAAAGCCAAAGCAGCGGAGCGACTGTCATGTATCACCGAGTGATGTGAAGTGATGTGACGGGACAGTGACTGCCATGCGGGTGGTTTGTCAGCTGCTAATGCCAGTCTCCTTACTTGTTTTTATACTTTTTTTTTGCTCCTTGTTCTGGCTTGCAATTACATTTGGCTGTTAATTGCATTATGCATATTTATGGAAGCGCTCCGGCTGCAGCTCCTCCTCCGGCAATCGAGTTAGGGCCGTAGAAGGATCAGGAGCAGGAGCAGGAACAGGGAAAGGGAATGGAGACCCAGACGGATACGGCGACAATGCCGGCTCATTAGCATACATCAGCGCGTTAAGCTCGGAGCGAGTGTCTGACTGAGTTACCAACAGCTTTCCACTTTCCGTCTGCAGCTGCCATCATCATCATCGCATCGCCATCGTCATCCACTGAGTGGCTTAGTGGGTGTTGCCCTCTAATTTAAATTAAAATATGAAAAATACTCAACGACTGAAAAAAGGGGTTTGGCTGCGAACAAAAACATCAAGCTGCTAGAACTGAAAACTGAATAAAAACGTGCAGAAAAATCAAATCTAAAATAGCTGCTGGACATGGCATAATCAAATTGTTCGCACTAAAGGGCGTAGGGAAAATATTATTTGCCCAGAGATTGTTGTCTGTATGTGAGCGGCTGCAACTAATTATATTATTATGATTTGAGATAATTTTTATGCTTTCTGCATTCGACAGAAATTACGGAAAATGTGATTTACTGAGCAGTTAATCTCTGGTATTAGGTATGTAAGAAGGAAATGTATATTTTTAATTTAATGTAGAAACTAAGAATAATTTATATTTTATATATTCATTATTGTTATCATTTTACAAGACTTACAGTATTTTAATAAATCAAAGTAATGATTTTAAATAAACTATAAAAATAATTGTTTAGGTTATAGGTTCAACATATAACATCAAAATATTATTCAAAAATATCTCTTTTGCTTATGCTATGGATTAGGTATACTTTCTACTTTTTTCAGGGAAGATATCCCACCCTTTCCCTCTCTCTTTTCTAATCCCATATTCCGCACTTTAAATTCCTGGCCTAAATTACTCTCCATTTCTCGTTCTCGCCAACACCCAAAAGTATTTTCTCTGGAATGTCCCAAAGCCAGCTGCTCTCAGTCGGAGTTTTCTTGGCTCGTGAGTGCGTGGGGTGCCCAGTTCTCCACTTGTGGCAGAGAAAGCCAAGAGATTTGGCAGCTAGGAGCTATTTACCTAGAAATAAAACCTTATTTTCTGCTCGCCTGGTGGACTTGAGTGCTCCGACGAGAGAACCAATGAGAGGAAGTGGGAGCTGCGAGCGTAATTCGCAAGTAGTAAATAAATATGCCATTAGCCCCGAATTTGCACATGCAGAAATATTAGACGGCATTCGTATATCAATAGGCCGCCGAACGGACGAAAACTTTCTAATCGCAGTTTAATTGCGACCGAATCAAGAAAGTCCAAAGGAAGGGGAAATAAACGCAACATTAGCCGCTAAAACAACACGACATGCGCCAAATTAGGCTGTCAATTTCGCAGGTGGAGAGCATAAGTCATGCAAAGTGTACAGCAACTTATGATTGGGAAACGCTGGTAATCAGTTTGTTAACACCCGGCGACAATTAGCGACTGGGCTAAGTGCTTGGCTCTATTGGACCATAAGCCGATTGGCCGTCGATATAAATTCACGGAAATTTACTGCACAGTATGGCAAACTGCCACTCGCACGACATTAGCATAATTAAGTTAAGTCGCGTCGAGAACGGGTTTCTGATCTGCAGATTGATACTTCTGCCCATTTGGCGACTATCAGTGATGATCGGCCAGCGAAATGCCAATTAGGCCGACCTTAATGCCAGCCCCACCCGATTTGTGGGAAACAGGATCGAGTTGGAGCGATGATGGTGTGTTTCAGAACGAGGAGGGTATCGTTTAATTGAAATAATTACACATTAAGTGCATTAATTATTTTCACTTGCATGCAAACAGCGAGGACGCCTGCAAGTCGCCACTGACTCGCGGCCTGCGCCTTTTGCCTTTCGCGCAATTATTAATTTAAGCCATTCGACGACTCCGCTGGGTATCGTAGGCCATTATGGGCCATGAGCCATCAGCCATGAGCTACGAGCCAAGAGCTACGAGCTGCAGCAGCAACATCGGCACGACATCCACTTGCAACTCGTTTTGTAGCCGCCGTTAGCTTAGGTCATAATTATTAACGCAAAATCATAATTAAAAATGTATTTAGCTGGACTTTGAAATATGTTTTGGCCGCCCCCGAAGGCAGAAGTCAGGTCGCGACTAGTGCGGCCGGAGTCAGTAATTAGCCGGAATATGTTCTGTAATGTTGGGGGTGTGGAATCGAAGGCCTAAAGGGATGAGTGCCAGGTCGTTAGAAAGAAATCTTGGTAGTGAAATACAAAGTTTGTATAAGAATGAATAAATATTGCTATTGAATCAATTTAAATAATAATTTACAATAATTTAAAGTTTAACAATTTCATCTAAAGAAACAGTTATTTATTGCATACACACAAAAAAAAAACACGCCGGGATCAAATCGATATGCGCATGGTAAACTAGTGGTATTTACATGCATATCGTTTTTACCATGCATTTTGAAGTGACAGAAGTCTGACTTCGAAAAAGAGAGCAATAAGCAAGATGGCGACTTAAATAAGTAATTCTCTCAATTCGAAATAGAGCGGAATAACGCTTAAGTTTACAGGAGTGGGAGGGAGAAAGAAACATTCAAACCAGCAAATCGAGACAAAATTGACATCACAACATCAAATCGATCATGGTTTCATATCAAGTTTTTTTTTTGGGTGTACGGATTCCGTACTACGGATGTATCTTTAGGAATGGGTAACTTGCAATGACTTAGTAGTGTGTATGATTCTCCAGTTTACAACCCCTTCGCCTGACAAATAGGGTCAATAACCAATCACCAAAATATTCCCTCAATTTACTGTCATCAGTCTCCTGTTGGCCGTTGCCTTCTAAACTAATTAAAACATACAATACCCAAATTAATTACTAAAACAGGTTAAGTTGGGCGCATAATAGCCATCTATCCAGCAACTGCTGTTGCTCCTGTGGATGTTGCTCCTGTCGGTGTTGCTCCTGCACCTGTCGTAACGCCTGTTGTTCTTGGCGCTTGAATAATTATTGCAGTCAACTACTGTTCGGTTCGGGTATCAACCGGCTTTGGCTTTGGCTGTGGCTTTGCAGGGCACCGACTCCCAGCACGTCAATTGTTTCATTAGTTACCCTCAGACGAGCTCGTTTGGCGGACAACCCGGCGTATGGGTAATATACCCCGGAATGTGTGCAGCCGCGGGGGTGCAGGGTATGCAAATAAAGTGCTGAATATATTTACTAATAACTATTTTACCTTAGCGACATGTGTCGCGCTCACCAGCAGAACCACATTTCCGTTGTCCTTTCGGGCCGAAAGTTTTGCGTCAATGTTTTTGGCTTGTGCTCTTCGGTGAAGGAGGGGGCGTTTGCCACGCCCCCTGTTTTTTTTTTCCAACTGTGTCGCATATGTCAGCTGCGGCACTCATAATTTATTGAAGCACATAAATTTCACTTAATTGGCAGTGCCAATAATAAAGCAACAACAAGGAAGACCACCGATGACACCAAACAAAGTTTTGAAGAGTCCTTTTCCCTTTGCTTTACCTCTTTTTTTTTGCACATGCATATAAGTTGCAATTAGGGAATAGACTAATTACTCGGTAAAGTCAGTGGTTTATTAAATGGAATGTTGTTGGTCGTAAATGGGTAAGAGTGCCGAAGTTTTCCATTTTCCTTCAGGTCGGATACTAACCCACCCACCAGGCGCACTCATTAAACAAACAAAATCGGCCACAAAACTTGTTCTCCTGCCATTGTTATTTCTATTTTTATTATCTATGCCACACCCAATGCATAGAGTGGAAAATTATGCATTTTTCTTGGAAATTTTCTATGCCATCTGCGGAATAGATCTCGGTTGGCCAACCTCTGCCACTTCCTCCTTCTCCTCTTCCTTTTTCTCCGCCAGAAGAGCTCATAATAAACGAATTAGCGCCTTTGGCTAAATGGAAGTAGAATGCAATTTCATTGCAATTATCAAGTGGAGGAGACTGGCTCCTCCTTCCACTCCCGGCCTCCTTTGCATGGCTGGGCTAAATAAACAACCCGGTAAGAG
This sequence comes from Drosophila pseudotakahashii, assembly GCA_035046095.1. Classification (NCBI taxonomy): domain Eukaryota; kingdom Metazoa; phylum Arthropoda; class Insecta; order Diptera; family Drosophilidae; genus Drosophila; species Drosophila pseudotakahashii. The sequence continues at coordinate 1,791,276 of JAWNOE010000247.1, read as the reverse complement.
TTCGAGTTCGACTTCGACTCTGGACCTGGTCTCCGACTTGGACTTGCACTTGGACTTGGCCCCACAATGAGCACATAAAAAAATTAATGCTCTCCCGCTCGGTGAAGCCATAAAGGTATGTCTGCTCATGGCCAATTTCTTTTGGGGCCAAAACGCAATGCTAACAAATAGAAAAATTATCGCAATTGTGGCATCTTTTTTATGTTTTCGGTTTTTCAGCTTGTCCAGTGGGTTTTTCCTACAGCCAGAGCGAATGTGCATTTAATTTGTGACGCATTCAAAGAAATGCACGGAAAGAAATTTATACGACTATATAGGAAAATCTGTAAAAGGAAATCCAATGGTTCAGAATTGAATAGAAAATAGAAAATAATATATTTAAAGTATTTTTAGTGAACTAAAGTATAAGGTTTTTAAGGCTTTTAGCATTTAAATACCATTGTACTCATTGGGGATTGAACCTCGGACTTCCTAGGACGCTAAGTTTGAGAATGTGAGCTGAATAAATTTACCTTAATATTATAAAAATTTAAAAAGAGGAAAGAAAATAAATACATCTCTTTTATAATGAACTTAGGTATATTTTACTCCATTAATTTAAAAACCTATTTAAATAAATTAGCAATAGGCTTCAAATAACTCTAGTTTAAAACTTTAAATGTTCTTTTTTTTATAATAAATGTAAAATTGGTAACTAAAGTTTAATTTTAATTTTTTTCCAGTGTCGCCTGAATTGTCCCGCTGATGCATAAAACATCAACAATGCGATGCGAAGCGATCTGGCCAATCCGAGAGCCGAAAACCGAGACACGCTCCTCTCTCGGTGGCCTAGCCAACGTTTTGAGCACTTTAGCCGCAAAAGAAGCGCAAAATAAATGCCAAAACCAACAGCAACAATAACAGCGAGCGGTAACAATAACACAAGCAACAAATATTATGCCTTTTGGCAACGTTTTTCATACTCCGCACTCGACTTCCAGCAGGCAAGTCGAAGCCACAGTCACAGTAACAGCCACGAACTCCGAGTCCGAGTCGAAGTTGTACTCTTACAAACATGGTCATAATCACGCGTTAAATTAATGAGTTTAAATGCTATTTTTGGCTTTAACTATTGCGCACACACACACAGCCACACACAGGTTTAATTGAAGCCAACTGGAGGCACAGTGGAGTGTCTCAGTTTCAGTTTCGAGTTCGGGTTCGGGTTCGATCCGGCGGCTATGGCTGCAGCTTCGTCCCAGTCGCAGTTCCTCCCACCCCCCCGCGAATTATGAGAGACTCAGAGCCAAGTTCAGGCTCAGGCTCAGAGCTTTGGGCCAACCGGCTTCGGCAGCGGCGGCTATATTAAATTTATTTTAATGCCAAACTCCTTGCTGCCTCCGTTGCAGCCCGATCTCCCCAGCTCAGCTCCCCGCTCACATGGCCAGTGGGCATGGCTTTTATATTTTCTCCCATGGAGGCCAGTTGGCCCAAATCGCGTTTCGCTAATTATTAACCCTGACTGGATGCCCGATCCCTTTGCCCAGCTGCCTTTCAGCCGGATCCCATCGATGGCTAAGTGCAGATGTGGGGTCAATCGAGATGTGGAACCATTTTGGGAGCCATCTGGCATATGACTAAGGAAAGGTCAAGAGAGCGGAAAGTGGGAGTCAAAAGAGGACATGGTCTGTGATTCACATGCTAGCGGATTTCCTAGATACCAAGGCACATGAATCATCCAGAGATTTATGGTCTTGTCTAGTAGGGTCTAGTAGGGTTGTGGTCACTATCGATATTATCAATAGTATCAAAAATTAAAGAAAATAAAAAGCAAATTACAAAAATGCTTGTATCATAAAACGAATGGGGAAAAAACGATCTTATTTTTACTGCGATTAAAGTGAAACAAAGTTCAATCTAGACCCCTAACATTAAAAATACCGTCGATTTCTAAAACATTTACTTTAAAATACTTTTATATTTTTGAGCGATAGTATCGATTGTGGGCACAAACCATCGATGTTTCCTAAATTTTTAAACCATCGATAGTATCGATAGTGCTATCGATTTTTTTACCAACCCTATTGTCTAGGCTATCAAAAATTAAATGAAAATAAGGATTAAGAAATGAATTTTCATTTTATATTTTGTTATCTCATTTCTTAATTGTTACAGATATAAACTGATTAAGGAGTGGCTTTTAAGCACCAGCTTACAATTTAATAAAGTTAAGAGGTCCATGCTTTTATTTACACAGTGTACCAATCAAGTCCATTATCACGCAATAGAAATTACCTTATTATTTATGATATTGAAAACCACGAGAGCAACAACAACAGTAACCGTAACCCGTTCATGTTGTTGTCCGTCCGCACAACGTCAGGCACATTGTTAATAATTTTTTAATACCACCATAATTAAGACGAAGGCAATTTGCCATTTGCAGTTTGTTATTTTTTTCCATCGCTCTTTGCGCAAATGAAACGAAATTAAGGCAAGTGGCCGGGGGGGCAGTTAGAGCCAGACAACGTCAAAATCAACTTGCCAGTTACAGATACTTATTACATTGGCCCGAAGTCGCCCGGCGATTATTGGCATTACGTGGACGTGCATAAGCTGAACTTACCGGCAATATAATTAATTTATACTTAAACTCTCTGACAATTTCAATGTTGCATGCAGCTGGCGCTGAGACGAAAGCCGCAAACAACTGGGGCCGACACACAAATTGCTTGGTAATTTATTTGCAATTAATTTTGAATTAATTTCGACGAAAGAACGGACGAACAAAAAATGTCTGCAAAGGAATTTGGGTTGTTGTCTTGGCGAAAGAATTCGGGAGTGCAGTTTATGGGCCTCCTCGAATGAGGGGCATAATGTGTGAAATGTTTTTTAGTGCCACGAATCTAAAACCGAGCCGCTTAAAAGACAAGACACGGCCATTTATCAATGCATCCACCATTTAAATTACCCTCGCCCCTCCTTTTGGTGCCGACAATGGGCCATCATCTTTGGCTCATTTGCAGTCAATTTAGCGCTCACGTGGTTAGTCATAAACATTTTTGCACAGAACATTCATTTAATAAGCAATTATTGCCCGCTCCTCTTTAATATTTCGTTCCCTGCCTTTTGGCTGTGTTGCATTTACGCGTCAAGACTTTCAACTAATTACAAGCGATTTACATGCAACACAGCTGGGCGTACGTACGATAACCAGGGCCAAGAACATTGGAGCAAGAACCAGGCCAGGCTCTCCCGCCGCCTCTCGGATAATCCCGCTCGGGTATTTGCAACATTTAAAGCAGAATGCAGAATGCAGAAACCGGTTGGCCATCACCGTCTTCTTCGTCATCATCATCATTACGTTCTTCACGATGACACTGAGGAGGCCAGAGGAGGAGAAAAACACCCACGAGAGTGAGCAGGCACAGTCACAAGCACAGGCAAATACAAATCAAATCCGCTTGGCACGCACGTACATGTGTAACACGCTCCTAGAACCCGCGGTTCATTGCGCATGCGCGACATGGCTCTTCTTGGCCAGAAGGAGTGCAATTTGTGATCAGCTTATAATTAGCAGCGCTCGCATTAGAGCCACATCCGTGCTCGACTTTCACCAGCTGGCGACCAAAGGCCAAAGGCTTGGCCGACGGACGGCGGCTCATTAGACGCCCATGAGTCACCCAGCGGGTTGGCTAGCCGGCTTTCAAGAGCCGCCTTGCCGCCTTGGCCCAAAAAAAAAGAAATAAAAATATATAAAACTGGGTACAGCTGCGTAGTCAATGGGTCCGCTCGGATCGGGCCTCGTAATTAGATGTAATATATCTCCGGACAAGTCAAGTCCGGTTGGGTTAGAGTATTTGAGGATATTTTTAAAGATTTCAATCAAGGTTATAAAAATTTAATGCTTATCCCACTGACTTTTTGCACATTTAAAATAAATATTAGTTTTTTATGTACAGTCAAGTAGGATTAAAATATATATGATAAAATCTGATTTCCTATAAATAAGTTATTATTGTTAAAATTTTCTATAAATATTTGAAAAAATGTCATTCAAAAGTTCCCTTTGTAACTTAAGGTTTATATTGTTAAAACATCGATAGTGGACACTATTTTTCAGAGTGATAGTATCGATTGTGAGCCCAAACCATAGATGTTTCCAAAATATTTAACCATCGATAGTATCGATAGTGCTATCGATATTTTACCAATCCTAGTTTATAACAATTTAACAATAAAGCTTCAACATTTTCCACTTTATTTTTTGCAGTTTTTCATATCCTGTTTCTGTTTTTTATTCAAAGAAGCTGTTTAAGCCTCTCCCAAAAGAAAGTGTGTTAATTCGTTTCATTGATTTCCTTTGGCACATTAATTTTCAATAGATCGTACTTATAACTTTATTTTTTCCCCTGGCCTCTAATTCGATTTTTATTGCACCTGGATTTTCTTGTTTGGCGCTGCCAATAGACAATTTATTTCTCATGTACACACATTTTTCCTCAATCGCCGTCCGAGTGTGTGTGCTGATTATTTCGCGCTTATTATTTGCTGCCTTTGAGCTCGCGAGCTTTTTTCTTTATTTTTTGCTTAATTTTCAATAAATGTTGCGGCTTTGTTGCCGCTTGTCTCTCCGTCGCAGTCGATTACTCATTTGACTGCATGCACATAAATTTTATGCACTTTTCCATTTTTTCCTTTTTCTATATTTTGATTGCTTTATTTTTTTATTAATTGCTTTTTACAGCATTTTGTTAGGTTTTTTTTAGCAGGCGGCGGAGGAGGTAAGTAGTATATCTCGGTGGCTCTGAGTGTGCGTGCTGTATCGTGTGAGCTGATTGTGTCATTAGAGTGGATCGCATTCGACGGATACTGTGACTCCGACAGAGACAAAGCGGCCCAAATGCCACAAAATGCGGTCGAAGAGATACTTGAGACCATGGAGCGAATTGATTTGCCACTAGAATTGGGTCAACAATCGGTAAACGTTCGAATTTAATTGGGAATTTTAATGGCTAAATTACAAACACCATATTGGATATGGTAAGTTGATATGCAAGCAAGCGTGCTTTAATTTTCGTTTATTGAGGGCATATGGAGTAAGGAAAATATATTTTTAAAATCCTGGTATATCATGGGAAAATAAACTGGTAATCCGCCGAATTACTGTTTGTTTTCAATACGTTTGACACACTTCTTCAGCTTCAAGAACTCTGGGTTCCGATCCCTTTATTTTCCAAACTCATAATTTAGTCAATTTTACGAGCAACGACAACAATCGCCCAAAGTCCAATGGCAGCAGGAATTAGGCGAAAATAAACTTGAGAATAGAACTCGCATTGATCAGCAGATCGCTTGTTGTTATTGCTCTGCCTGTAGTTGGCTGATTCGCCGCTAAACTATGTGCCACAAGGCAACAAGCAACACAAAAACTCAAGAGCCAATAAAAAAATATAAGAAAAACAAAACAAAACCAAGCTGCGAACCAACGAGGACATGCGAAATTTTTATTTATTGCTGACAATTGCACAAAAGTTTTTTCCCTTCTGCGATCGGTTTTTTATGGTCATTAAAATTGGGACAAAAATATTTTGACCGCGCTCGAAGTCAAAGTTTTTCGTTCTTGCTGCCCGCTTTGTTGTTCGGCGATTCTAGAGCACGACTGCGACCGAGAGAGACGGGACGGCCTGGGGCCAGAGATTGAGTTCTGTGCCGCGGATTTGCCCTTGATTGGCCAGGTTGCAACATTCTGCGGCCGCCGGCCGATCGAGCTGATTAGGCGGGTCCAAATCCAAAGCGACGACTAATTAATGATCCGTCGCCAGAACCCGGCATGCTAATTAAATGCGCACAAGAAATCAATTTGGCGATGTGAGGGTGGCACGTGAGTCACGAGGGGACGGCAATCGCAACTCGCATGTATTTATTGACGAAACCAGAGACAAGAGCGTGGGCTTCTTGCTGCTAAACGTATCACGCTAAACTCAGGGGTATAGTATAACCTATCCCTTATGGGGCCTACACTTGCGGTCAAAATAATAGCTCTTGAGAGTCTTCTTTATAAGTTGTAACATTGCAGTTTATTAACTTCATATATCTTCAAAGCTAAATTTTCTATTTGTTGATTCAAAGGTTTTTTTTTGCAATGGTTTTAAAACATATTTAATTAAATATTAAATATATATGTAGAAATTAAAAATAATTTTGGTTCGTATTTCAAAGACCTGTTACACCCAAAAATAAATCGATATGAAACGTAGATCGATATGCTCGAAATGAAAATTTCATGTTAAAACGATATGCGTATTGCATAACCAGAAATTTACATGCGCATATCGATTTTACGGTTACATGCTTTTTTTGTGTGTATGTTAATATAATCAAAAACTTGGATTAAATATAATAAAATTAATAAAAATGTTAATTTTAATAAGTAAAGTATTATGAATATTTTCTTATCTAAATGTTTTTTAAATAATTTAAATTAAAATAATTTATTTTTTGTGACCTTTAGAGAACTAAGCATTTTAAAGATTTGTAAGTATTTTAAAGATCCTTTTACTCCTAAAATTAAAATTAAAAATAGAAATACTATCAAAAATTAATTCATGAAAATATAAGTTAGTTCAAGAAAATACTAAACTGGATTTGAAAATTGTGACTAAACTTTTCTATCGAGCACTATCTATGCCATTACTTTGACCGCAAGTGCTGCAGTTGCTCAGTTCGAAATGGGTAATGTATGAATTCAGCGATTCTGTTCGACTCACCGACTCGGTTTTGATGTTGAGCGCCAGGACGTGCGACGAGCTGTTGGAGGAGGCCGACGGCGGCGAGGCGGGCGCCGCTCCGCTACACGGCGACTTGGCGGCAATCAGGCTGCTGGCGATGGCGTTCAGCGGCGAGCGGCTGCTGGGCAGCGGACTGGCCTCCCGCAGCGGACTGCTGCCCGCCCCCGCGCCTATGCTGCCCATGGCCATGCCCAGGCTCTGCGAGTAGGGCGAAACCGGCGACTTGTTGGCATTCGTGGAGCAATTGGAGGGCACCACGGCGGCGGTGGTGCAGCTGGTCAGGGTGCTGGTGGCCGAGCTGGAGGATGACGAGGAGGAGGAGCAGGACGACGATGAGGAGGAGGAACTGCTGCTGTTGTTGTTCGTGCTGTTGTTGTTGCTACTCTTGTTGCATATCATTGCCTGCATTTTGGTATTGTTATTGTTGCTACTACTGTTGTTGTTGTTATTGTTATTGTTGGTGGCGCTGGCATTATTATTGTTAACACTTGCCCCGGCACCAGGCATCAGGCTAGCATCGCAAAACTCTCGCTTCACAATGTTGCTGCCGTTGTTGCTGCCGGTGTTGCCGCCGATGTTGCTGCTGCTGTTGCTGCTGCTGCTGCCGCCGGGTGTCGCCCCAATGGCCGCCTCACATGGCAGCACCGTGCCCAGCATCTTGTCTAGCGTCGTTGTGTACTGTGACTGTGACGTCGTGGATTCAGCGGCACCGGCAGAGTCCTCGCAGCCCTCGGCCATGTCACGTGTCACTGACCTGCTCGCATCCTGGGCGACTCCTGCAATGGCAGTGGACAATACAAAAGAGGGGATTAAGTACCGCCGTCTGCATTAAATATTAATCCTATAATGGGGAATATAATGGGGCTCATAATACAAGAAAAGATATTAAAGCTGTTAAGAAACATATGGAAGTCTTGGAGACTTCGTAAAGTTCTGAACTCCCGGCTCTTATCCTCCGAAAACATCATGTAAGAAAGGTTCTCTTATAAAACAAGACTGAACAAACTTAAAACCGTAAAGAACAAAGCATATATTTAAATTAAATCTTCGAAAGAGTAAGAGAAATCAAATTCAGAAATGCAAACCTTGCAATTACCTGATATCAGCGCAACATTACTCCTTTTTACCCCTTAAATATCAAATGTCGTCTGGCTGTACATACCCTCACCTTAAACCCTTTCTACCCCGCCTGGCCGCTGGGGCCATCATAATTTAGAATTTGCATTTATCGAAAATATTTCGTGCACTTAAAACCCATACCCAGGCGCATTAATTTCATTAATTATCCCTGTTGCCCGTCGGTTGACCACGGCAACAACGCACAAACAACAATAAGGGGGCTAAGAAGAGAGAAGGGGGGTACAGAAAGGAGGTGAACCGGACAACCCACACACGCCGCATAATTTCGCAAATGCAAAACGTAGCCGGCGTTCTTCGGCCATGTCCTTGCCAAGCCACGACGTTCTGCACCGGACAACGAACGACTTTTACTGCCGGAATTGTGAGGAGAAAGTTACACTGAAGAATATGAAGAATATGAAGAATATGAACATGTTTAATACCCAGCATGAAATAAAGAAAATTAAATCTCTGAAGAAAAAATAAATAAGTAAGCTAAAGACCTCAAAATAAAAATTCATTCATCTATATATTTTTAGTGACTCAAAAAAAAATCCTAAGTATAATATAAAACCATTTATAAATAAAGAACGCTTATATATTTAATAAATGATTTTAAATGGATTTTTTTCTGTGTAGCTTCCGGCTTGATGGACACAAAAGCCGAAGCATACGGGTGGTTTCTGCACAGGGAGATGCAAGTCCTTTGGAACGAGGATGGATCCGTTGGGTGGTCTGCACATTCGTAATCGAAAATTTTACACCTACTCTGCATTATAATTTATACCCGAAGAGGGACAACTGACCAAAAAGTGTGCGGGGCAGGAGAATGTGGCGAACGTGTCTGACAAGAAAGTTTTTCCTGCATACAAGAAGAAGGAAAATGCGATAGGAAAACTGAAGGGTGGGGTGGAGAAGAAGAGGAAAAGGGAGCGGAAAATGTCCGAAAATGTTGTTCAAGTGCAGGGGAAAGCATGGAAAGTTATCTGAGAGAGATAACGATAATGAGAAGGAGAGTTTTCGAAAGGCACACAGGCGAAGGACTCTCGTAATCGTCACTCAACTGAAATAGATTCCACTAAATGCCATTTCTTATGGGCTCAGGATGCAGCAACAAACTCCGGTTCTAAGCCGGACCCAAAGGCGTCTAAATTTGGGCAACAATTTGCAGTAAAGAGCTTACCTAAACTCCAGCCCACAAAGGAAACATCAATGCCTATGCCTTGACATTTGGCCCCAAAAAAGGGGAGCCAGCAGGAGGGGGTTAGGAAAAGGTCCTTCGTTGCATTGTCTGCAGGTCTACACAAAACGGGCGTTGATTTTAATGCATAATGCATACAGCTGGCTCAGGAGCCTGTCCCTTCCACCCTCTTGGAGGCCCAATAACCCCCCACCCCACCCATCCTCGCAGGACCTGCCATGTGTGTGTCTGCAGTTGTAATAATGCAAGCAACTGCACTCGGAACTCAGAACTCGGAACTCGAGTCGCAGTCGCAGTCGGACTCGAACTTCTGCAGCTCGGATTCAGACATTCAGTTTGCTGTTCCCCCAGCACTGAGAATAAATGAGGCACTTAATTGTGCTAAATTGTAAAAAAGTGTGACAAGAAAATAATAAAAAACTTTTTGAAATATTGTAGTTCAGAAAACCTAAAGTTAGAATTTAAAAATATTTTTTGAATAGTGAGAACTTTAGAAATAAAATATATAAAAAAATTAAAAATTATTTTCATTCAAAAATATTTAGAAAATGCAAATTCAAATAATTTTAAAGAACTATTTAGTTGGAAATAAATACTGTGAAAGGCTAGAATTATGTTTAAAAAAATCTTTAAATGAAATTAAAAATATTTCGAAAATTGATATTGACTAAACTTAGCAGTACAACTATTTTTCCGAGTGCTTATTGTTTGTGTCGACGTTGGCCAGCCGGCAGCAGTCAACGAACGCACTTTTCCGGCCACATAGCCATCGCCGTAATGAGCCACAAGAGGCAGGAGGCGAAGGTGGGAGCCGGGGGGCAGCAAGGGGAACCGGATCAGGATCAGGGGGTGCGGAATGCCAGGACTGTGCCTTGAAAGTTGGAGTGTGCAGGACATGCAATGCCAATGCCTGAGTCCGAGTACGAGAACGAGCAAAGCTTCGTGTTGTAGATTTTGGCCAGGAGAGGCCGGCTTTTTTTGGGTGGTGAGAGGGCGTAATAATTAATTTTGTACGTTGCATGCAAATGTCTGGCCGTCACCCACTCCATACTCAAAGGGGCAACCCTTCTCCGGCATCTGGCATATGCATAAGAAGCAAAAACAATGCATAATATCAGAAGCAGCGCAGAAGCAGCAGCAGCAAAAACAGAGTGCACATCGGCAACATACAAAATAATTTCAAGTATGCGTCAACGGCAAATGCCGAAAGCCTGCGAAGATGGAATCTAAGGGAGCGTTGATGGTTTCTAGTCGTTGCAGTTTGGAGCAACATGTTGTGAAAGCAAATTGTAGCGACATAATGTGCAGCCAAATTAAGTACAATTTGCGCATATTAAAGTCTGGCCAAATTGCACGGAGGCAGCAGCAACAGCAGCAGCAGCAACATGCAACAACGGCAACATTTTGTCGCTTCCTGCGATCGCCGCTTGCCTCGAAATCTAATCAATAACCAGCAAACTAGTAGAATTTCATGTAGCACACTAAATAGCACGATTAATTATCGCCATGCTGGCAACTATAATTCAAATCGAGCCAGCAACATGCCATCCGCATGGCTCCTACTCCCAACTTGCAGACTTGCGGACTGGCGAACGCATTACAAACCGGTCTAATTATACTCATTTTCTTGCTGCCTGGGCCTGCCACATGTTGCTGCAGCTATAAATTGCAATTTCCATGCAACTTTCTATCGCCGGTTAAGAAGCGAGCTGGACAAAAAAAAAAAATGTATCATTCAAACTTGCAGCGGAGATCGCTACGGATCGCATACTCATAAGTCGTTTGGCCAAGCGAGCGTTTTGTCTTCGACAGCAATTCGTAGGCAATATTCAAATTAATAAAATCATCAATAATTTCGCCCGGCTTGGCAAACATGTAGAACATGTTGCTGCTGCTGCACTGCAGCAACTTGTTGTAATTAATAGTCAAACTAAATTGTAGCACACTTGCCATCATTTAGAGTTAGGAGCCAAATGTGGCACAAAGCAATTTTTGATTAGAAACCGGGCACTGGAGTCCGGCCAACGGACATCGATCGCCGCCCCCCTCCCCCTTCCCCTTCCGCTCTCCCGCCGAACGCCCCTCGACAACTTCATTTTTATGGCCAACTCTGGGGCTATTAAATTTTTCTTTTGATTTGTAATTAGCGCAAAATGCATATTAAATAGCAAACGACAAACTCGAGTGCCTCGGCCTTTGAGGAAGTGAATGGAGGTTGAGTTGGCCGCAGAAGCAGCAGCAGAAAGAAGTAGAAGGGGGGAGTTTGAATGTTTTCGGCTGCTTTAGCCAACTTTTACCATGGCAAAAGTAAAATCAATAATGCGCCGGCATTAAGTCATTGAGTTGAACTTATTTATGCAACATTTACTTACGCACACACACATAGAGGGAGCATAAAAAGTTTCGCAACTTGCCTTTGTTGCTCTTGCCCGGCTGCATTGTTTTGGGGTTGTTGCTGCTGCTGCTTTTCCTATCGGGGGTGTATGTACGGCGGAACGTGCAATTTTCTTAAAAATTACACACGATTACACATGAAATACACCGGCTGATATATTATGGTAAAAGGCCAAGGGTTAGGGTAGGAAAAGAGGAAGAGAACTTCAAGTTGTCGGCATCATAAAGTTTCCAAGGTGTTCGAGGGAGTTCAACTGGGAGTGTCCACGATGGGGGAAATTAACCGGGAATGACTAAGACTAGTGCATTTAAAAAGAGTTTTTGATAATTTATAGGAATTGATTATGATGTTGTTTATATTTTCTGACTTCTGATAATTAATTTGCATCCTAAAAAATTATTTTAAAATTTATAATAATCTATAATCTATAAATATTATTATTTTAAGGGTAATGATGTCACTGAAAAAATTGAAATGGTGTCTTGTAAATCAAAATCAAGCTTAAAATGCTTCTAAAATAAATTATAAGACTCAGAGATATTATAATCCACCCATAATGCTTCATTACTTTTGATCTTGTTAAGAAATAAATTTAGAAAATATATAATAATGTATTCAGGAATAGTTTCAGGATTAAATTATGATCTAATTTCCACGAAGCCAAATGAAAAACACTCATTTACCATTTCCCACTAAAGGGCCAAGAACAATGGGCACTTGCAATCCGGTCAGTGGACAACAGCCAACTGCCTTTCGTAAGCCCGCTTCATTCATTCGCCATACATTTTCCACTCAAATCATTAAAAAAATAATAATAATAATGAAATTTGCGTGATTCAAGCGGAGCACGCACTAGGCGATGCCAATAACAGCAACAACAATTGCCGGAGGCGTACTCAATACAACAGCAACAACAAAAACAACAGCAATAACAACAATATCAGCACGGCAGCAGCAACAATAAACATGTGCAGGCAAAACGCCCCCGGAGAGAAGGGCAAAAAAGCGGGAAAGGAAGTCAAAGTCAGGCCCAGTCTGAAGCTGAAAAATCAACCCTCTCATAGCACGAGTCCTGGGTCCTTCCTGCACACTCACACTCACACGCACACACTCGCCCAGACATTGTCCTTAATGCGCCGCGTAATGAGTTATTCGCATTTTTTCCTGTTTTGTTTTGCACAGCTGACTCCCCCTGATCGCCCACATTTGGCGATTTTAATTCATTTAGAGAAGGAAATAATAATGAGAAATAATGGGGGAACGCTAGCTTCACAAATGGAGAACTTTAAATGCCCTGAGAATGCCCTTATTTTACAATGGTGTGTAGTGAAGTGATCCTTTGAGTTGTAAGGTTCCTAGTCATGAGAATACTTTTTGAAAAAGGGTTCTTCAAAAACATTTCACTATAAATTGAAGTAGATTGTAACTGAATACAAATCAAAATTGAAATCTTTAGAAATTATGTTGAGAAACAAATATATTTTAAATATATATTTTATTTTATTTTTTATAAAAGTTTTTTTACTTTAAAAACCTAATACATTTTTTGAAAATCTTCATAAAATGTACTTAAATTTAAAAAAAAATCATGAAAGTTCTGATCCTGAACTACTTTCCCTCTACGATTGTATGAGCCTGTAATGTTATTAGCCCACATACTTGTCGTCGAATTCGGAATACCCTCATCGGGGAGCTCCTCGAGTGGGTCGAGAGTTGCATGTCCCGTACCGTGCTGCAGTCGTATAATCTAGGGGTTACGGAGAGGTTAGGGAACGGGCACCAGGATTGCACCCCGAACCGCACACGACATCTAGACATGAGAGCACAAAACATAATTTCGCTAAATTAGCGAAAAACAAAAGAAGTGCCAGGAGGAAGGCGGCTCAGTTCGGTTCAGTTCATTTCGGTTCCGTTCCATTCGCGTTCGCGTTCGGTTTGAAAACTCCCCAATTGAGCACGCACCAAAATCATTTGCAGACTCGACTCAAGGGGTGAAGCGCCCATAATCAACGTCTAAATATTTGGTAAAACGTAGAAAAAAAGCGGGGAAAAAAATTGGATTGAAACCTGCATTTTGGTGCCGGGCAACGGACAACTAATTATAAAATTTTTGCAACCCCCGAACGGAGCGAAAACCCTTTTTGCCGAACTGCATGTGTCCGGGGTAAGTGATTGTGTACGTGCTCATTATGGAAATTTCTTGCTTTCCCGTTTCATTATTTTTTTTTCTTTTTCATTTTTTGTTATTTGCAGCTCTGTGGCAGTGCAAAAATTAATGCAAAGACCACAGTCGGGCGGTGTGGGTCGTTAATGACACGAAGCCGGAATTTGGGAGGGGACCTTAGCGAGCGAATCGCTTGACAAAGGTTTATTGGGGCTTTGGCACATGCGATACGCGATTATAATTAGAATTTGGCTGCGGGGTATTGCACTGCACATGGTCAAAAGGACCTCGTGCGGCATGACATGACCATTCGAGGGTGGTTCTACTTATCTGGGGTTGTAAAGTGTTTCATTTCGGCCAAAGGGGCAAAGTGTTATGGTAATCGAATTTTGAATCGATTAACCGGGTAGCAGTCCTTCCACAGCGGGAGTAAGACACTTAAATTGACTGGCTTATTTTTAAAGGAGTTCAATTAAATATCACACAAAACTGAAAGCCTATATTCGTAGGTTCAAAACGAAGCTAAATGGTCACACTGTAACCTCAACCATTACTTTAAAAAAACCGAAAATTGTATCCCAATTTTATACTCTCGAAATTACAAAACTTATCTACAAGTGCGCTATTAAAATTTGAATAATTACCCAGTAAAGACAAATTTGTTATCGATAATTTTTATTTATTTTAATACTGGTTATCCAGCTTACTTATAATACTTTAAATACATTACTTGTTTATTGCTCAACTTTGCTAACTTTAGTATAATTGAATTGGGCAAACTTAGCTTGGCTTTAATGTGCTATAAAAAGCGATTGCCCGATTACCGATAACACTTTCAAATGCGTCGATATATAGGCAGGGCCATTACAATTTGCATACCCGTAAAATGCCTCTCTATAATGAGCTGCAAAATATGAAAATTCTTCTAATGGCCCGCAGTCGATCGACTAAGTTGCATTCAAATTGAGTCTTTAAGCACTTAATTAACCCCCGATAAAGTAGGGCGCAGGGAGGTTGGTGGAGGAGGGAGGTGATCAAATCAAATGCTGCACTTTGCATGTGCCCTTTGGCGAGTGTAATTAGACGGAAGGAGACGGGAACATTGTGTGACTGTACTTGCCAGCCCGACTGCATGGTTATTTATTATTTATTTATTATAATTATTTATTTGCTTGACGCGGTCGCTTATTAAAAGCTACTTAAAGCCCCGCCAACGAACAATGGGCCAGGCCATTAGGAGCCAGCAGTTCCAGCCATCTCCCCCCGATAACCTGGTCATAATTACTGCAAGTTGCAGTTTGCTCACTGCTAAAACATTCCACTTGATATGCCGTCCACGTAGCTGCACGCACCGCCCGCTAGATGGCGCTTGTATGGTATGGCATGTCATTTGTTTATGACAGCTAACCTCTCATAATCAAGCGAGGTTATAAATTTGCCAGAATATAAGCTGATTATAAGCTGATTGTGAGTGTGTGTTAGTGTTTTTAATTAACTTGAGTTAAGGGGAAAGTCATTTGAGGAGCCAATGACTGGATAATGGCCGCGTTCAACTACGATAAGGACTGTACTTATTAGCTGTACTCTATGTTCAAAACTAACGCTTATAGATATTTCAGCCATGGCCGTTTGGAAGTGAAATTTTTGATTTCAATTGAAATAAATTTCCATTAATATTTGTTAATTGTTGGTTATGTGAAAGAGGGAGAGAGAAGAAAGCAACAATCGTTATATTTGCTAATTGAGATTTGACCTGATGATATGGCGAAATGAGCACAACAATAATAACTAACGATGAGCGAAATTGACGTCAACGAAAAATTGTTGCTAGAAAGAAATTGTGTGAAAGTATGTTAATTAATGGAAGAAGAACAAGAAGCATTAGCGCCAGAGCAAGTGGGATGCAAGAGGAAGAATTTATACGCAGCAATAAATGACTTTTTATGGCAAAGTAAAATTTTCCACAGGGAAATTGCGAAAAATTGCCTTTAAAAAATATTTGAATAATAAAACGATAACAATTTTAAAGTCTGCTATACGATATTATAATTTTTGTTTTCATATCTACATTTAGATATCTGAAATTTAACTCAAAAGAAAATAAATATATTATATAATATATATATTTAAATATATAAAAATGATCAGACCTTTCTGCAACTATGATTATGTTTGTTTTTAAGATTACATTTTAAACTTAAAACGTTCTAATCATTATTTGATAGCATACAGTTAAAATATTGTAGTCCAACAAAGATTTAAGTTGATTGAACCTCTAATATATCATTTAAACTTGCTGATATTTTCGTTTCGCTTGCTGCACAACCTTCCATTGGGCGGCGTTAATCCAGGTAAACGGCAACCCATCAGGTGATTGTCTCGGCATTCGCAGACACCTTTCCATTATGCAAAGGCCCGTAACTAGATGCCCGCAAATCTGCGTAGATATTAAACCACTCCATTGGGCCTTGCGGCATTCGGCAGAAACCCACTGCGAAACAACGCCCAGCACTTGCCGCTTAGCAGACACAAACATACAAAAAATACGGGCACGATCAGGATCCAGCCCCGTCACACTTGCCTATAATTTGTGCCCAGAGTGGCAACAAAAATCAAATGGCACGCATGAAATTAAAGTTTAAGCGCGCAAAAATTTATATGTACGACGCCGTGTGCCAATTAATGTAAATTACGCGAAATTGCAACTGCAACTGCGGCGGCGATATGGCAACGCTGTCGGGCTTCAAATGAGGCCCCCAAGGGGCGCACCACGCAACATTTTGAAAGTGCGCACAATAACGCCTGCAAGAAATTAGCGGCTGAAAACACACATTGTAAAATATTATTAAACGCGTCAATTTGTTGCCGTCAGTCGCCGACTCAATCTCGGAGGCTCATTAAGTGCGTGACGGCCCCAGCTGATGCATAAATGCATGAGATCAACTAAGTGGGTCCGGCCCAACTGTACCACGCTCTCCAGCAGACACTTTCTACTTGGATCTTGGATCTATAACACTAAAGAAATAGGCCGAACTTTGGATTTCTGCTTGGTTTTCTACTTTAAGGTTTAATAAAAAATTTCCTAGTTTTTAAAATTAAGAAATTAATATAAACTTTTGAATGTAATTTCATAACATAATTCTAATACAATTAAAAACAAATAATAAACAAAAAAAAGCTTTTCTAAAATTAGTTATAAATAAGCTAAGCTTTTATTCTAACATTTTAACATAATCAAAAATATCATTCTATAATAATTTATTTATATTATTTATATTCTATAATAATCTTTAGGGTATTGATTATAATAATTGTATATCATAATTATATTATCTCATTGCGAGATAATTCAAACGGTTTTAATACTTGATAAAAAGATAGGCCTTTTAATGTTAGTTATTTCAAAAAGTTATCATCAAAATTGTTAAAAGGCAATTATAAATTCATAATTAAAATAAAAATTATATTGCCTTATGTTACTCGACTTCTCTATCTCTCTAACAAAATAGTAACTATAAGCTACAATGCCTAAAAATTATAATCTTTAAATAAAGTTGAACAGCTCTGTAACTACATTCTTAAGCAAGAAAATAAGGCTTGTTTGATAGTAAAATGGGTGCCAACTGTACCCGCTTTCGATAATTATATTTTAAGTGCTTGATTATCTAACGTCAAGCTTTGTCCGCCGACCAGCTTATTAAAAGGTTAAATATCTTTGCATTGAACTCGCTATCGCAATTGCCGTCGACGATAGCGTAATATCGCAAAAGACCAATCAACAAAAGTATATTTATTTAAATGAGTCTAAATTACGGCTCATTGAAAACGAATTGTTGAGAGGCATTCTATGATTGGAAATCAATATGAAAACACAAACGGAACGAATACGTAAATTAATAAAATCAGAAATCAGTGAAAAACGGCCAGTAAATGTTCAATTTATGTGACAATAATTGAGGCGGGCAAGGGAACTATGACGACAATGAGCCATGGAGAGGAAGAAAATACAGAGAAATAACCAATCAGGGCCATATTAATCAATCTTTAATGAAAGTAATTTAAATGTGTTAATTTTTGTACAACGTTCTGCTATTGTTTTGCTGCTGGTGGTGATTTCTTGGAAACGGGAGGAGCCACTAGTTCTCCTCCAGCGTCTTCAATTAAATGAGGCGTCATAAGTGACGCAATCAAGACTTACTTTGCTCCTCAATTATGCCCCCGGCTTGGCCATAATGCCAATTAATCAACTGCGACAACACAATACATATTTATTAATAATCAGTAAAAATAATTTAGCCAATTAACAGCAACAACATTCCATGCAGTGTGGACTCAGAAATCAGAAATCACAGAGAACCCGATAGCAACAACATGAAAAACTCCGCTGAGCTGTCGGAATATTTCCACTACTGTTGCAACTGGCGGCTTTTGTCGAAAGACATTTTTGAGTTTGACAGATTTAATTATTGTAAATAAAATACGAGCCCAGCCAAGCAGGCCAAAGGGGTAATTAAGTGAAGTGGCATGAGGGCTGTGTGGCCAAACACAAAAACTGCAGACCTTGTTTATTTGGTTCTCGAAATTTATAGACTCTGTGATTAATCCCTGCCAAGAGAAAATGCACTCGTAAAATATTTGATTTCAGCTTGCCAACAGGAAAATTGGGGAAAGTATCGGAGGGTAATAAATTACTATAGATAAATACCTAATAAATACTTTGGATGTGAAACTAAATGATGTAGAAATATAATAAATAAAAATAAAATAATTTCTGAAGTGAAATTTTTAGTTTTCTTTTACACCTCAGAGATAAAACTAATCTGCAATCATTTACAAAGTAAGGTTTTAGTATTTTCTTCTCCAAAACCTTTTGCAAACTATATAATTCAGTCCCTTATCTATCGGGACAATCCAGAAAATTCCTATCCGACACATGTCCCCGCCGCAAAACCGTCCGTCTCGTCTTTCCATCTGTCTCAGTTGCTCTGTTTTTGTCAGTCAATGGAAAATTGATCAGGAATTATTGCCAATTGAGCGCCAAAATCGCTCACACACGACACACATGCAAAGTGCGCCTATATATACACTGAAATTTGCGCTCATTTAAGCTCATAAATTGCAGCCAAGACATGGATATACGAGTAGACGTAGACCCCAAGCGAAAGAGACGGCAAATATCGCATTTGGCATTCCTTTGCCAATAGAAATCAGTTTTGTTTGACGCTTTTTTGCATGCCAAAGTTGCCATAGTCGCTGTGGTATTGTTGCATTCATTCGCTCGCTGGCTGTTTCGCCGTTTATTAATTATACCAGCTCCAGTTCGCCGCTGCTTTATGGACTGGGTCGTGCATTTGGAATTATGCTAAATTACATATGCAAGTGTTGATGCAGGTAATGAAAAGTCGGTCGAAACGCTTCGGATTGGCTGCAATCGCAGGGCAATTACACATACGCAGCGTTGGCCAGGTCCATAATTGCCAGCAATAAAGCCGAGACTCATTTAGATAACTTATTCCTGTTCCGAAGACCCGCAATCTCGCCGTATTTTGCCAGAAGCTAAGGAACGTTGTTTCCCAGCCCGATTGTGGGCCAGACAAATAAACAAACACTGGCAAACACAAACACGCACACCTGCGGAGAGAGAGAAAATCAAGTCGGCGGAATAACAGAGGCCCAGCGGACAAAGGCCGACGTCACTCGTCGAATGTGTGAGCACAAATATATCGGAGCGGGTGATGCGCGTAAAAAGCGGCAACAAGCACCGTGACATTGCTGCCAACTTATGAAGTTGTAAGAGCCTCTGCTTAGCGTCTTGGCCATGGCAGAGAAGCCGAAACTTGGCCCAAACAGGCGGCGCAACAGGCGGCAGCTGTGACAGCCGCAAACACAGCCAAAGCGACACAATCGACCGGCGCCTTCACTTTGGCTAAGAGCAGCAGGCGCTCAGCAGTCGGAAAACATCGCCACATGACCAACGGCGGAGCGTGCGCGTCGGAAAAAAGCTCGGCGAGAAAAGCCCCCCAGAAAACCCCCGCCCACGAGAGATTGTGATGTTGTTGTTGTTGGCAGTGCTGGTGGTGAAGTGGTGAAGGTGGTGATGGTGGGGAAAATCGAGCAGATGAAGTCAAACAGATTTGAGCAAGTGATTGCACTTGGGAGTAAACTGATGGGGCGATAAAGTCTCTTGAATGAGATGGGAAGTTTTTGGACTAAATCTAAAGAATATTATACAGAGGCATTTAGAACCACGAAGTACTCAATCAAAATTAATAAATATGAAAGCAAAGGGTCATTAAAGTATACAAGTTTCAAAAAAAAAAAGATATCTTAATTTATAATATTAAGTTACGACAATTATCGTGGAACCTATGGGTGATGGAACACAAGTTTGTATGGGAACTTTGACTCAAGGGCACCCAAATATCAACGAAAACTAGAAATAGATCGTCTAATTTTGTACCTGTGTATTATAATAAAATCTATATGTTCTACAAATCCAATAAAATAAAATAAGATCTATAAAGATAAGTATAATAATTATGTGTAATAGGTATTTTGTGTTTTAAAAATCTAAAAAATTGAATTGAAAAACTTAGTTCTAATAAAAGAGGGCACTTTATAAACAACTAACAACTGATCTCCAGAGAACGAGTCGAATGCACTTAGCAAACACCCAAGATACTCCCATTTAAAACATTTTTCTGTTAGCAACCACCCCCAATTAGTCTCCTCTAGTAGAAACACCCACTAAAAGAAACAATTACACCCAAACAGCTCAGTACTGAAAAGAAGTACCAAACGAAAAAACAACTCTATAAAAAAGTAAACCTATTTTTTTCAGCAATCTGTTTTCTACAGTGGCAAATCTTTTTGGAAAATAAAGCACGAACAAGTTGAAGAAATCAGCACTCCTCATGCCGATGTTTTAACATATAATTTTGGCACACGACCCAGCTGAAAAAAAGAAAAGAAATAAACTGTGGCACACTTGTACCGAGGATGGGGAGGGACTGAATGGTTGAGGGGGTGGGGGTTCAACAGGTTGCTTCTGTCGTCATCCTCAGAAAACTTCCTTTTTCTATGTGCGACTGTGTGTGTGTGGAGTGCTTTGGCCCTTTTTGTGAATGAGCTCATAAAACGTTTTTCTTTTCACAGCGCCCGGGTGTTGATGTCGTCGTTGTCGGTTGTCGGTTGTCGTTGTCGCTTGTGGGTTGTAGGTTGTAGGTTGTAGGTTGTCCCACGTCCGTCCCTTTTCCGAGGACTGGAGACCGGCGTGCGCCCCAAGTTGCTCTTTAGTTTTCAATTTTTTGCTTTTCAACCCGAGTATCTGCTTTGGCTTTTGTGCTGCCTTTGGCTCAAGCCGACGGCTGGGGAGCTGCCTTTGATAGTCTCGGTTTGGGCCAGTCCGCTGCTCGTTTTGATTAAGTGCGAAACAATTAAGGCGGCTGCTGCTGCTGTTTACGTAGTTAATCGGGCCGGGGTCACCGAAGGAGGAGGAGGAGTGGATGGGGCTCGACCCCAAAACAGCTGCTCTGGCTAACCGAGCAAACTGCTTGTGGTTCCTTTGGCTGGAAATCTATGGATAAATACACAGGCTTTGATTGAGTTAGAGGATAAAAATATTTTCCAATTTTGTAAAAAAAAAAATTCCATGAAAAAGCTTAATTTTTTTAAAAATTGTAGTCTTACTTAAGATTCTTATATTATAAATTTATCAACGGTTACTGGTTAAGCCTTTTCA
Source organism: Drosophila pseudotakahashii (assembly GCA_035046095.1). NCBI lineage: Eukaryota > Metazoa > Arthropoda > Insecta > Diptera > Drosophilidae > Drosophila > Drosophila pseudotakahashii. Next base: position 1,769,886 of record JAWNOE010000247.1, on the reverse strand, counting down.
CATTCACCTAAATTAAAGCCAAAAGTTATTAAGTTAAGTTATAGTTAAGGTTTTTTAAATATATTAAATCCATTTCTAAAATATTTATTTGTAATATTTATGAATATTAGCACAGTCTAGTATTTAATTAATTAATTCTTAATTTATTTGTTCTTAAGTATTCTTAAAACTAAATAGTTCTTAAGAATAAGTCGAAAGGTACTTTTATTCTTGCAGAAGAATACGAAAAAGAAAACCATTAATAGTTGGCAGACTAAATATAGCTTCAAATAAATAGGTAGTTTTATTATAATAATTTTATAATATTAATTTGGTTCTTAAAAAATATAGTTAGGTAATTCTAATCTTTTAACTAAAGTCATTCATTTGCCACTCAATCATCTCATTAGCAACTAAAGCAACTCTCGGCTGCAAGGATCTTATCACACCTCTGCTGCCAACACCTACACCAGAACATGATTCCTTGCCATCTTCTCTCCGCAAACTGCTTAGTCACTTTAGCCATAAAAATATAACACCTGCTTATCTCGAATGCCACCCGGGCACAAAAACCCCCCCGAAGAGAAAAGCCACAAGCCTAAAGGCAACCGAAAAACATTTCTCAAAACGAGGCTAAACGGGGAGGCAGTACCGAGATGGGGATGGGATGGAAAGAAGCTATGGCCATAGCTATGGGGAGGAAATGGTGCGGGCACTGACCTAACCCCCCGTAAAATGCTTGAGCCAACAAATACCGTAAAAACACTTATACGGAATTCCTCAACGCCTGGTAAACCAGGGCTGGGGCGTAAAATCCACCCCATGGAAAAACAGCCCCGGCAAAGCCCAACCCAAAAACCGAAAGTACAGAAAAAAGTGTGGATAAAACCAAACAAAACGAAAACCAGAGCAAAGTTTCGAAAGTCGCTGCCAAGTGCCGACGGCAAATGGAGACGTACCCCAAACTCTGGGAAATCTTGGGAAACATTTAACGGATTTTCTCCGGGAGGCGTTAGTCGTTTTACATGCATTATCCTGGCCGAAAACCGAAACGAAAAAGCGCTGCAAAAAAAGTGTTGACATTAAAATAATAATTTTAATTGCCTCAAATAACACAAAGGTCCACGGCCGACCCTTGGACAAGGATGCAGGATATAGGCGAGTGTGTGAGCGGGGTCTATTTAAACACAAAGGGTAATTAACATTTTTCTTTTCGTCCGGGTCCTGGCCGAAGGATAAGCAGCTTGTTTAGCCGGGCCAAAGTCAAATGAGCAAAAAATTAAAAAAAAAAACAATGTATGGTAGCGAAGCACAAAAAAGGACCCAGCACACACATTACGTGGGTTCGTGTGGGAGTTCCTTTTTTGCGGTTTTCGCATTTGGTTTAACTTAGCTGGTAAGTACCCCCGGGTTCTTGGTTGGGTTCTGGATGCTGCCTGCTGGATTCTGGATTCTTTATGGGGGATCCAGGATTCAGTCGACCGCCTTTCAACACCTTCAACAAAGCGTGAATTAAGTGCTCGAGATTTTCTACACTTAATACAGCAAATTTACAGCAGCTCCGTGCAACATGTGGCATGCCCCTTCGCCACTTCGTCACTCCCAATCCCTATCTCCGCACTCCCCGCTCGCTCTGTCGAGTTAATTGCGCAATTAGCTGGTTTTGTGGAACATCTGTGCAACTGTGTCGCGTCTCATTAAGTACGATCTGACTGCTCAAATACCCAGAGGGACGTGCGGCGGAACGCGCGGAGAGAAATTTTTAATTGCATTTAATTAACAATAATTTAACGAAAAACACTAAAACGAGAAATAAAATTAGTGGAAATTAAGACCGAAATTCCTTATCTGCGTGTGATCCACAAATGAAACGGAACGATCGCGGTTTTTTCAAATTGTGATTAACTAAAATTAAATTAGAAATGAAGTTAAGGTTTATATCAAAACATATCTGACATATAATAGTATAAAGAATAAAAAATAGTAACATAGATACACAATAAAAGAACAAGCCAGGATCTAATTGATATGCGCATGGTCAATTTCTGGAATTTATACGCATATTGTTTTGACCATGCAATACTGGTAAAATGTATATTAAATAGTATCATTTTGCCAAAAAAGAGAGGAAGAAAATCTCATCAATTTGATATGCCGCATATTATGTCAAGATTAATACCACATAATATCAAATTGATCATCGATTAATAGCATTTGGTGAAGATAAAATAGATTTATTGTATAATTCAATTTTATAAAATTCTAAGTAAATCGAAAAGTAATTAAAGCAACAAAAAATGTTTCCAATTATTCTCGACATTCCATATAAATTACAACAAAATGCTAATGCAATTGATGCATGATCAGCCAAGAGAACCTTTGAATTTAAATAAATTTCATTCCGTAACCCTTAGAAATGATTATGATGCCAAATAGAATTTGTCCATCGGCATAATTACCCGAGCACGTCAGACTTGCATTACTCCTATCGTTTATCTGGCATCTTTGACAATCCATCCATCAAGCATGATTGGATCCACGGAACAACCCCGAATTTTGTTCCCCAGCACTCCATTTCCATCTTCCGATACACGCAATGCCAGCGCGGTAAAGTAGTGTTTTTAATAGCTAATTGAGCAAAATACTTTATGGAATGAAATTAATTAAAGTTTCATGTTCTTGGACTACAAAAATTCGGCTTATTTCGCTTAGTTTCTCATTGTTCACGCAAAAGCATAAATTGTTTAATTGCTAATTAAGAGTAGGAAACGGGCAACAAACGATAAATGTAATGAATTAGAAGGCGAATCGAAGGCAGTTGACATTATTTCAGTTCTAGCGTGTGACAATTCGCATTAATTACAAGAAATGCTCCAAAAAATAAGCCATTAAAGAGGGGGGGCAGTCCATATAGGCGAGAGAGGTCGGGAGGGGGGGCCTCTGAAATGGCGAAATGAAAGTGCGGAGATCCCCCGACTTTCCGCATTTGGCGTGTTTTAGGCTGCTGCCGCTTTGCTGCTTGGACACTTGTGACATTTTCTTAATTGAAATGATGCGCGTTCGTTGATAAAATTTCGTAGCCTGCATATATGCGAGTATATATCTGTATATATATATAATGCGGCACTTGGACACTCTCTTGCACGTTTTGCTGATGATTATTATTACTCTTCATTATTTTCATTATTAAATGAGCGGCGTGTGTGCGTGTTTTTCGCTTTTTGTGTAGGCTTTGTGGCAAGTGCGGCATGCAATATCTTATTTTGGTGGCTCAGCGAAAAGTGAGTCAATCCCCACAAGATCATCTCCAAATGGAAATGCTCATACTTAAGCGAAATAATTGGGAATAATTTAAGTATCCTACAATTGATGATGCGATGTATCTTAAAAATATTCTTTACCAAGAAGATTTACAAAAATAGTAATTTAATGAAATATTTATTAGTGATGATATTGCTGAACGATTATCTTATACTTGGTATAAGTTTTACTCATAAAAAAAAGTAACAAATCAATAGATAATGTGATTAAATCTTATTTATACAGAAGAGGTCATCAGAAATACCCATTTCCCTTTGATTCGCCTTCTGCTTGGTTGGGCAATGCATTTTCGATTGCCCTTTGCATTCGGAGGAACACACTTCCTGCATTTTCGCCACCCTGCCAGTATTAGGGCAATAAAATGGCATTTTATGTTTGCACAAGTTTGCAAATTGGCCACACATCAAAAACAGAAGAGAAATCCTTTCAAGATGCCAGTCCCCGCCCCTCGAGCTCGCCTCATTTGCCCCGAACTTCAATGCCTTTGCGGGGCATAATTATTACTTTAATTATGCTTAATTAAAAAGGCCGCCCACCGGGGGGCGTGGCCGAGGCAGCTGTCGAAAATACACGGCGCATAATTAAGCGTTTTGCCTTGCGGATTTTCCTTCTTTCATTTTTACGATTTGCCTACGTAAAGTGACAACGTGACGCGATCGTTGGGGTATATTATTTTTTTTTTTCATATGAGGTGGGTTGTTTCGGGGGGAAATTGCAATTCTCCGCTGGCTTTTGGTTATTTTTAATGAGTGTTTGTGTGGTGTGTGCCTGTTGCCTCCTTGTTGATTTGTCTGCAGTCGGTTTTGTTTGTTTTGTTGTTTTTCCGCTTCTTGTGCCGCTGCATTTTTATGCGTTCGTCATCCGTTTGTCATAAAAAAAAAGAAACAGCCACTACAGCAACAACATTTAATTTATAATTTAATATCTAATCATTTTTCCGTCGTCGTTGATTTTCCTTTTCACAGCTATTTGTGCATTAAAAGCTGTCGCAATGTCTCAATGCATTTGGCCAACAGACACGCGCATTTAATGGATTTCTCTGATTTGCTAAAGATGCCACTCAACATAGTAAAAATCCTTTAGTCAATTTAATGAGGTAAGTTCATTTCACAATCAAAGGAAACCGCAATTGTAAAATAAAAATGTAATGAAATGAGTGGTATTAACCTATACTTGGAGAGAAATATTATAAACCTCATTGAAGCTGGTCTATAAATGCCGACGGCTTTTTTAGAAATTGTGAAATGTTATCAAAATCGATTTAAATAAAATTTTGAAAAGTGTTCTGTTATGTAACTGCAAGTATTTTATATATTGAAAGTATTACGAGTACTTACAGATTATTCCAGTAATTTTAAGCAAATAAACGGTAATCTTTATAGTTTTATTATTATTTGGAATAATATTTTAATGGGTAAAATAAACGACAGCAGTTGTAAAATAAAAAAAATGCTAACTATAATAAAAGTAAAAAAAAAAATGTTCCCAGATTTATCTACACAAAATATTGCAAGATTGTGATATTAAAATTAGAAAATGTTAGTAATTTCTGATTATACAAAATTGTATAAAAATATGATTTAGAAGGTAGCAACTTCCACATCAAATTAAACACCTTAGAGCCTAGAAAAATCTTAAATTTAAATGTAGCTCATTAAGTCGCGATTTGCACCCCCTGAATGTCATTTCAGAGTTTGGCCATTACATCTGTGTGGGCCTCGGAGCCCAGTTAATTCTCGCTAAATAATTGCCGGCGATAACGAGGCGTGTAGAACGAGTTGGGAGCAGGGAAATAGCTATAACTCTGCTTGGCAACGACAATGAAACGGGCAACAAAGAGACTAAATTCTGTATTAATTTGCAATTAATGCAGCTAATTATATTTAATTAAATGAGCGAGCCACGCTAACAATGCACTGCATAGATATAGATAGGTTGCTGGGATTTGGATGCAGATGCAGGGGTGGTGGGATCGGTGGGATCGTTGGAATCGCTGGATCGCTGGGATCGGGATTCGGTGGAGGGGTAGAGGTTGGGGCTTCCAAGTAGAGCTTGGGCACTGGGAAAAATGTATCGCGCAGGTTGGTCCGGCTTTGAAATGAAACTGATTATTACAATTGTTGTTACGCCCGCTGGCGCTGTTGTTAGTGCGAATTGTGCGCTGCTGTTTATTGTATCTCATAGATACGTTTAGATTATTTTTTGCAAAAATGACACTGAGCCACCGGCGAGTCAATTGTAATACGTTTTAGTAATTTTTCGTGGGGTGGCAGCAGTCGCAAGGCTCAGCACATTAAACTATTTATGTGTAGAGTTTCATTCTGATTTCGTTTTAGCGATCGTTTGATGAGCCTCATTGTTGCAAATTGCCACTGTCCACTGCCGTCGTGCCGTATTATTAGTTTGTTTATGGCTATTTATTATATTTGGCTTTATTATTAGAACGTCGCAACTATTTTCGAGTCGCTCGCACAATTTGCTCATGCACATGCCCATGCTCATGCCGACGATAATGCTGATGTTGATAAAATTAACGTTAATTAAAGTTATTAACCGCCTGCAGCGAAATCGCATCAATCTATTGGCTTTTGCATTTTACCATGTCAGGGTTGAGATTTACATAAAAATTGCATTTGGCTGTTTCGCACAATATTCAATTGATTGAAGTGCGTGAGAAGCTTAAAAGGTTTGATTTTTCTTGTTTCTTGATGAGCGCTTCACTTCAATGTTTTTTTATTACACAACTCATTAGATTACATCAATTTGGTTGAAATTTAACTCTGCATTGAACCATTAAGATGAGGACCCTGATTTGGGGAACTATAATATCTAGGGCACACTAAATTCTACTAACCCAAGCAGTTGTACAAACTTTACTTTGAAGTAAACAACTTTTTTAAAACATGTACAAAAAATTAAACATTTTATGTTAAATATAATTAACAGAATGGTATTATAATCTACTATACCATTCCTGTTAGAAGTCTAAATAAAAGTTTGGAGATAGATAATATAACTGATTGATAGTTGATTTATTTTCTTTAGTGCCAATAAGAGAACTTTTATTGCTTTTCGATTAAGATAGTAATACATTTTTAAGTTTTCTGGCACTAAAAGTTTGAAAAATAAGTATGCTATAAATTGGATACTTGGATCACTTAACAAGTCCCTAATGTCGAGATGAGATTACTACAAATACTTAAAGTTATTTACCGTAATATAGAGTTTCTCAAAAACAGCTGCCAATATCGACGATGATCTTGCACTTTGATGAGCTGATTTTCCGGAATCCTGTTTTTCAAGCACTTTCTTATTGGTCGTTTGGTTTTTATGGGATTTTTGTAAAATTCTTATCACAAACTAGCACTGTATTCAAAGTGTTCATAAGTATCTGTTAGTAACAGGGAGTATCTGATAGATGGTTATCACCCACGCACTTGGAACTTGAGAAGAAACGATCGCAACGCGCCAAAAATGCCGAACTTTGGGTTCTGCTTTCGAAACTGTATTGAAAATCGCGGGGAACTATGGGATATACGATATATATCGTTCAAAAGTTGCAGTGACAGCTGTGTTAATGATGAATCGTGGGCACACGCCGAAGTTTATTTGCCTGGTATTGTGTGTTGCACTTTGTTTCTCTTTTTGTTTGTTTGTTTGTTGCACGAGTCGAGTGGTATTGTGGCCGCTCGATGCTCGATTCCGGTTCAGATCAGCCGTCGTACGTTCAGGCGCAGCGTCGTCCGTTGACTGAATGAACGTGTGGCGCACGAGCGGCGCTTTGGACCCCCAGCAATCGCAATCATCAGCATAAGTAGCCAAGGAGCAGCGGCGGCGGCAACAACAACAACAACAACAGCGCAGCGGCAAACACGAGCAAACAAAACGAAGGCGAGGAACCCGAAGCCGCAGCCCCAGCTCAGCAGGAGCGAGCGAGAGGGCCTTAGTGGCGCGCTCTCTCTCCCTCTCTCGCTACCTCTCTTTTTCTCTCTCCTACTCACTCTCCCATCTGGCTACCCACCCCACCCCCACCCCCAACACCACTGACGCTGCAGCGACGCCGACAGAGCGCCGACTGCGCAGGAGCAGCAACAGTATATGCAATTTGCTTGGCGCTGTTAAAATAAAAATAATGACGTCATTAAGCGCACAAATGAGCGGCGCTGCTGCCTGCAGTCGACGTCGACTGCGAAGCCGGCGTGGGCAGAGCTTATAACTGTTGTTCAGAGGCAGGAGAAGTTGCACACTTGACGAAAGGCGAGCATTTGACGACGGCGAAAGAGAGAGAGAGAGAGAGAGAGCGCGAGAGAGAGAGGTAGTTAGTGGGTGGGAGGGGTGGTGTTTGGCTCTAGTGCAGTGTGAGCGCTTTTTTGTGAGCGCATTTTGAGCATTTATTACAGCAAACATTGCACATTTTACACTGCACGAAAGTGGCTGCATTAAGCGTTCTATCCTCTTATGAGTATTCTTGAGTTGTGTGTTAAGGCACCCAACCTACATGGCGGATGAGTAATTTCGTTAAAGGTAAAGTAAGCTCTTTTATTTATCATTAAAATTTGTTTGAAAACTTGTGTATGTTAGCTATGTAGTCTTAAAGTATCCTGATATAATATTTTAATTTTCAAATAAATATATATACCACAATTAGTAACAGGGACTAACAAAATAGGTTACTACTTTTAGTTAGTTGCTATAAAATTATTATTTTTATTTTATATCTCATAAATCATTAGTTTAAAATAAATAAATTCTCTGCACCCATCACTTTCGTTGGTGAATTTGATCATTTAAATAGTTACATTTCTTCACCCATGGGTTATAAAATTATACCAGCACATTTCTAAAGATTGTTATCTTTCAAGTTTAGTTTTTATTTGTTTTGATATATATTTGTTTTGATAAATTTTATAAAAATGTAGCTTGTTCAACTTGCATATTGCTTAAGCCGAATGAATCTAAGGATGGAGTATCAGCACTTTATTGTTTTATTTTTAGGGTGTTGTTCCAAAACATCAAACCCTACACACCCCTCGACAACTATTGATGCAAATTAATAATTTAAGTTTCGTTCCGCAGAGCAGAGCCAATGCCAAAAGCTCCAGTCACTCAGCTTGTCGGTCGAAACCTCACTCGAAACCCTAAACTCCCTCGCTCCCACTCTAACTCTCCTCGCTCTCTCCCTCCCACCCACAATCTGACGTGTGCCGGGTCCAGTGAACCACACCCCCGCCGACCCCTTTTGCAACTGTTCCAACCGCTTCCAGAAAACCGAAAAGTGCCAATAAATATGGAAACGTTTTGCCTTGTTCTGCCCACTCTTCCTCCCACTCCTCCACCCACTTCCTCGTCCTTCCCCTCCTGTCACGTCTTCTGCTCCTTCTTCAGCTCTCTTTCTTCTCCACTCAGAAAAATATCACAATTATTTATCATCAATTTATAATTTTATTGAAATTAAAAAAAAAAATGTTTCATGATTTTTAATTTAATTTCTCAAAAGTATCATGCTAGCGATATATTCTTCTATGTTATAATGCTGATTTTAATGTTAATCAAAACTGTTTTTTTTAAAGAAATTTTATTATACAAGTGTTTTTTTCAAAATATTGAAAATTTAAGTACAATGATTGAAAAAAACAAAATTTTTGGTACAATATTAATTATTAAAATATGATGTACATTTTGTAAACTATTAATATTTCGACAAAAACCATTATAAAATAATAAAATAGAACACAAATTATTGTTTTTTTTCTCCGTGTACCTGTGCTCCTTGGCTACCTTTGCACTAATTCACATTTGATGTTTTGTTGTCTGCGCTTGTTGCTGTTGCCGCTTGCATTTTTCTGGTCAATGAGGTTACAGTCAAGTCAGTAGACAAGCCCCCGCCGCAATCCGCCCGCCCCCGCCCCCTTCGGGGGGCAGAAGATGCTGCAGCGACTGGTGCGGTCCTCAACCGGTCGCTGTCGGTCAGTCGAGGCTGCCAAACAGGCTGCCTCTGCTGATTCTGCTGCCGTTGGCCGTCCAGTCTAGCCACCCACCCGCCTCGACTATCGGAGGTGTCGATGACGTCGTAGTCGTCGTCGTCTGGCTGAAAGCCCCTTGAAAACCCCTCAAGGCCCCCAAAGTCCGGTGGAGTATGCATATCGTTCCACCTCCCTCAAAAACCGAATCTGACTGCAACTGCCTACGCCATTTGATGATTTTGTTGTTGCTTCTCCTAATGTGATTTGCCAGGGTATGCACTTAGGCCTCTTCGACTGGCGATTACCCAGATTCCAAAGCCAAATTCAGACTAATGATTGAAGGGAAAGTGTATAGAGATGAACTCGATCAGTGATCAGTAATCAAAGGTGCTGATTCAGATTTATTTGATCTTAACTCGGAATCGATCTAATGGTTTAAGGCTTTATGAAGAGAGAGGGTTCGAACCCAATGCTGAAGTGTCAACCTGTAATCAAATTTTAATGAAATCTCCTTGTTTTAAATATTTATTTTTAAAAGGAATTTATTTATTGGAAATGAATTTTTTAATTTACTAAGTTTTTAAATTACATTTTTAGCTTTTATTTTGTAAGTGAACATTTTATAGAATTTATTTTATTTTAATAGAGGATTATACTTTTTACCAATATCAGAGGGTTGTAGAATTTATGAATTTTCCCCAAAGAGTATTTCCAATTCGCACATCTTGAAACTTCCAAATGGGCCATCGTGTTCATTCTAGTGTTTGTTGATTTTGTTTTTAGCCAATTTTGGTCAATATTTAAGTGCCGCTTGATGCTTCCACTTCGGCGGGCACTTTACTGTTCCGTTCTGTGTCTACGTCTGGTCCACATCACCTCATCAACTTAATTTTCGGAATTTTCACGTTGTCCATCTCTCTCGGAAGCTGTCGCCGTCCCACTCACTCCCTCGCCCCGTCTTTGTCTTTTATGTCTAATTTTGTGCTGCATTTTACCGGCAGCTATAAAGCGTATTACCGTTAATTGCTGCACTGTCGAGTTGTCGTCTAATTTACGTTACCCGCCGGCCGACCGGGGAAATGGGTGGTGGTAAATGGGAGGTGGGCGCTGGGAGGGATGCGGCTGTGGTCGAGGATGCGGATGCAGTGGGGCCACTGCCCACTTTCCATCTTGGCTTGATTGTCATTGCAGATCGCCGGTCTGGCCGGCAACTGATTAAATTCAGCACGCGCCCTGCGGGCATCTTGGCAAACTTCTTCCACGGCAAGACGAGTGGCTCGAAAAGGGGTCTACGGAATGAATTGGGGGGCAAAGATACACAGAACGAATTTAATATGAATTTTAGGGAGCTATCAAATGGTAATATTATTGCATAGTATAATTTAAAAATATTTTAAAATTCATCGGAATGCATTATAGGCAATATACATAAAAAAATATATTAGAATAGTCTGATAATATCTTTGAAACATTGCAAAAATGTTGGCTAGTTACTATACGATCTGAAAAATATCATAAATTTAAATTTAATTAAATTTATAATGATTTCTAGTGAATGGAAAGCTTCTCGCCTAAAAAGAAAATTCTGACAAGTCCATCCTTGGCCTAAGCGGCATTAATTATTTTTAATTTCAAGTTTATAAACAATATCAAGGAAATATAACTGAAAATAAATATATATATATTTATTTCCTGTGTATAAATAATAGAAGATTGGTGTCGAGAGGGTGGTGGTAACTCAAAGTCATCAGCTTAGACGGCCCAGAAACTAGACGCTCTACATAAATTTGAAATTTACGTTTTCTAGCACATTGTCCGTCCACCTCTCTCTTTCTCTCCCATCTCCCCGTCTCTTTCGGCAATGCCCCTCTCTCTCTTTCTCGCCATCTCTCTCCGTCCTTCTCTTGAGCTTACATGCTTTCTGTAATTATCATTTCAGTCCGTTTGCCTTGGAACACACACGCAGACCAGCGTCTTGACTCGATCTTAACTTGGCTTTCGGGCGTACTCCACGGACCCTCCCCCTCCCCCTCCCACCAACCACCCAACCACCGACCGCCCGTAATTAAATGCAAATCTCCCGTCCCCCGACTGCGTCTAATATATTGCCATAGTGCCACGGGGCAAACTGTGGCCACATTTTCAGCAACGTTCCGAAACTTGTCAGCGCCGCTCGGTGGTGTAAGAAAAATGAAGTGAAATAGTCGAACGTGTATAAACCAAACAACATTAAAATTATCGCCTAGACAAGCCGTAAAGACCATGGAGGTAAAGGATCGCCCACGACACCGGATCGGAGATACCCTTAACCTTTTTTGTAAACTCCATTAAGTTCATAAAATTATTTAAAACATTAAAATTAGAGAATTCGGGTGACTAAAATGTATCCTTTGATCATTAGGCTCCCAATCAAGACCGATTAATAAATCTATTTATGAAGACTGATTAAGGAGGGCCTCAGAAGACAGAGAGAGAGGGAGATTCAATGACAGAGAGGGGAGAGTAATTAAGAGCGGGCAAACTTTTTTTTCTTTGTTGGATGGCTCTCGTTGAAATGGCTGCTAATTACAAAAGGCATCCTGGCCAGCATCATTTGAGATATTTTTCCATTAACCGGCGACGGCGTCGTCATGCCCATGAAGTCAAAGGAGGAGGCTAGGGGCAGGAAGGGGGACGGTGCATACAAAACATATTAAAATTAACCTGATTACTCCGCAGGCGCTGCCAGCTCTCAGATTGTGGGATTGGAATCGTGTGAGTGAGTGTGTGTGTGTGTGTGAGTGTATCTGGACTTGGAGGAGTTTTGAAAGCCTGGCACAAACTAATTTCAAATAACATAATTCATTCGCTTAGCCAGCGGTGAACGGGCGGGAAAGGGGGGCGTTGGCATCAGGGAAAAGGCGGCAGCAGCACTTGGACTTGGCCAAGACTTCCCGACCGGTTTCTTCGGGAGCACCAAATTAGTTGAAGTTTAATCACAAGGCACTGAGAGCGGAGAATGGAGAGATACAGAAAAAAATTCAATTGTAAGTAAAGGATCAGTTAAATAGATCTTGTTTAAATTTAAGAAATCAATCTACTTTTTGGAATGAATTGATAAGACTTTTAAATCTTCATATTCTTGATATAATAATCTTATGGATCCCGGCAGAAAAAGAGAAAATTTCAAATATTTTATTTCGTATAAACAAACAAATTAATTAACTTTTATCTGCGGGATTTCCAGAAATTAAAATCCTAACTTTTCCTAAATAATTAAAAGTTATACAATATTTTAAAACAAATTTAACAATATTTTAATATTAAACTACCAAAACAAGAGTTATGAATATATCTATTATATTATGATTCTACATTAATGTTAAACTATTTTTTAAAATTACTCAAATTCTTAAAAATATTATAAAATTTGATATTTTTTCTCTGTGAAGTCGGGTAGAATTTAACAGGGACCAAACAAAGACTCCTGCTGTCATAACAGAGAGAAAGACGGGACTATCAAATAAGACAGAGAGGGTGAAGCGGAGATTGGTGTGCGAATGCGGAAGGTGCTAACTGACAAATGAATGGACTCCGGCACCGAGCATTCGAATGCTAATTGTTATTGTACTTAAAGCTGGAATCAATCGCCTTCGATGGTACTTCTCGTCCTCGGCCCGCTGCCCCCATCTCCCCCCTGCTCCACCAGTCGCCCCACTCCTTTCAGCATTCCTTGCCAAGCATGTCCGCAAACTATGCGCCGTCTGCAATAATTTCGCGCGCATAAAAATTTAATATTATTGAATTTTTATTATTGCTTTCTGTCTTATTTTAACCACTGCCTTCGTTGCCCAGAAACAATAATCAAAACAACTACAGCTACACGGGCAACTGTAACAGCAACAGCATTAAAAAGCGCCCAAAGGCAACACGGAAGCCTCAAGAGGCGGAACAGTGGGACGATTCACAGTGAGAAGTATAGTTAGGAACTATTCTAGGCAAGACAAGGCATTATTTGATTCGAGATGTTGTGAACTTTTAAAGGACTGGCCTTTCAAAAAGTAAAAATTTGGAAAAAGGCAATTTAATAGTTTGAAATCAAATTTTTATATTATTAAGCTTGTGAATTTATATTTATATTATATCAAAACATACTTATGTTATAAAAGTTTATACAATATTTAATACTTAAACAAATTATTATTATTTTTTAAAGAGTTAAATCAAAAGAAATTGCAATCGTAGAATGTTTCAAAGGCACAAGAAACTGCTATTGATAAATGTTTATCAATATAAAACAAAAAAGGATCATCATTTGAAATATTATAGTTTTAGTTTCTGCTGATAAATTATGTATTTCCTATAGCCAAATATTGAAAAAAAATTAAATAAGTACAAATAGAAGAGAATTGAAAATAAGATTAGGTTAATCTTGTACCACTGTGCGCAGAAATTCCAGGCGCAGTTTGTGCCTCAAGTGGCGTACTTAATGCCATTCGAATTATGCGCATGCGTTCCCTCGGAGGACGTGGCTCTGGAGCCTGGGCTTGAGCTTCGGCTGAGCGGCTGAGCTGCTGGCTTTCGCGAGGAGGCAGAGACTCCTATGCCCTTGCCACCGCCCATTCTTCCAGAACGACGCCTTAGCGATCCACCAATGCCACCACCCTGGTACGTGGTAATTTTGTAATATCGTAAAGTATTTTTTAATTGAACGCACCACCTTCGGCACACTCGTAGAGCGGGCTTTACGAGACTCGCGAGGCTCCGAGGACTTGTGGCTTCTCTCCGGGCTTTGTCAACTCTGGAGTCTAGACTGCCGTTGCTGCAGTCGAACCATTGGCAACCCTGGAGCCAGCCCACTTTTATGACTCACTTCCTTTTTGGGTGATTTATGCGAATGCGAATGCTTCTCTGGCGGCATTAAAATTAGCTCTAATTATGAGAGTGGATCGGAACGCAGCCAATTAAAAGTGCATTTCCCGCCAGCATAAATCAATAAAAGATTTATGTGACTCTGGCCTATAGATAGGTATAATTTTAATGATTAGTCGAGAGCACATTTGGCGTTTTGCATAACCTTTGGCAGCCTTCTTCCTTCGCTGATTTAGTTCTTCCTTTTCTTTCTTTCTTTTTGGTTTTTTGTTTTTTTTGTTTTTTTCGGGCCAGTTTGAACGGGTCTGGGCCATTCATTCCGCATTCATTCATGGGCGAGCCGATCCGGCTCAACTTGGCTCTCGGTTCGGCTGGGATCGGGATCGGGATCGGAATCGGAGGTAACCTGTTCCTGTTCCCCAGACTCACGACTTTATAATTAGGCAGCCTCGCTTAGCTGCTGCTGCTGCTGCTTCTTCTTCTTCTGCTCGGGTGGTTAATGCATTCATAATAATATTTCTTTTTGCTGTTAAATTTATGTTTTCTGCCTCGTAGCCTTTCGCTAAAGTTCTCCTCCTGCTCTCCTCCTCTACATCCTCCTCTACATCATCTCCTTTTTTATTTATTTTTGCCAGTTTTAATTTTCTCGCTTCCACTTCCCCGCGCCGCCTCCTTTGGCGAAATCGTTTTGCATTCTTAAACATAATTGCATGTGGGCGTGGTCACATATGAAATTTCTTTGATTAAAGTCGATTAAAATCGCGGCCTGTTTTGCCTGCTGTTGTTGTTGTTGTGGTTGTTGCTTTTGTTGTAGTAGTGGCTGCTGGTCCAGTTGGCCAAGTAGTTGGCCAGCAGATGAGGCAGCCACTGCCACAGATGAGATGAAGTTTTATGGGTTCAAGGATTAGGGCGGGAGCAGCCGCCCAATCCCTTGGGATCTTAAAAGGCATTGGAAACACTCATTGACTTCGGCCAGAATATCATCTGAATGTGGAAATGAGTTGGAAGAAAAAATACATAGGGTATACATAGAAGGTATTTTATATAACTTAAACTATAAAGAGTGAATGGAGTTTTTAAAAAATATATATTATTCGAAAATATATCCCTTGTGTAAGTACCAACATTAGGTCCTTCAAATCACGTAATTAAACCCCATTTATTAAGAATTGCCCTAACTTATTAAAGAAATCTTTGGATTCTAGCTCTCGAATATTTACATTGTGCTTATTAATAAGCCTTCCTAGAATGCAATCAAGTAATCTGTGGTGTACGTATTTTTTAGTCATTTATAAAAGTCTCGTTTAATAAGTCCTCCACTTCTATAATTGATCTAACCAGCCTGCTAAGTACTCGACTCGTACAGGCTGATCATAGGAAGATCTCAACGGAGAGCTTACATGCTAGCTAAAGAGCCTCGCTGTTTAAATTCTTTTACACCGAAAATGTTTTTGTGAATTTCAAAGATAATATTTATGATTAATTTTTAAACTTGAACAAATTTTATGGATTATTTAAAAAGTTATTTAAAAGTTTTAAATGAAATTTTTTTTGAAGTATGTTTTAAAATGATGGTGTACATTTTTATATTAACATTATCTTTAAATTAATATTAATTATTATTTAAATCAATTTCCATACTCTTTTTAAAAACCTATAAACTTTTGATGTTTTAAATGATCTATCTTTTGTTTTGTGTACCCATCCTCACCATCATCATCATCATCAGCGGCTGCGTGGCCAGTTGGCCACTCCCAACTCTAGCTCCCATTGCTTAACCCCCTGGTGCCCCACCCCCTTCTGCGATGGTGGACATGCCGCTTCTAATCTGCACTCGAGTGAATTGCAAATTACGTGTCTTAAATTGAAGTTTTACGAGTTGCTACTCTAAATGTTTGCACCAAAGTGCTCGCCTGGATGTGTTTGCTCAGGGTTCCAGCTCCTCGGGATTCTAATGGGCGGTGGAGAGGAGGTGGCTCTGGGATCTGGGTAGGTGGGTATGTGGGTAGGTGGGGATGCGACGGTGGAAGAGCCCGCTGATGATGAGGATGGTGCTGCGTGTTTAGGCGCGAGTGTTGTATTTCATGTTGCCAGTTCGCCTCGCCAGTTGTTGCTGGCCATTCTCTACTTGGGATGGTTGTTTGTGCGATGCAGGATATGATAATAATTACACCTTCAACGTTTGCTGCTCTCTGCCATCTCCATCTGGCCAGGAAGTTGGCCCGCTGCTCCTGGCCCGATCCTCCCTTCGTATCGCTTCTTTCGCCTGGATGGCGATTAAAAATTGATCTCATTATAATTATTTTTTATAATTTATGAAGCCTTAAAACTGTGTCTGCTGCAACATGGCCACAAAGTAGTCATTATAAATGCCATAAATTTCGATCCCCCCAAGCTTTGCGTCCCTCACTTAATGATGGAAGAGCTTGGAGGATCCACGGCCAAGCTTCGCCTTACTTAATCCCTATTGCTGGCGAATTATGGGCAAACAAGCAAAGATGTTAATGGTCATGGCATAGGGATCTACCTATATAACCGCTTGATTTGACAGGGTAGAGGGAAATATTCAGAAAACTCCTACACATATCCCTGCATCTCCGAAGCCTCCTCGTCCGCCTTCCGGGAACCCACATATCTCAGATAGAATTCAGGCAAACATTATGCATATTACACAGACCTGAAAAGCACCACCAGCTAGAGAGCACGCATAGCCACATGTGATGATAATGCGGGGAGCTGCATTCACACTGAAAATAATATTTCTTAACTTGTTTAAATAGTTTCCTGTATAACCTGATAATCTATTCAAATACTTCCCAATAATCTCCTGCGGTAAATAAGCGAGTTAGAAGTAGTCAATACAGTTTCTGTTTGATTTATGTACAGATTGGTCCAGTTTAGAACCTAATTCCAAATTTATGAGCTTCTTAAAGTATTTTTCAAAAGAATGTTAAAATAAATAAAAATGTTAAAAAGTTATAGGTTAATAATTTGTTGGGTAAAAGACAACAAAATCAAAAAATATATTAACTAACTTAAACATTACAAATTTCAATAATAATATTTTTCAGTGCACACAGAGACACCCGCACATCCGCAAATGAAGGGGTGGATTGGGGGCTCGGGCCCTCCTGCTCATTTTGCATTTTAGTTTGTAATTTAGTTTCATTTATTGCGATTTTACATTGACGCCTGACACGCAAATTCGTGTAATCCTTTCTGCCTCGCCAAGGAGCGGGAAAAGACAGGGGCGGCGGGACAGGGGGGCTCACTTCGAGTGGCTGTCTTAGCCATGGCCCGAACCACTGGCACATCGAGCCATCGCCAATGCGCCACACAAAGTCCAATTAAATTATGAGGGTCCACACGCCAAGACAACGACGACAGCGACGACCACAGCAGTCTCTGATTCTGGTCCCCCCTTTCCAGAAAGTCTCTGAACTCATTCCAACTAGGTGCACTTGGAAAAATTAAATACATTTTTAAGATCAACGTAAAATTAGTTCACTACTTCAAGCTTTTTCTAATGCTCTTAAATAATATATGAAACATTTTAGATAAGTTAATAATAGGTTAATAATAGAATTTGTCGACAAAGCTCAATCTGTTTTTCTCAGTGCATCATTCACTGAGACGTAGCGATTTCAAGAACTGCTTATGCCTCACTTCAGGACGTTGGACTTGGCCTGGCCTGGCTCATTTCGAGAGCCTCCTTTTTGGCCACTGCCACTACCTTTGCCATTGGTTTTGCATTGGCACTGGCATTGGCAATGCGGTGTAAGAGTAATTAAAATCCCTTGATTAATATGTAAATTTAATGAGATTACGAATTCAGCGAACAAGATTAGGAATGCATGGGTCTCTCTGCCTCGACTCGGTCCCCAACTTCTCCAACTTCCCCCTTTGCCTTCGCCGCACACATATTTTCTGTCACTGTCTAAACGGGCTGGTCTCCAAACGTCCCCTCTCGCTCGCTCACTCGCTGCCGCTCTCTTTCCCACTTGCACTGCCAGCTGTGAGTGCGGCTTGTAATTTTCACTATCTTAACCCTTCAGGTTTAAAGCACGTTGGCTTTATAAGTTATTTATTTATAGATTTTATTTGTTAAAGTCATATTTATGTAAAATACAAATGATATATGATATAATTAAACACTTTAAAATATATGTAAAGGAGTTACTTTTATTGAGACTTTCGTACGATGAGATTTATAAACCACTACACCCAAAAAAAAAATCGATATGAAACATAGATCGATTTTACATTATGTAATATCAATTTGAACTGGATATGCGGCCCCGTAAATTCGATATGCTCGAAATGAGTATTTCATGTTAAAACGATATACGTATTGTCTGTATGTCTTTAATTCACTTGTTAAATTATCTAAAAATATGCAAAAAAAACATTTCAAATCCGAAAGTCCGTTGATCATTGAAAACTCGTTTGCGACTAATTGTATGATGGATTTCAGAGATGAGTTAACCAAAAAATATCAAAATCTAAATAAAATTTTTAGTAAAATGTTAGGTATTTGTAGGGTTAACCAGCGGACCCCAAGCAAGCCGAGGGCCAGGCCAGGCCAATCTAGACATCGGCCAGGTCCTCAGCCCCACACACTCGCGTCTGGACATGAGTGTGCGAGTGTGTGTGAGTGGGTCTGCTAAGAGCTTGTTAACATTTCTGTGGAAAGCCACAGCAGCGGCGGCAGCAACTCGAGTCCAAGTGCAAGTCCAAATCGAAATGCTTTGAGCCACCCAAAAAGCAAATCGACATCGACGGAAAATTGGAAGCGCGAAATAAACTTGTACATAAATTGTGTGAAATGGATTTGTTTGTAGTTCAAAAGGTTTTCGATTTGTTGTTGCCGATGTTAGTTGCTTGGTTAGTTTGCTGCCTTGTAGCTGGGGGTCTCATTTGGTTAATCTGTCAGCATCTGGCATGTAGCAGTTTTTGAACCTCATGTGATAAATTTTCATTACAGTTTTACGTTGGATGGTGGCGAAAACTAAGTGGAGTAAGAATCTGAGAAATTATTCTTGCTAAAAACACTTAAATATAAAAATACATTTCATTTTACGAATTAAATATATATCCTCCTCACATTTCCCTATAGACCAGCTAACTTCGTTTAATTTTGCCCATTCGCTTTCGGCATTTTCATCCCCCATTTGGCATCCTCGGTGTTTAGTAAACTCCGCGATGTTTTTCATCAACTTTTTGCTCATTATCCAAAAACGCGCGCGCGTTTTTTGCCTTGCCAATTGGAGGCACTTGGCAACTGCGTCTGCCATTGGCCTGGCAACTAGGAATCCTGCTGATTGGATGACAGAGGTCCTTAGGCGCCAAATCGGGAATGCCATGTGGGTGTTAACGGCGGATGAAGATGTTTTGCAGTCTATGTAATAATCTGCGTAAAGTACCCCGTTTTAAAAGGGACTAGTTTTGTGTAGAAAATTAATGATTCGAGATTAATCACAGATTGTTGTATCATAATCTTTTCTAAATGTATCCACAAATTGAAAAAAAACAAATTTGTGAGAACTTTTAAAAGATTCATCCTACTAAACGGTTTAATTTCGGTAAAATTAAATCATTGCATACTTTTAGACAGCTTTTCTAGAGAATTCAAATTTCAAGTTCAATAGAAATTTTTATGATTCTCATTAATGACTCTTTGTTTTTAGTATATCTATTTATATTACCGGTTTTAAAGGTGTCGCTTCCTTAGAAGCTGAAATGAAGAACTGCAATGGAAGGACGTCACCTTCTACTTCCATACTTTTCAACATTTGGTGAAGGTCACCCGAAGGCGTTCCAAGCAAATCAAAGGCAAAAAGGAAAAAAAGATAAGAGAGCAATGTGTTGGGATCAGGATTCAGGAGGCAGGAGGCAAGAGACAGGGGGAGGTGTCGACAGTGAGGTGGTGTCAGTTATGAGCTCAATGGCCAAATAGCAAGCCAAAGGCTTCAATGAATGAAAGTGAGTCCGAGTCGAGAGTCCAGAGTCCGTAGTCCAGACAGTCAGACAGACAGGCTGGCTGAAGGACGGAGTGAAGGGTGGCCAGTGGGTGGTCAGTGGGTGGCCGGTGGGTGGCAGACGCACGCAGACAGGCGACAATAGTGTCCATGTCCGAGTGCATGTTCCTCGTCCTGCGGCCACCCCATGTCCTTGCTCATCGCCCGGAAAAACTGCAACGAGTGGGCGGACAAGGAAAATGCAGTTGCAGTGCGCTTCGAAAAATGGGAAGTGCCTGTTGCCTGTTGCCTTCTGCAGTTGCAATGGCTTGCTAAACATGGTCCAAACACGAAGCGCTGAAATATGCAGGACATCTTCTCTGGGTCGTCCTCAGTCAAGGTCGCTTAGCGCCCGGCTTAAAGCGACCAGGGGGAAGTGGCAATAAAAACGCAAACAAACTCGGCAGACGGAAGAGTGGAAGAAAAAAGCGGAGAAAAGGAGCTAGGGCAGGGCGAAAGGAGATATGGACGTTCGTTCAACTTGGGCTGGCTTAGACATTGTCCCGCTGTGTGAGAAATGCCTTTTCAAGGACTGCCACCCACACAAGCAAGCAAACACCCTCGCACACACACATGAGGGTGGGTGAAAAAACGTAGCATACTTTTTCGAGCGAGTGGCCCGAGTTTTTCCTGCCAACTGGTTTTCGGTCCTGCCCACCTTTTTACCCCCTTTCTCCGCATCCTTCTCTCTCTTTCTCACTCTTTACACTCCAAGGATTCCTTGTGTCTGTCTGTGTGGTGTGGAAACTTCAGTGGCGAAGTATGCAATATATTTTTGGTTCCGACTAGAGACGTTTGCAGCTCGTTTTGCTATTTCCGCCCCAAGTAAAACCCATTTTTTTTTTGGGGGAAGGACGAATTGTGTCAAGGTCGTTCGCCCGTTCGTTCGCCACTTTAAACACAAAAAGCGTTTGGCTTTAAAAACTTGCCGGCTGGCCAACTGTTGCTGCGGCCAAAAACGGATATGCATAAAATGTTGCGTGCCAGCCACGCCCCCTGGACCATTGCCAGAATGCAGCCGCCCCCTTGTCGCTCTTCCTCTTGTTAACACACAACAAATAACAGATTTCCGTGGTGCGTATGTGTTTGTGTCTGCTGTCTGTGTGTGTGTGTGTGTTTGATTCTGTGGCATACTTTTGGCGCCCGTTCACGGGCCTAACTATAAAATCGGCTGATCCCCTTCCATTTAGCACGACCACTTGTCGTTATGATGATTCATGTGGCCCGCCACAGGACCTCGCCCTCCGTTCCATTCCCGTCCATTCCCATCTTTATGCATTCCCATCCTTCTGAAAGGCACAAAACACAGCTCGTTTCGAGTGTTTTGTTAAAAGCCGCTCAATTGGAATGCGATTTTCATTTGGCTGTGTGTTCGGCTTGGTTGGGGTCAACGCATTACGCATACGCCGGGGATGGCTGCAAATTAAAGTGATTGGCATCGGGCTAAAACCGATAAAGGCGATAATGCGATAAGGCGGCAAATTAAGACAAGATTATGCCCTAAAGCGATATGGACAAATTAGGATTTAATTAAAACTGGTATTTATCTTAAATACGTACAATGTACACCACTAAACGGGCTTCGAATTCAAATGTACCGATAATTGTGTTGTTTAAAATGAGTGTTTCTGAAATCATGGAATGGGTAAATACTTTAAGCGCCTTAGAGTTAAATTTCATTAAAATCTTATTAAAACTTCCTAGTTAACTCTGAGACTTTCAGATTAAGTATTATCATTATTAGATTTAAAATTAAAAAATTTTAACATAAAGGAAATTATTTTACGCATTTTGTCCTCAACTCGAATTGTTTTAGATGAAAGTTTTGTATGCGTACTTAAATATTTTTAGAAAAATAAATCTGTAAAAGGAAAGTTTTTTAGTCAACTCTTTTTTTTTAATGTAGCAGGAACTGCAAACTTCACATGCACACAAAATAAGCATGTTACCGTAAAATCGATATGGCCATGCAAAACCCATATCGTTTTTACATGAAGTTCATTTTCGACCAGGTCAAATTGATCTTAAATAATGTAAAATTGATCTACGTTTCATATCGATTTTTTTTTTGGGTGTACGTGATTTTAAAATCATAATGATTACTACTAAATCCAAAATTATCGCTGGAAATTCCCGATTAGCTGCAACTGTACACCCGCTTTCCTTAAAATGTGCTTAACCCTTTATCGCCTGACACCCCTGATGGAGTCACCCCTCCCCACCTTTCGGCCCATCGGCAGTCATCAATGTTTATCAATAAACTGGCAGGCTCTCGCCTCAAACTGAATGCAGTAGGGCAGGAAACAGGTGAAAATAAAGTAAACAGCGATGTTCCTCGCAAAACAGCGAGCAAAACTCCCATCGATACACACACATTTGCATATACGAAAATAAAGCTCAAAAAGTCAGCATGCAAAAAAATTGTCAAAAATCAACTATAGGCATTTTGTATTTTTTTTGAGTTGATTTCTTGCCGCTTTCGCTGCTGCGACGCCGACAGCGCTGCCCGCCTTTTTTCTTTTTGGTGGGCGGAGCCTTGTGTGGGTACGACTTTTGTTGTTGCTGTTGTTTTCTGGCCTCTTCCCGCTGCCGTCGCCGCTTTTTTTACCGAGCCGCCATTGCGTAGTTTTTGCCGGCATTTGTTACATTTTCTTCTTTTTTAGCAATGGGCGTGTGTAGGCAGGCAGCAGGATTGGGTATACAGCTCGATGGGCGGCGGGGAAATTGGGATGTGGGGAAATGGGGAAAGAGGGAAGGGTCCCTGCCCGGCAGAAAGAGACAGATGGAGAGGGAGCGAGAGAGAAAGGGGTAACTGTAACATACAAGTTAAAATTAAAACAAAAATATTTAAGCACAAGAAGGAAGAGCGTTTTTTCTCCGAAATTATGCTGCGTGTTCAATAGTAAATATGAATATTATATTTTAAAATTCGATAACCCTTATCTGTGGGTCCACTGGACATTTAACCCTTGTTGAGGGAATGGGTAAATCGCGGGTAACTTAACCTTATGCCTTAAAAAAATATAATATTCGGATATTCATTTTGTATTTTTCTGGTATTTCAAGGCGCTTATGTTAATAAAATTCACGTAAATTTTAATAAAATTTTTATAAAACAAAAACTTTATTCATTTGATTTGTTAGTTGTTTAAACTAAACTCAGTTTCAATAAGATAAGTTAGTTGGGGGCTGGAGTCAACTATCCCTAGCTCTGAAAACTATCTTGGAGTATAAAACTTATGGTTCAAGGTTTAGAAAGTTCTGAGTTAATTAGGCCTTGAAAGCTGTAAATATTTGGGTTTTCAGTACTATCTTACTAAGTTGTCACTTTAATCTTTTCTTTTGGGTTTGATATTATTTTAATTAACATTTATTTCAGTTTCTCTAGACGTGCTTTTCGATCCAACACTTCTTTCACGTGAAATCCTTTGGCGAAATCCTCCCTCGCATATTGCGGTCATCGCTTCACGGCTTTTTGCTCTACCGTTAATGATTTACCAAATTATGCAGCCGCAAATGTAAAATACACGACTCGGGAGCCTTCGATTCAGGTCCCTCGACTCCTGGCCGGACTCCCTCGTGCCTCTTTCCTCGTCCCTCCGATCTCCGGTAGTCCTGACCATCGTCCACCGTAACCCTGACCGGAGTCAGTCGCCAAATGTTTATTAATTGAAAACGTAAAATTGCATTTTTGGACTGTTATTGGCCAACCCGCGACGCTCTGTGGCCATTGCCATGATTTCGATAATGCGGTTGCCGCTGGCCACAAAAACAGTTTGTCGCTGTCAGCGCATCCTTGTTGGCCCAGCGACGAGGGGGAGGGGGATGGGGAGGCGCATTGGAGGGGCGGGCTGCTGCAACGGGGCTGATAATTGGCATCGGGTCAATTGCAGCCGACGGTTTGGGATGGGGTTAAATGCACACAGCGTGCAGCGAAGCCGTGGCAATAAAATTAAATATGACTTTGTGTCATATTAAATGTTAAGCACAAGTTTCTTCCATTTATTTTGTACTTCAACTATGGAAATTGAATTTTTCCATAGAGCGGTTGTGGCCTTTACACAAAAACCAAATTTTTCACAGGTAGAAAACTATAAACGTTTGCTCAAAACTATTTTCATACATTAAACAAACCAAATTTTGACCAACAAGATATGTTTAACATAGTTTAACTAAAAACTAATTTTTAAGGTATTTTATAATAAACCGCAACTAAGGGTTGGTTTGATATCCTTTATATTTTAGGCTGTTGAGAAGATTTTCATACACATTCGCATTTGTTTATCAAAAACACATACATACTCTATCCAAACTCTTTTTTTTTATTCCCTCAGATTGCCCTGCAGTTTTTGTCCAATTTGGGCAGGAAAATGAAAAAGCAAAACTTTAATCAACATTTTCATTTGGTTTATTGCATAAAACATTTCTCTTAATTTGAAGTCACCCACACCGGAACGAAAGCCACTAAGTCCTGGCACAAGACATTGCGTTCGTCGTCCCAACATCAATTCGCTTTCAATGCAGCAAATTTGCAAATTTTCAATTCATTTGCAGCGCACATCCACACGTTGCACTTCGAGTGGGATGTGAGTGTGCAGTCGGCTCATAAATTTAGCATTATGTGCTTTAGATGCCTATCGCATATTCATATACAAATCATCTATATATCACTCGTATCCTAGTATGTGTTGGAGTCTCTGCCTGTGTGTGTGCATCTGGATCTCTTGGCTTGTTTGCACTTTAGCAGCCCACACACACAAGGACTAACGAAATTAAGAAAAATTAGTTGCATGTGCATCCTATATACTGCTGTCTGTGTGTCTCAGAAATCATAAGCCACACTCACACTGGCATAAGCGCACTCAGGACGAGAAGAAGAAGAACAACAACAATAAAAACAACAACAAGGACACCTGGCCCGGGGCATTGGAGTAGACTTCAGCATGATTTTCAACAATCTACGCAAGATTTTCGGAGCCCGAAGAATTTTTGGCAGGCGATGGGATTATGTCACATGCCCGGCCAGCAATTCGGTTAGACAGGGACGACCATAGCCGACGCTCGAGCGGGACAAAGCTATCGCCTACCGCATAGCCCAAATGGCTAAGACCATTTTGCCAGGCAAAATTTCGCATTACACCTATTCGTGCCACTTTAATTTCGTTGCCCCCTGCTGGTCTTCGTATGCAAATAAGTCGAAATGAGAGGCATATATGTATGTATGTGGATGCACGTGTGTATGTATGGCCACCTAATTGAGCTTAGACTGCCGGAATGCCACTTACACTTGTCTCGTATTTCCAGCCCTGCAAAGTGCAGCAAAACTATTGTTGCAGTCACAAACTGCATGTGGAAATAGACGTCGAGGGACGAGAACTTACTTACGCCGCTTAATTAGTAGGAAACGGTACACTTCGCCGATATAATGTCAAAAAAAAAATTGTGAAATTGTACCAGCACTGAATAGAAAGTCTTTTAAAACTTCAAGAGAAGGTAATAGATTTTGTAATTTTACATATTTTTTTACGTTTTATTTAAGTTTATTTTTATGTATTTTAATTTAAGTTTGGAAAAATTTATTAAATTATTTATATTTGTTTGTAAAATAGTGGAAGCTAAAGGTACTTTATAAAAATCGTAAAATCTTAATCGAGAAAAGTTTGCAAAAAGTTCCAGAAAACTTAAACCATTTCACAGAAACCTTCATGTGTATTTTGTTTTTGATTTTGAATTCAGTTTACTATTTAGATTTCTAAACTTTTCTGTGACTTCAAAATGTTTAAGGGTGAACATCCTTTCTGGAGCTTAAGTTAAGATGATACATCAAAGGCGACCATATAGAAGACTAATAATTTGCGAAAAGCTATTTATTTGGTTGATCATTTAAAAAAAAAATGTATGGTTTTCTTAAATTTTAAATACCGCACAAAATCAGCTCTGGCTGATTGACCATAAGTGTGGAAAACGACTCTCAGAAAAGCCTTATTTATCGAGAAAAAAATTGGATCAGGCTTGCCCAATATTTCTGTTGGTCTGTGTTAGCAGACTAAATCTCTTTTTTGAGTCAGTTGCATTTTCTTGTATTATTATAAACCATTGTTCGACTTCTATTTATAGTTTTTTCTTTTTTGATTCAGTTAACAAATATTAAGTTTTGTTTTCGAATTCCCTTTATATTGAAATTGTCTTCATATAGCGTGGAAAATATTTCAAGAGGTTAGAATAGAAAATGTTATATCAGAAATTTAGGATGTTAAAGGGAATATATAATGAATTTCTTTTTGCTTAATATTAATAAATGTTATTAAATTTTTATTAGAATTATTTTCTAATGTGTACATGCTGCAACAACAAAGCAAACTGAAAGCTACGATAAAAACGGGTTAAAGGCAAAGACGGGGGCGATGAGTGTGTTGTTCTGTGCTCACTTCCGCTGACAATTGTGCCCTCGTTGAGTTTGTCGTCCTGCTGCCTCGCCCCTCCCCTTTGCTACCCATCCCATTCCTACCCTCCCCGCCCTCTCAGCCCTCCTGAACCCATCATCCTTTGGCTGGGGCTAATGATGTCAAATTACTTGCGGGCATTTTTATGTCATAATTAAACTGACAACGAGAGGCAATTTTTTTATTTGAGTGAGCGGCACTTGGCGCTTCAACTGCAACTGAAACTGGGGCCCAGAAAAGTACGCTACGTCCGTGTTTTTTTTTCATTTTTTATTATTTAGATGCACAATTGTTGCAATTGCAGTTCCTCATCCACGCTCGGCTCCTTGTTAACATACTTAAATGCACACAGTGGGCCAAGAGGATGAGGAAGAGGAAGCCTGGGCATAAAAATAAACACACACTCACTGGCGCACGTTTGAGGACCTGCAAGTATGCCATGAAGTTTTTTGTTATTGCCACTAATTACAAGCAGCCGCTGTCGTTATTGTTGTTGCTCCAGGGTTATCATCATGCACTAGTCCACTTTGTTTGCCGAGGCTAATTTGTTTGAGGGACAAACGCCGGGAGTGAGAGCGGAAGGTCCTTGGGGTCCTGGAGTAATGCCAACTACTTTTGGGGCTTTATTAGGGCAAAATGGGGGTAAAATTTGAAGCCATTAAAACGAAATATTTGATTCTTAATATATTCAATGAAAAACTAACAATATTTTCCACTTTGAAGTATATAAAATAAGTTTTTTGAGTTGAGTTTTCAAATATCTAATATTTTCCAAGTCCCTAGAATAAAAAGGATAAAACCAAGTATACACAAAATTATCTTGTATTCCATCTAGTGCAGCAGAATAAAAAGCAAAATCTTAAAATATGAAAAGCGACCGCAATGGATTTTTGTGGTAAGCTGTTCGGAAAGGGGTAGAGCATCCACCTGTTTTCCTGGCGTCACAAGTTTGTCCGCCAAAAAGGGATGACACCGACCTCTTTACTGTCCATATCCTTGATCCATTTGAGGCCTGCTCCAGCACTCACCGGATATGCGTGGCCATTAAAGTCCGATCCCCCCCCCCTCCTCCCTCCGACAGAGGCATTTCCATAGACGTTGAGTGGACAGCCGAACTGTTCAAACATTGTAATTCGCGCCCTGGTCGCATCGACGACGGCAGGGTGGCCGCTGACAATGGTTAAAAATTGTTTCGATGTTACCTGGTCCGAGTGACCAAACCGGAGGACTCCGCATCCTTTTTTCCTGCATGTGGATATAGCTATATATATTTTATTGCTCTGGTAGTTGAAAGGAAATGAAAATTGTTTTATGCGGTTACGCCAAAAAGTATGCGATGCATTTTATTTATGCTCCTGTTGTTTTTTTTTTCGGCCGCTGCCCATCAGGCATCAGATCCTGGCAACTGGGCCGCAAAAGTTTAAATAAATGTTTGATGGAATGCACAATTTGGCCGGCCACCCCTTTTGGTAGCTCAGTTAAATGTTAATCACCTCCCCGGAACGCAACCGAAAAGTTGGATGCCTTTTGCATTTATTTTTCGAAGCGCTGCAGCTGCAGCTGCCGCCACATCCGCTGGGCCATTCCTTCTCACAATTAAACTAATTTCCGTCGATGGCAAGACAACTTATTTTGCATCGACAATAAGTTGTCCCCAACTGTCCTCTGCCTGCACATGTCAATCGCTGGGGGCCATCGATTTCATTTCGCGACGAGTTCGCCAGCTGCCACTTCCTCACTCCGCGATTTCTGCTCCTGCTCATCAGTTCCTTATTTACAAAAGAAATCATGCAATTTGCATTTGTCTCTTCGCAAGCTGCTGATGCTGGTGTTTTGCGCTGCTTTGCTTTTGGCTGATTTTGTTTTATTTCATTTTCGTCTCGTTTTGTTGAGACGTCAAGTACAGCGATTGGTTGGCAGTGGTTCGAACCTATGGAAAATTATAAAGAAATTAATAATATTTTATTAAGAAACTTCCTATGATTTCAGGAAATAATTCACTCAATTTTTTGATAAGGTATGTAGGGTAAGAATTTCCATTATTTGTCATGATTTCTCATAAAAAGGTAAGCAAAAAGTAATACGTATTTTTGAATAACAATGAATCTTATTTTTGATTTCAGGAAATAATTCCCTCAATTTAAATATAACGTATAAAACTTCTTTTGTTTTCAGGAAATAATTCCCTCATTTTAAATATAACGTATATAACTAAGAATTCCCATTATTAGTATGGATTTATCATAAAAAGGTACTAAAGAAATCATTTTTTTTTATTACATCAGGTTTGACTAAATGTAGTAACACTTTGTTTAAATGTTAAAGTACTTTTGCTAAGTTATGCATGATTTATTTTACACAAGCTACTAAATCTGGTTATTTACGGATGTTAAAACGTTTTAAAAAGTTAGTGTTTTGTTAAAACTTAATAAAACCCGTTTCAAAATATTATTATCAAAAAAATAAGTGGCCTTTTCTCGTATCAAAGAAATTTTTTTTATAGATTTTTATCTCATTACAACTGGGGTTTCTTACACAAACAGCCCAAGGACACTGTGCCAGCTTGGTCAACTGTCAGGCCATCAGCTGATTTGCATCGAAACGAAGCCAAAGCCACCAACAGTCAAATTGCCAAGCGCTGTGAGGATTAATTCATTACAAAAACCCGTTCAGCACAAGAAATAATAACAACAATCAGCGGATACCAAAGGACAGGCCCTAAGCGATTCCGATTCCCATTCCGAGTCGCTCCTTACTTCTTTTTGTGGCCCTGCTTTTGCCGTCTGTCCTCTTAATGCCACCGAAAACTCATTTGAATTTAGTTTTCATTTAATTTAATTTAATTCGCTTCTGCCCGAGCTTCACTTTTGCTGATGTTTCGCCTGGCTTTCGGTTTTCCTTCATTACGCTTCGGTTGGGTCTTGGCTGATTTTCATTAGTTTTTTCCATATAAGTTTCAAATCGATAACGAGCATTCGTCGAAATCATATACATATATGAGTGGAAGCCGCAGCCAGTAGCCGGACTTGGAGTCGGATTGGGTTGCTCGAGCTGGTGAGTCTGGCATGCGCATTGGCCAGCAGCATCATCATTGGCATCAGCAGCACGCTTAGCCCACGGGCTGCTTAGCCAGGTTCGAGGGCCACACCAGCAGCCCATCAGCTTTGAGCCACGTTAAGAAAACCCAGCCAAAGCCAAGTCGGGCAGAGTGGCTTGTGAGTTATGTAAAGCGGCGATGCTGTGACATAAATTGTTTGCTTTTGTCATGCTCCACCGGGCGGATGAGGACCACCAGCAGTCGGGTTTGATAAGGGGGATAAATACCTTGTGGATGGCCGAGCGAGGGAAAGACATTGCCCCAGGACCAGAATCAAACTAAGCAATTAATAATCAATTTTATCCATAAGCTAAGGAAAATCTTTTAATTTTTCCAGAGTGCTTCTCTATTGATTTTTTGTTGGACAAAACTTAATTTCACAAAATATATCTAAAGAAAATAAATATTTTAATAGCTTATTCTCGGGGTTTGCATTTTATTGGTTTGATTGGAGAAATATAAAAAAATGGTTTTAAATTGTATTATAAACACAAAAAAACATGTTACCGTAAAATTGATATGCGCATGTAAATTTCTGGTTATGCAATACGCATGTCGATTTAACATGAAATACTCATTTCGAGAATATCGAACATATCATATCATATCATATCAAGATAAAATTGATATTACATAACGTAAAATCGATTAACGTTTCATATCGATTTTTTTGGGTTTTATAGAAGAAAAAGGTCTTTTTCAAAAAAAAAACCTATAAAATTTCTTAAATAAAATTAATAACATTAAAAACTTAATAGTACACAGAAAAAAAAAAATACCAAAAATAATCATCCATCGGGTATTATTTCATATCAATTTTGGTCCCTTATGTGTTCATATCAAAATGATATTTCCGAACATATGATTTTGTACCATATTGATATGAAATCGTACCATTTTGTTATGGAAAAATTGATATGAAACAATATCAGTCCCATATTGTTCCGTTTTTTTCTCTGTGTACAAAAATATATAGGTATCTTTATTACATAAATGTAATTCCCAAAATAAGCATTAATAATTTTATTTCCTGAAACACCGCCTTCTCCTTTTAGTTTCCAAGGCATTTTAAACCAGAATCAGATGAAGTCGACAGACAAATTCTGCAATTTTAAGCAGGACCCAAATGATAAATTAACATACGTTTAGGGCGCCAAGAAGGCAGTCCCGCCCATCCATTGGCCATATGCAAACAACCAAAGTTTAACCCTTTGTTGCCGGCCCAAGACGGGCGTCTTCATCGAGATAATTAAAATGCATAATTATAACGAAAATGCGACAACATTTTCCTGGCAGCAGCAAATTACGACAAATGCCGACAACGCATTTAGAAATGCAAATCAATCAGGGGAGGGTGGTCTTCAATCCTGGCGACTGAAGGTGGATGGATTGGGTCCAAAGGGGGGTATGGAAATGGGCCGTCGTCTCAAGTAGGCAAACCCAAAAGTCCGAGCCGAGGCATTATCATTTGGATACGCTTTTGTGTGTGACGGACACCAAAAAATCAACTTCTAATTAGCATAAAATTTCATTCGACAAAAGTTTATTGAGTTCTGCATTAATTGTGCGGCCCGGTCGGACGAATAACCCTTTAAGATCTCCGAGGATTGGGGTCTCCGTGTCCCGGGATTGGGCGTCCGTAAGGTGCGTAGACAATTAATCTTGAAATTGGGCAATATTTGACTTTTGTAGTCGCTCTCGCCTGTCCTGCAGCCCCTCCCCTCCCCTCCCCTTCCCACAGCCCGCTTTTTAATGGGCAAATTTGAATTGCTAATATGCGGTGACTGGTGGGGGGAATCAGACGGGTATTTGGGGGCTTCGATGTTGACATATCGAGCCATATAACATAATGAACGCTTTGGCCGCAGTTTTGCATATTTCCCCCCCTTCTGCCATTTTTTCTGGTCTATTTTTATTAATTTTCTCCCAATGGCCAGAGCATTCTAATTAGTGTTAGATCTCCTATCTGCCAAACAGCTTTTTTACGGACTTTTTTAATTGAAAAATCAAATGGAAATGGATTTAGAAAAATTGAAAATACTAAAATGATGTGATGGCGGAGATAAGGACAATGTTAGTGGTTTTGGTACTGGTGGCTTTAATGATGCAATGGATATAGAAATATTATTTTTTGCATAGTGGCTGAAAAGCCGTGAAATTTATTCACTTTGAACGCAGTCAATTACAAAAAAATTTGCCTAATGAGAAAATTACATTTTGCACTCTCCCACTTTGGCGCCCTGGAGTGAATTTTCGCTTGCAATCCTGCCCTTTGCCCTTTAACTAATTGCAGGCAAACAAAACTGACACACAGCTAAAGCAGAGGAGGGATTTCCCAGCTAGCTATAAATTACATAAAAAAGCTAAAGAAAAAACAAAAAGTTACCTGTAAAAAGTTAAAAAAATATATAAATAAAAAATATTATTTTAAAAATAAGTTTATATATATTTTAAATGTAAAATATTCACTAATATTAATTCTATTTCGTGATAATATTATTATGGATAAGTTCGCCCTTAAAAATATTTGTTTGTTAGAATTACCAAGCTCTTTTTACAGATATTTTTCATTTAAGAAACTCTACAAAATTATATTCTAGCTACAAAAAGGCTAAATCGCCAACATATTT
The DNA here is from genome assembly GCA_035046095.1 of Drosophila pseudotakahashii. Classification (NCBI taxonomy): domain Eukaryota; kingdom Metazoa; phylum Arthropoda; class Insecta; order Diptera; family Drosophilidae; genus Drosophila; species Drosophila pseudotakahashii. The sequence continues at coordinate 1,737,585 of JAWNOE010000247.1, read as the reverse complement.
GCTGGGGAAGGATCACAGGAGCCTGCTCCTGGCCGGGGCGCAATCTAATTGCATACTTTCGGGCGCATAACTTTGCACTAAAATTAACCTCTAACCTATTTTACGCTGCTGCCTGCCAGCGGCCCATATAATGAAGGACATAGCCCGTGTCCTCGCTGCGGATGCAAATGAAGAGCTGCACGAAGATGCCAAAGGACCTGAACAGCGGACCAGAACATCTGGCAGCCAAAGGATGCGACCGCCAAAGCGCGTGAAGCTCGGTTACCTTTCGCGTGCGCGGGGCCAGAGGTCAAGGAGAGGGAGGGGGCCGACCAGGTAAGTGAGACCTGGCCGCAACAACACTGCAACGCCATCATCATCGCCATCAGGAGCAGCAGCTCGCTCTTAATTGCACGAATTTCATTTTGTATAAATGAACAGCAATTTGGATTGGAGGTCACTGGCAGGGAAAGTGCCGGGGTGCCCACGTGGCTGAGCATCGAAGGTAACTGAATCGCTTAAGCTTAGCAAAATTATTAGGAACTTGGACTTTTTTGATATATTTAATAGTTAAGTATTCAGTAATTGAAATATTCCACATTATATTCGATCCCGTATTAAAAGAACAAGATTGTATAATTATTTTTAATCTTGTCATTTTTGGCCCTAAACTTTCTTTATCAGGTTGATATTATCAAAGCAAAAAATAGATATGCATGCATTTTCCAATTTGATGCTTTGGATTTAATTTTTAACACATTTAAAGTTCGTTGACTTAGTCCACAGTGTTATATGTCCAATGGATATTGCCGATAGATTCAAACGAGCTTAATCTCAATAATCTGAGGTATCAACTTCACCAGGGCTTGAAAGAAAGGCATAGTTAAATCATATACGCTCAGAGCACCCATGGTGGATTTAAAACAAAAACATATGATATTAAACCAAAACGACTCGTAACGATATTAAAGAGTCGTAACTATCGCAACTTTAACAAACATACATTTTAATATCCACTTTTGGTGACGAAAAATGATTATCCGTTGGACTAAATAAATACACTTTCTTAAAGTTTATATTTGGCTTTCTGAGACATAAAAAGAATGTGTAGGTAAGAAGCTTAGTAAAATGCTAGAAAAAGGATGAAAGATTATTTCTTTAATATCATCAAGGCAAGTGGCGCCTCCAGTTGACATCAATCTAGCCCCTGCTCTCGAAAGCCACTCCTTGCAAAGTAATTGACACCAATTTCAGAGTAATTATGACAATATTCAAGGTTCTAATTCTGGGCAACGTCAGCATAATTGTATGCAATGGCAAATTTTAATTTGCGCACACAAAATGCATTATCATGCGCGTCCTCAGAATAAAAGGGTCACTGTGTGTGTGTGTGTGTGTGTGTGTACTACACACGCTTGTGTTTATGAGCCAAGTAAGGCAAATACGTGATTTGAATTTTAATATTTACTCATTGAAAATGGCAAACTAGCTTGCGGCAGTGGAAAACTATGTCAGGACAGGGCAAGAAATGAAATGGAAAACTTAAAGATTAGTTGACTATAAATATTTTATGTTTTCTTATTATTATTATTTTGATTTCTTATTCATTTAAAATGTCCTAACAACGTTAGTATCAAATATCTTATTTGTATCTAAAATATTTAACCGTTTTTAGAACCTACCCTTGGCTGCTTCCATTGCCCCACCCCTTTTCGTTGTCTTCTTTTCTGCTGCTTAACAGTCAGTCCAAACCCGTCGCCCCATTCCAATGGAAATTTTTAATTTATTACGTCTGTCGATGATTTTTCTACTACTTTTTATGGCGATTTAAGCAACATTTTTTTCCGGGTCCGTCATCCCCTTTCTGTTCTTAACCCACCCACATCATATATACATGTGTACAATGCGCGGCGAATACGAAACTCGCGAAATTCGTAATTTTGCATTTTTATACAAATTCCGCGAGTTTGTTCTTATTTTTATTTTTGGCCGAATTCAGGGAGTGGCAAAAAGTGACAGAGAGTAGAGTAAGGGGAAGGGGAGAGGAGGAGAGGAGAGCAAGAACAGCAGGAGCATTGTTTTCCTTAATTAATGTTTAATCAGCAGGACTCGAACAAACGGCCAGCGTCCGTGGCTGCTGACCAAAGCAACGAACCACACGCGATAATGGTCAAAATAATAAAAATGAACAGCTGAGCATCAGCCAGCGATGCCCGCCCGAAAATGAAAACGGGGGTTTGCTTTTTAATGCTCGGGTGTGCGGCTTAAGGTGGCGCTGGCGATTGCGACGACCTCCTGCATCCTCCATCCCCCATCCCCCATCCTCCACATGGCTCGTCTTCTTCGTTGGCATCGTTTTTTACCAATTTCCAGTGAACCGAAACCCGCGCGTTGTTTTCGAATCCCCCAGCACACACACACACTCATGAGTATACCCATGAAAATGGGAAAATGGGAAAATGGGGAACCAACGTTGGCCTGGGCAATGCAAAAACGTAAATGAAAACAAATTCGCGGCCAAGAAAAAATTAACAAAACACAAAACAAACTTTTGGGCGCATGTGAAGGCAGCAGGATGAGATGGAACCGGGCCTCATATACTCATCGTATACCATCGTATGTGGGTAGGGGTAAGGGTATGGGTAAGGGGCCAACATGGGACTGTCGCTGCACATTTTCCCTACGTGCACGTACCCATAATCAGTCCGAAGGGTAGGTAGCTGTACGCCCTGCAAGGCGAAGGCGTCTCGGGGGCAGTTGGGTGGCGACCATTTGGTCAAGCGACAGTTCCCCCCAAAACGGAAAAAATGTATGAGAAAGTTGCTGGCTGAATTTACGCGAAAATAAAAGAATTTCGGCGGATAGGGCCGGAAGGGGTTGAAGCGCTAAAAATGGCAATGCAAAAAATCGCCGGTCGCCAGGGTAAGCAGCTTCAATTGGGTATGTAGATGGGCAAGGGGTGCCGAGCAGCCAGACGACAACCACCCATTTGGCAGCCCACTGGGTTTAATCGGACCTGGAACGCTGGTCAATTGCAAGCCAAGTTTTGACTTTCGAGGTGTATAGAGATATTTTGAAGGTTTCGGTGCGGGAACATAGAAATCGGTCATACAATAGCAATTATTACAAGACCTTAAATAGATAATGCTTCTGTTCAAACTGAAATTTAGTAAGGACCAAGTACACCGACATGAACTTTTATACTACCCCTACACACAAAAAAACCATGTCGCCGTAAAATCGATATGCGCATGTAAATTTCTAGTTATGCAATATGCATATCGTTTTAACATGAAATACTCATTTCGAGCATATCGAATTTACTGGTCCGCATATTAAGTTAAAATTGATATTACATAATGTAAAATCGATCTACGTTTCATATCGTTTTTTTTTTTGGTGCAGTTTAATTATACTTTTGGGTGTAAGCTAAGTTTAATGGACGTTAAAGACAAATACTTTTTATCGATTTTCGGATAAAAATATTACTTTTATTTCTTGTATTATATTATGTTTTAATGAGTGCAGTTTATTGAACTCGTAAAATACTAGTTATTACAGAAAACTATACTTTATACATTCTTTCGTGTAACTTCAAGGAGCAAAAAGTTCGCCCACCTGCAACCTTCAAAAACTGTTGGAACTCTGAATCAATAATCAATATATGTATGCAAGGTTTACCCGGGGAAAGAATTGCAATGCGAAATCAAAATGCCTTCGCCGACTGAAAACCCGTATGTACTCGAATGCATACCTGGATCAACAATTCAGCTATGCGGCTGAAATTCTAATTTACTTAAATTACATTTTATTCCATTCAATAACTTAGAATGACTTTGGAATACTCGCAAACCCACACAGACACACGGAGCTAAACACGTAACCGAAAACTTACATGCACAAAATGCTAGACAGAGAGAGGGGGAGAGAGAGAGAGAGAGAAAGAGAGAGTCGAGAACTTTTGCGACGTAATGAAAACCTCCTAAATGTATGCAATGAAATGCATTTCGAGGCGTACCCACCCAACCAGAAAGCACCCCCCAAACCCCAAAAATCGCCCAGGAGCCACCCCACTCCCCACCCAGATACACGACTGCAACTTGTACTAATAATAATGCAAATGTCTGCCTGTCATTTCTGTTCATTTACTTAAAGTTCCTTCAGCCCCGCACCACAACGCATTTGGCCGCCCCGAAACAAGGGGAGGGGGTGGCGGTGGTGGTGGTCCTGGCGTCAGAACTTAACTACGCATACTAATACATGCATAGGCAAAGCCGTCCACCCACCAAACATCCACATCCTCGCCGCTCACCCCGTCCATTTGTATAGCCGAAAATGCACACCAGACTTTTTGGGTCCTTTAACTGAATTAACTTGTACGGCATGGCCACCCCAGGATACCCAGGCCGAACCTAGGACAACCCCACCGCCTGCTATACTAACCAACTATTGTGCGTCACTCGGAGACGGAGAAAGAGAAAGGACGAAGGAGCAGGGAAAGGAGCAGGAGTCGAAGACGGCGACGGCGACGGCGATGAGGGAAAATCCTAGCCCAAGCTACGTTCTCATAACATTTTCGTTTGTAAATTTTGAATTTTCGTAATTCCAAATGAGAATGCAAGGCCCGCTTCAGCCCAACCCCAATCCCCAATCCCCCCGGACCGAATTTCTAGAGCTCTCCGTCCCCAAAACATAGCTATCCCCCCCCCCCCTTGGTTCCCCCCGCAATGCGGCAGACTTAGACTTGGTCATTTTATGCGTTTGATGCTAATTTTCCAAGGCGGTTTTGGCAGCGTTGGCAAGGACCTTGCACTGGTGTTGGTATGGTGTTGTCAGGCACTCCGGCTATGTGTTAGTATGCGACTGAGGGGGGTAAAGCAGGGTGAGTGTGTTTCGGTTTCCGTTCTGGTTTGATGGCGCCCGAGGGGGGACAGTTGGGCTGGTAGCTTTGTTAATGCCAAAAACTTAAGCAGCCGTAGCGTCGTCATCATCATCATCATCATCATCATGATCATCATTGTCGACGTCCATGTCCGAAAAAGGGGGTAATTCCGTCTCTGTGTTTGTGTGTGGACAGATTTATAATTGTGCGCTGCTCCTTGTTGTTGTTGTTGTTGCTGTTTGGGTATATATACGAGACGTGAGCGGAAACGCCGGGGAGCAGCAAGTCATCTACATGAGTGCAAGTAGCTGGCTGCATGTCCTGACGCTTCCTAACGCTTCCTGTCCAACACAGCCAACTGGCCAAGTTGTTGTTGTTGCTTCTGCTTTTGCTGCTGCTTCTGCTGCTGCTGCTGTTGCTGCTCGCTGTGTTTGTTGTGTTTGCAGTTATCGGTGCGGAATAGGCTTTTGTATTTGGGCAAAATAAGGAAAACGAAGAAGCTGCAGCCAGAAAAGGACAGCTGCAGTCGGCAAAGGACAGCGACAGTGGCAGCTTTTAATGTATGCAGACAAGTGCTTAATTAAGCCAGAGTCGTGGTCAAAGTTTCGTCCAGTGCAAACCAAGGGATGTGAAGGGGTTAAGCCTTAGCGAGGAATAAAACCGGAAAATTAGAGATTAGATTAGATAAGATGTGATCTATGAACATAGCCTTTTTAGGAAAGGAAAAAGCTTTTATGAAACCTAGGAATATATTTCGGTTTTAGATTATAATTAAATTTTGTAATGTACACCAAAAAAAATATGACTTGATATGAAACGTAGATCAATTTTACAATATTTAAGATCAATTTTAATTTGAGTACTTCATGTAAAAATGATATGGGTTTTACATGACCTGAAATTTACATGGCCATATCGATTTTACGGTAACATTACGTTTTTTTTGTGTGTATATATTTTTTAAAACTCTGCCGAATATGTAACCATGTAAGTGTTTTTATTTTCAATATACATATTATTTAATTGTTTTAAATTAAAAACAAGAGAGAACGCTATATTTAAAATTTACTTTTATTTAAAAACGGACAACAAAAAATTTTTTTGATTTCACTTTATGCAAAATTTGGCAAAAATCATTAGTGGCCAAATAAAATGGATTATGAAAAAATTTATATTTTTTTTAAAAACTTAACTGCGATATTATCTTGATAATAAATATAGCATTTTTAATTAGGTACAACATAGCATACTGGCGCCCGAGGAGGGACCTTCGCCATAGTGGTCTCTTTAGTGTCGTATTACCTAATACCCTTGAAAAACTTTGCCAACGCCGCCACTGCCAGTCGACTAATTCATTTACACTGCAATAGTTCATTTATATATGAAAAGCAGACACTGGCACACGAACCCATGGACAAGCGACAAACTCGAGCCAACTTATGTATTATATGCGAGCTTAGATATGTATGTATGTACGAAAGGACAACATGCAACTAAATACATGCACAGACCGATGTCTAATTGTACATACACACACATTATCAAATTCCACACACACACACACACACCCTAAGCCATGGTTGTGTGCGAGCGCAAGACATGGACATGGACAAAGTATGTTGGTGTCGTCGTCAAATGAATCTCATTTGCATTTAAATTAGGAACCTCGAAGAAGCAGAAGCCGAAGCCAAAGTTGATGGGGATCGGGATCGGGCAGAGGCGTGGTGTCCATGGGGCTGTCCGCCTGTTCCACCTCAGGCCCCCTTCCTATTCCCATTACCCAAGAACCGAAGAACCCCCTTTGCCCCTTCCCTCTAGTGGCTGCATAAAATCTGTTTCAACATTTCGATAAATTTCCTTAAGGGGGGCACGGCGTTTGCATTTTCGGGCCATCGCTGCAATGTCTTTCCAATTCGGCTTAGTTAGTCCCGGGGCTGGTGTATTTGTGGGCTTAAGGTCTTGGTCTTGGGTGTGGGGGCGGGGACGGGTGACTTCTGAATGCATAAATGTTGATAATAATGTTGAGTAAAACTTGATTTGTTTAGTGCTCTCGAAGCATACACATCTATCCGAGCATCCATGGGATACATGCGCACAGCGCTCCGTCTCTTTCCCGCCCACTCGGCCAATACATAATGCATATAATGAGTATGCAGATGGAGTTGCAGATGCCTCGGATGCAGTTGTGGTCGAATCTGGCCTGCAGCGTGGCATGGAGTACGAGTTCGATGGCTGCAGGAAAGATGCTGCACCCTGGGGCAAAGTTCGTTTAATTGTGATAGAAAAGTGGAAAGTTGTTGGGGTAAAATACTTAGGGACTTAACATTAACCTCAAGTGAAAAGGTAATAATAGCTAAGGCCTCCAAAACCAATCTATTATAATACTAACTGCGTACTAATAATACTTAGTATGTAATACTTACTAAGTATGAATACTGACAAAAAAAAGTATCAAAAATCCCTTGAAAAAATCCTAAAGTTTTAATGAAAAGTAAAAGAGAATTACAAAGCGGAATATCATTCGGAAATCTAGTTTTAGTGGTTCAATACAATTACACTTTTGAAACATTAAGATCATAAAGAAAAACACGTACCAAAAGTAATGTCATTTGTATCTTAAAAGTATGATATCATATCGTAACAAAATCCCATTTGATTTTGTCTCGATTCTGAATTCCTTTTCAAAACGAATTCAAGTCCTCTTTGAACCACTGTGCAAATAAACACCAAACTACTCTCAACACTCATCTGCATATTGACCATTAGTTCTAATCATTTTATATGCCTAAAGAGACAACAACAGCAGTCGAGCGAATCCTGGCAAACAACAGACAAAGCAGACATTTCTGTCTTTGTCATCTCGACCAGCACACACACACGCACATCTTTAGAAGGAGGGGAGGATCCGGGGGACGACTGCAGTGTGCAGGACCTCGGCTTGCATATACCTGCATATAAAATAATCTGTTTACTATAAATATCATTTCATATGCAACGTAAATACATAAAAGCCAGCTCACACACGAGCTCGAACACACATCAAGTAAATTTGCAGCACATCAAAGTTATACGAAATATGCATTAAATAGGCAAAATGGAGAGGAAGAGGGAGAGGCAGGGGGGTTTCCCAGGTCTCAGGACTGTCCGATGTCGTTGTCCTGCCCAGGGCTGTTGTTGTCTGCTGCATATCCTTAGCAACTGCGCTCAGGCATGTGTTTGTGCATTTTTGAGTTTCTAATTATAAGTGATACTCAATGTCCACATATAAACACCCCGGCTTGCAGGCACACAACTACTCGCACCGAGCACAAATTGGTAATTTTGCAGACGTCCTCTAAGGCGCCTGGAAGTATGCAATGCAATTTATCCCAGAACATATATGTATGTATATCCTCCTCCACTGCAGCTGTTGTAAATTCGTTTATTGCCCCCAATACATAATCGACTTATTTACCACTTACATAAGGATGTACAGCCACAGCAAGTGCAAGATATAATTGTTACATAAGCAACGCCTTCGGCCGAAGCTCTACATTTCTGATTATACACATTTTAATTAAAAACATTCGTCAACTCTCCGCACAGAACCCGCCCGAAAGAACAACTCGAACAATTTTAAGCATAAGCGAATTATGCAAAACTTTTGATGTTTTTCATAGCCCCATAGCCAGCCCAGTCCCCCCATCCTCTAGCCTTCATAATCACGCATTTTGATTTTTAGTTTTCATTATGCCCAGGTTCTGGACGACGACGGCTACTCAGCATAGCATTTACCACTTTGCAGTGGATAACCATTGGCCCCCACTTCCAAACTCCCCGGAAACCGAAACCAAGCTGCTTAGCATTGTCATCCATTTGCTTATTTTGCATATTCATAATTTTATTTTACGTATTTCAATTAACCATCACAGAAAATGTTCTACTTAGAACAATGGAACTATCCCAGTGTCTGCCAGCTTACTGGTTGAGTGGAGTGTTTTGTTGTTCTGTGGTTGAGATATAATGGCAAAGTAAAAATGTTATAAATTCCATAATTAACTATTCGTCTTTTGCTCTGTCTTCGCTAGAAGTAAAGTGAAATATTTGAGAGAATGAAAGCTAGTCTAAGAAGTAAGAACGGTCAAAGCACTTCCTTGGGATCAAAACTATTTTCAAATTAATTAAAATTAAAAAAATTAATAACAAAATTAAAATTAAAAATTATTTCTAAAATTAACTAATAAATTCAATGTGATAACTAGAAATAAAGCTTTCTTCTTAGATCTTCTTAGATCTAACCTTAGAAGGTATTAAAAAAATGTTACTATTAAATTACATGTTGCATGTTGTCGTTTTTGTATTACTTTGACATTTTTTTAACATAACAGCTATAAAATATAGTTGCAAATTTTTGTAGAATTTAATTTGTAAGATTTAAATACTTAAAATATTGTATATCCCCGAGTAGAAGACCATACGATATAAATAATATGACTTCCGATTTTTTTTTAATATAAATTTGAAATTATGAAATATCAAAAAAAAAAATTATAATCTGAAGAGTAGATAGAAACAGGTCTAAAATCGCCGAAGTTATAATTTTTTTGTTGTAATATATTTTCGAAACCGTCTGCTTCACTGTGTTGAAATCGCAATACCCTCTGCAAGCGTATAACAACTATTTATAAGTCGAAATATAACTTTAACACCCCTCCACCACCTTAAAAGTGACTTGACTTCAACTCCGTGAAATCTTTCGGTGACATTGACGGCACAAAGTCAAATGTCAAAGGAGCAGCCATAATATATTGATTACAAGTATGAATAGCTGAAGCGGCGGGGCGGCAGCACCATGTCTATAAGGCAGACCGGGAGAAATGCGGCTTGGGCCCGATCTCAGACCCAGACCCAGGCTCACAAAGTGCGTCCTGGCTGCGATGTCGTCATATATGCGGTTGCCTTTTGTCACGGCCACAATAACTTACTCATTTTGCTCAATAATAAATGCAATTATGTGCCGGGATCCTCGGCGAACCCCTTCGGTGCCACCTCGCAGGGCGAAATGGGGACGCAGTACAGCCCAAAGGACCGAAAAGGACGAACAACAAGCAAATTAATTTAGACACAAAGCCTCGACTGACGACGAAGCTCCGGAGTGCGCTGTCAGTTCTTGGGCCAAAAATTTGCATTTTGGCGCAGCTTCCCGAAAATGCCTTTGTTTAGATTTCCTTGTGAATTTAATTTATTGGAAAATTAGCGCATGGCACACACAAGCTGGCAAACTGATTGAAAGGGGTGGGTTGGCAAAGTGTCTAGAAAGATGAGTTTGGGGCCAAGACAAGTCAGCTGCATGCAACATGAGGCTCGCATAAGTTTTACATATTTAGCAGTCTGAATTAATTAATGACCAAGCCAGGGCGGCCAGACAATTACTGGCAATTAGTTTCGGTATTCCAACCGACTTGGCTAAGTAGTTGCAGCTCTTCACTCCGCACTTTCTATAATTAGCACATTCTTATTTTACCGGTGTTAACAGGCTCTTGGCACGCAGATTACCACAATTGTGGCTAATAATCACGGTGTTTATCCGTGGGAACTTCTTTTTTACTTATTGCACGCTAATATTAAAATGTTTGAGCGCAATTGCCATTTGAAATTGCTTAAATAAGTACAAAGATAAGAGGGGAAAAAGTTATAACTAAGGCGGTAAGTGCAACCAAAGTAGAGCTAATAGAAAATATAAAAATTTTAAAAATAAAATATTTTTTATTATAATTATAAATTCATTAAATAATCTCTTTGTTGATTTTTCCAGGCAATATCAAAATTAAAATTTTTTTATGTGTACACCAACCCTTGCCAAATAGTTACTCCTTTCCCTTTCCCTTTCGTTTGAACATTATAAGAAGAAAATTGTATATTCCCGACATTTCCTGTCGTCCTGCCCTTCTGCATCTGCTTGTAATTAACTTAAATGATAATAAATAACCTTTAATATTTTATTAATTAACTTCCGCCGTGCGTACCACTACCTGAGCCCAGAACCGTAAAGGGCCGAGGACGAAACGCATTAAAAACGCATGGAAAATTAAACCCTGTCGCAAAACCGATTATTTCAGCTGGATTTTTTGGCAAGACCTTCATTAAAATGTCATTCGGCACAGGAAATTGAAACATTTAACATTTGCAAATGGCAAATACTCCCCGTAATGTGCGAAAAGTGCGTTGCCCCATTTCGCTGGCAAATTGTTTTCGTTAATTTCCAAAGTTTTCACAATTTTTGTGAGTTTGCTGGCACGCAATTTGGTCGGAATTAGTTCGACTATTTCCTGCTCCGCAATCGCATTTGGCTTGCAAATCCCGGTACCCCTTCTGCCCCAGCCCCAGCCCCACCAATCATTCAAAATGTAGTCTAATTTCGTATTACATAAATGTCGGCGACGGAGTCGCAGAACTGAGGCTGTGCCAATCGAAGGAACCCCGCCTGTCTTGGGGGTCTGTCGTCTCTCTGGGTTTGGATATCTTCGATATCCGTGGCCCGGTATAATTTGTGCGCGTTTAATTTGTAATTCTATTACCCAGGCAAAACGAGTAGACTCCGGCCAACTGGTTCTCTCCTCATCTACTGCATCTGAGTCGCGGCCCCTTGCCTCTCTCAATTATGTTAATTCGAGCTTCTGTCGAAACAGTTAGAGTCGCAGCGACCGATCGATCGATCGATATCGATCAATTCGCTTGTCCGTATAATAATATGAAAATTTAGCATTTCCGTTGTGTGTATCGCAAGCGAGCGGGGGATTGTGAAATTGGCTGCTTTTGTTTATGGCTCGTTCAGGGGCTAATTTGTGTGCATAAGATCTCCACTTTAATTGCGGTCGTAAATTTTGTGGAGATTTTGGAAGCAATGGTGGTTCTGCCTGATTTAAATATACATTTTGGGAAAATTAACACTTTAAAAATATTAAATATATAAATTTAAATAGAAACGAGAATTTAGGAATTATAATGTGACAAGAATTGATCAGGAAATACATTAAAAATACATTGTAAACGGCTTCGTGTTGATTGCTTTTCAGTGCACAAAATGTCTACAAATAAAAGGAAAATTTGATTCGACTCATCACCTACCTAATCAAAGTTTACATACCAAAGAACAATATGCAAAGATTAATGCTTTACCCTGTGTATTTCGCCCATATTATTTACATTTTTTATGTGTGTCCCTATCGTTTCTATGTGAGCTATATGACACAAACGTGCTCATATTTTAAGACGACTGAGAACGCTTTGAATCGATAGCTTCTAAACTGAGTTCGTAAGCGGTTTAAATGCCGACGGGAGGTCGCATTTTTATTTTGATTGAGAATACATGTTATTTTTAAAATCTGCCTATAGTAGAAATATATTATTAAAGGTATGTTTTTTTATTTCTAAAAAAATTAACATTTTTATCTGTATAATTATTTTTAATTCTTTTATTTATGTGAACTTTTTAATTAAATACAGTAACTAATTTGATATTTTCTAAAATAATGATATAAAGTTAAGAAATTATGGCTGTTAAATTTGTTTAATAAAGTCAAAGTTTTTTAGGTCAAAAAACTAAATATTGAAATAATAAATATTGGGATTTATTTAAATGTAAATCAAGAATATCTATTTTCAAATTAGGCCTAATCTTTTAAATAGATAAAATGGATCCATTCTAAAAACAACTAATTCATATTTATTGATGTTATTTTCACCATTTATAAACATATTTTGAAAAAAAAAGATTCCGGACACAGATCAAATTGTATTTGTGTAACCTAGTTACCAGATCCCTTTTCGCAATAGCTTGCCATTTTTGCTTTTGTGTGCTAAGTACCCGGTTGACTCAACTAAACCCCTGGAAACCATTCGAATGCCTTTCCCAACAGCTGGCGCCCATTTGAGTTCACGTAACCTGGCCAAAGAAGAAGACAGAGCCAAACCGAGCCACCTCATCCCGCTGCCGACTGGACCACATGCCTCCGCGCACTCCGAGGGCAAACTGATGGATGCGGATACGTACGTGCCAGCATCTCGGAACGAAAGCCAAGGAATGCCCAAAGAACTGGAGCAGCCGACGTGACGTCACGGCCGGTGAGTAAAAACTGCAGGAGAAACCGGAGCCAACGAAGGTTGAAAAAAGGGGAAAAACAAAACTCAACGAACGAGTTAAAAACGCTGGCCAGTTCGAGTGAGGAGTAATTGAGTTAAGAGCGCAGGCAAAGAAAGCAAGCCAACTCAAGCAGATGCCAGAGGAAGGAAGTAAGAAATGAAGACCCAGACGGGTGGCAAAGGGGTGGTTAAAGGGGGGCTGGAAAAATCCAGGGGGAGTGGGCTAACATTTCTGAGAGTGGCAAATGAAGCAACCGGTTTTGCCAGAGAGTGGCAAAAGGGAAATCGGCTGGGGGAACTGCTGTCAATTTGGCCAGCTCGACTTGGCTGCTTAGTGGGCTAGGTCGTGTAGGAAGGATCCACTAATTGCTTGGGTGGCGCACATTTTTTCACTCAATTGCCAACTGGAGCATGAGGAGCGAACAGAAAGTGTAGGGTGCTCCAGGGAATGGATTCCAAAATGTGTCAAAAGTTTTGGATTAGTCGATGGCGAATAGAACGCATTTGAATCGGATAGAAGATGATTGATGACGCCAGTGGAGAAGTGAGTCGAGCGAGAGATTATATTTAAAAATAAATGTAAAATTGAAATAGATCAAGGAAAGAGAGTTCTATTGGTTTTATTAAACTATCGGTGAGTAAGAAGTTGAGTTAATAATTTAGAATTAAAAAGTACTTTAAAATACTATTATGCTATAATAAATAATTGCAGCAATCATAAATTTATAATACATATGACAAAATTGTACAAAAATTTATTATTCAAAATAAAATTGATAAAATATTGTACATTTTTGACAATACTGTTAAATATATTTAGTAAAATTTTTTTAAATAAATTATAATATGACAAAATTGTACAAAATTTATTAAATGTTAAAAAAAAATATTCTTTCAAAAAAAATAATGTAAATTGTTGAGAATACTCTTTAATATATTTAGTAAAGACCTTTTTAAAGGATTAAAGCTGTATAAAACTATCTTTTTTACCATAGGTAACTATTTATTTGTAAGCAAATAATCCGAATTAAAAACGGATATATAAATTAGCAAAATAAAAATTAATGTTTACCCTCAAAAGACAAAACCCACATCTTCACATTAATTACGTTTGAACGAAGTGCACAAATCAGCAGAAATGAATCAAATACAATAATAACCAATAAATTAGAAAAGCAATTTCCCAAAATAGCTAGATTAAAACGGCCACAAATCATAAATTCGGTTAGTATTCAAATGAAAATCTACCGAAACTCGGAGACAATTTTAATGATCCCCTCAGTGAGCGGCTGTTGTAATTACAGCATAAGGAGGAGAATTTTAGAGGAGGAAACTCTTCGTTGGCCAACACCATCGATTAGCATGGCTGGCAGAAACTAGTAAGAGCAGTGGACCTCAAGCCGCGGCATTCGGCTGCTGCCAGCCACATCAGCATCATCAATAGACGGTGAACTCGAACTCCTGCTGCTCCTCATTCTGCACCTCCACCTCCGATTTAAGCCAATAGTCCACGTCCGCCGCCGCCCCCCTGCTGCTGCTGGCCTCGTCATGTAACTTAACCTCATTGACCAAACGCATTCGACGAACATCAAATGTGAATTAGTGCACTACGATTGCGGCCGCCGCCACACACAGATACCCAACCGTACACAGATGCAATTGGTAGGTCTTCAGTACTTGCTTTTGTTGTCGGCGGTTGGTCGGCGGATAGAGTCTTGCAGTTGCTGGCCCGACCGGACCGCTTCTCATCGCCGACCGTTGACGCTGCTATGCATGCATAATTCGCAGGCATAATTTAATTTATAGACGAGGCAATTGCATTTGCATAGGACAGCGCAAGTGACTTAGGCGAGGTCCCAGCTCTCCGGCTCTCTGGCTTCTGCCCTCCCCCCTTCAACAACACCCACCTCGTACTCTGGCCCCTCGCCGGATTCGAAATTATTACAAGACCCCAGCGTGGACCCAAAAAAACGAGCAGCGAGAAAAGCCGAACGAAAATTTTAATTGCACCAAATATGCAACGGAGTTGGGCGGGAGGGGCGGAGTTCCCGAGGAAACCTCCTAAGATGTGTGGTCTCCTGTGGCATATCACTAAAAGCCAACGCAGGTTAATGGCGTAAATGTTAACAATGGACGAGGAAGTGTAAATCTTGGCCCAGCGAAGTCCGTTCAAGGCACACGGGAAGATAAACTATTTATCTGGCAAGTGGTAAAAATGTAATAATATTTTAAAATAAACTTTTATTTAAAAATAGATTATTTTAATTTTAAAATTCAAACTAACAACTGTCTGAATAAAATTATTTAAATAAATCTATCAAGTTGGCTGTGTCTTTTTATAAAACACACAAAAATAAAAAAAAAAATTTTTTTTATGTTTAAATAATTATATTTAAGAAATATAAATTTTTTAAATCTTTTTTATTTAGTTTTATCTTTTTTAAACTTTTTCTTTTGAATGACTGAGTTTTAATAATTATTTTTAAAATATTTTAATTATAATTTTTAGTCAACTTTTTTTGGTCCCGTGTATTAAAGCCAACTTTGCTGGCCAACAAACGACTTGGACTCGTATTGAGTCCGCGACCACCTGGAATAGAAGACGTTGCAGCTGTTGTTGCTGAGAGTATTGCTCTTGTTGTGGCTTAAAGTGCTTGGATCATTTAAGTCTGTTTGATAGGGCTTGAAGTTGGGATCGATTTTGATAGAGGGTATTGATTAGGAAAATCAAAAAATATAAAAATAATGCGGTTGGAAAAAACTGCAGTCAAATAAAACACAAAGTTAGCTATTTGAAATGTTATAAATTCAATTTCTTAGGTCAAAATGGAATACCATTTATAATGCTACATTAAAAGTTACAAACCCATTGAGACTTATAGCATTTAAATCAAAACTTTTTTATAACCCATCGGCCAATGACTTTGCCGGCCAGACACATAATATTTGAATAAAGATTCGAAGGATTGGTGCGAGATATCGACATAGTTACTCGGCGCCCAATTTACTAATAACCTGGCTGATTCAGGCGGCGCGGAGCCAATAAGTCGCCCATGGCCCATTTTTTTGTCCGTTAGCCCCGTCGCCATTGTTATTTATTTATATAGATTTTTATTTTAATTTTTATTGACTCTGCGACAGCGGCTGGCAACACGGAAATAGTTTAATTGCATTGCCGAGAGGCAGCCGGCGAGGGATCAGGATCAGGAACGGGGAGGAGGATGAGGAGGGCCCACAGGGAAAAGGGCAACTTTTGCGACAATCTCAAAGTTGAATGGCGTCGCATTTGTCGCCACGTCAATATGTGACAGCGGCACTTCCGTTTCCGGAGTCATGGCGTCGCTCGCTCCTTTGCCCGCTCGGCCAGCCGGTAATCAAATTGTTTCATCATATTTGGCTTAAAAGCGAACCCGGGTTTTTCACAAGCAAATTAAATGCAAAACGTTTCTCGGCCACACGACAATGCTGTGACAAAACACAAAACGAAGGCAATCGGAGTCAATTTTTTCACCGCTGACTCTTTGATTATTGTTGCAGTTTAATGGATTTAGCCGCAGATAATAAATTGCATTATTTTACCACGGGCCTTGTGCTTTTATCATAAAAAAAATCATTAATTAAGCACATATTTACATAAAATGTTTAAATGTTGTAAGAGACAGCTGCACTGTAAATTATTTGTTACTTTAAACAACATTGAAGTAACTAACTCACGTGATTTTTTCTCCGATTTAAGCTTTAATTTTAACCTTTGATTTTAATTTTGTACATAATACTGTGGACTATTAAAAGATTAAGTTATTTTACTTATTTACCATGTCTCATCCTAAATAAAATCTTTTTCTATTTTTTTATAAGCTTTTTACTTAGCAATTTGTATGAATATCTCTGTTCTCTAGGTTTGTATAATAAGTCCAACCCCACAACAATGACTGAATAACGTTGAGAACACTCCTTGACTTTAAGAGCATCTCATGTCCCCTGTAGCATAATGAAAGGCAAAGGAACAGATGAAGCTAAAAGTATAGAATGTTGTATAACTTCGAGTGAAAAGAAAACGCTTCCGGTTCGAAGGAAGTGTCTGTGTGGGGGCAAAGCTTAGACTCACCCGGTTTTCCCAACTCCTGGAGCGAATTTGCAAAGTGTCACACAACGAAAAACCGAAACAAAACCGAGAAAAAATAAAACGTTTTCCTGTTGCTCTCCTTTGGTCCTTCCTGCTCCTCGCTGCTCCTTTCGCCAGCTATGGTCTCCGGTCTCCCAGCTGGCTGAGTGTTGTTTTTCAAGGACGCAAGACGACGCGCAGACAAAATGTTTGCTAGACAGGATGTGGCCGGCGAAGTGGGGCAAAGGAACTCTGCCACTGGATGTGGCAGGATGATGTCAAAAATGTCTTTATTGGCTAGGTTTTGGGTCAAAGCTCTGCATGCTTCGGGGGGGTGTGAGGCGATTCGACGTTTGGCCGTGAAAGGCAGAAGACCGAAAGTTACTTTTAAAGCAAACAGAGCCACTGAATGCCAACAAAGACGAAAATCCAATTAATCGCCAGTTAATCCTTAGAACAAAATTAAAAAAACTGCAACACAGAAAAAAACTTTTTTGTCGAAAATTAGTTTTAAAATATAATAAATATTTGTGTTTCAGCTAATATGTTAATATTTTATTATACGAATTTTCTTTCAATCCTTAGTCTTTCAAAACCAATATATGAACAATACTTTTGATGGGAAAAATAGACTACAAAGTTTGAAGTAAAAGCCATTATTTATTAAACATTAAATGTTTAATAAGTATTTCCCCTTTTTCTATTGAAATACAAGATTGTATGAGACACTCTACCTATAAATAGGGCGATTAACTTGTTTATGAACATTTGACTTATTTCGATATATCTTTAGATTATAATTTTAAGTTCTCATAAAGTTAATAAACAGTTAATAAACAATCTAACGTTTTTATGAATAGAAATAGTTAAGTTTTTTTCCCAGTACACCGACCAACCAAAGGAGATGAAAGTTGCTCCTGCGGCGACTTCTGCCGCTTATCCTTTTAATCATAATAAGAAATGCGCCAGCGTCGGCGCCATCCCCCGAAAACGCTGAACAGAGACAGCGTCAGCGTTCCGGCTCGCGACTCGCGGAAAAAATGAGCCATATATATCTATGTATATGCATGTATGTATATGTATAGTGGGGGAACATTTTCCGCGTCGTCGTTGTCGTCATCGTCGTCATCGTTTTCCTCAGCATCCTCGTCGGCGTCGCGACCAATCACAAAATTTCGTGAAAAAGCGCGCAAAAATAAATAACGCAAAAAACGAAACGAGGAAAACATAAGTAGGCAACAACAACCGCTGACAATGACAGGCGCTGCTTGAGGTTAGCGACGTCGCTGCAAACTAATGCGTCGCTGCCGTCAGGAGAAAGTGGCTGCGGCAGCTGCGCGGCGGCAGAGCAGGAGAAATGGCTTTTCCCAGCTCTCGGGGGTAGTTTTCTTGGCTTTTCCGAACAGGGGAGAAGCGCTCAAACGGCAGCAGGTCTTTGAGCGTGAAAATTGAGCAAGAAAACTTTAAACTTTGAGTGAGCGAGAATTTTCCACTTGCGGTTGGGAGTGACGAGGAAGTTTTCAAGGTTGGGCTGACAAGTGTTGTGCTGACAAGTGTTGCAATTCTGGGCTAAGTGAATTGGCAGTGGCTCAAAAGAAGAGTCCATAATTTCAAAGGGAATATTGAATTCTATCGAAGCAGCTAAATCCTGTGGCTAGCCTGTACTAATAGCTTAATTTACTGAATGTTCTTACATATCAATTACAAGATTGACCGATGCATAAGTAAAATGTAAATTGATTAAAATTAATGAAGAAATGATAAATTTATCAAGTATACGTCAAGTAAATACACGATAAAACTGAGGAAACTCGCATCAAGTATACGCCATGATAGAGTACTCTTCTAAGCGCACATCAAGCATACGCCATGTAAACCAAACGCCTGCTCCCTTTGATAACGCCTCTCTTAAGCTCTCTCTTAGTAATTTGTAGAACCTTCATCCATTTTTCTCTTTCTTATTTTAAAAATGATTTCCGTGGCCAAGTGATAATTTACAAAATGCGTAAGATTCCAAGAAGACGGACATGAGTAGGCAAATTTTCCACATTTTTTTCTCCACGTCTCCCGACGCTTAACTGATAATTTTCAGGGACAGGAGAAAGGGACACAGCCAAAGAGAAAGCATGGCCAGGACCAAGCCTATTCGCAATTTTCTAAGCCAATCGCAGGACGATGGCAACGACGACGACGTCGGCGCACGACAACAAAACAACAACGAGCGACGAACGGGCGGCGAACACACACGAAGCCTGATTATGTCCTGCCCCAAGGATGCGAGCTGAGTGTGAGCCACAATTAATTATCGCAGGCTGAATTTTTTCCCATTTCGCACCACAAATTTTCGTTGCCTTCTTTTTCTTCTTTCAGCTGCCGGATAATAAAAATGGGCGAAGCCAGAAAAACAGAGCCAAACGCCACGCCCTGCAGCGCCCATTAAGAGCCGCACACACACACTCGCACTTGCACACATAGATAATTTAAAATGCGCGTCGATGACCATTTCAAATGTTAAATCCACCGCCGGGTAGGAGGATCCACCGCCCCAAAACCCCCCATGTCGGATGTAGACTGACAGAAATAGTAAAAATAAAAAACACCGAACAGAAAGCGGAGAGAAGAAAAGATTCGTGGACGGGGTGGAAGAACCGATTGCCGCTTGATATCAGAGACAGAAAATAAAACCAATGCAAATATAACACAAATATGTGTACAAAGCGAAAGAAAAATTCTACAATTGCTGGGCCTCGTACAGACCACCCCCCCGAACAACCCCCAACTCTGGTGGAAGCTCCACCGAAAAAACCGCGTGTCTGCGCCAAAAAACAAAGTCAAATGGAAAGCGTTCAGGGGGCAAACAACAACCAACAACCAACAACGCCAGCAACAACATCAACAACAACGCAAAGTTAGCAAAACAATTGAACAATCGCCTGGCATTTCGAAGCTGCCGGCCAAAATGTAGAGAAAACGGGTTCGCGGATTTCGGGCTGAGGTTGGTGTTCCCGGTCCAGGGATTGGGATTGGGATTGGGATTTGGTTTGGTTTGGCCATGGTATTGGTATTGGTCTGGGGATTGGGATTGGATCCGGTCAGTGAGCACCAACTGACCACCGTGCACAGGTTGCGGTTTCTCCGGACTTCTCCGCCAAGCCATCGGGCAGCAAATGAGAAACCAACTTTGTAAATTAAAGCGCGACCTCATGAGTTATGATCCATCAGAAACAGGTTGATTATTAAGGATGCGAAAATGAGAATAGAACTTCGATGAAGTGGTATAAGCGAACTTATTGAAGGACTCACTGTCTTGTTCCGAGCTGTGTGGCCTACATGAAGAAGTAACTTTCAAAGACTTTGCGTTAACCGTTTTTTTTTCGGTCGATAGATATTTTCTTTTATTTTATTTTGATTGTATACTGTTAACATATTAAAAACTCATTAAATATGTAGTGCCATAGAGTACCGGGTATATTTAAAACAAGAGAGAACGCTATAGTCGGGTGTCCCGACTATCAGATACCCGTTACTCAGCCAAAGTGAGTGCGAGGGAGATGGAGATAGAACATTTTTAATCTGGCCTAACTTTTTAACGAGTGGTCCGATTTGAAAAATTTTCGATATATCGAAAATGCAGTTTTATTGCATTTATCAATACCTATAGGTATACAATTAAATGCGCTGCGTAGGAAGCCAAAGAATATGTGTGGGTAATCCCAATTCTCTAGCTTTTGTAGTTTCTGAGATCTCAGCGTTCATCCGGACGGACAGACGGACAGACGGACCCTAGCTAGACGATGGCTAGATCGACTCGGCTAGTGACCCTGATCAAGAATATATATACTTTATAGGGTCGGAAACGCTTCCTTCTACCTGTTACATACTTTTGCACGAATACAATATACCCTTTTACTCTACGAGTAACGGGTATAAATATACGTTTTTATTATGTTGCTATAAAGGAAACCAAAAATGGTATAATATTTGAAAATAGGTACTAAAAAAAAATTAAAATTTTCTTATTTTATAACATCAAAAATTAAAGTTAAAATAATAGTACTTTTAAATTTACGAGAAATAGTAATGGTTTTCCGAAACAAAGATCAAAGAGTAAAAACTAAAATTCTTTAGATTACTACAAAGTAGTCAAATATTTTGGTGATATACTTCTTAAAGTTTAATCGACCCTTAAGATTAAAACAATTGAAAAAGAACTGCAAGCTATAATTTTTTTTGAGATAATTTACTTTTTTTTTTAGTTTTTTCATTAATCTGGAAAATAAAAAAATGAGCGTCAAAGAATTAAATGTAAATATAATCCAATAGAAGTTCGTGATTAGAATACACGTATTAACGGGAAGGTTTGAGCAGATAACTCTGAATGAATACTTTGATTAAATTGTATGCCCAATAAAATGTCATATTCCTCAAACGCATGGGCCTCAGTAACGGTTTATTTCAAGCCTAAAAATTAAAAATTTAAAATCAAATGGAAATTAATATTAAATTCTTTAAAAAAAAATGATAAAAAAAAGGACTGCAAAAGAGAAAGCGAGATATATATTGACCGCGATCAGGGTCATGGGAGCAAATACTTCAACTGCATTGTGCATTGAATGCATGCAGTTGATTTTCCTGCACTTTTCCCTCCCCCCCTTCCCCACCCTCACTTCCTCACTTCTTTCCATCCGCTGTTTTAGCTGTTATACGCTCTATATCCTCTTTTGTGGGGTTTGTTTTTGTACGTATTTGGTATTTGGGACACAATCAAGTGCAATGGCACGAGCTGCAATAAATCAGACATTGATCCACATATATATGGCAATATAGATGTATATATATATATTTTCCGCACACATATGTATATAAAAAACCCCTCGACTCGACGGACTTTTTTGTTGTTGCCGCTGTTAAGCGACCTTGAACCCCAGTGCGAAGAGCGTTCAAACAAAGATGAACAGAAACAAACCAAAAAGAATCGGCAGTGAGGAGAGGCCAAACGAAAAAAGACCGAGTGCATGTGTATAAAATGTGTTAAATAATATACCAAAGCCGGCCATGAATGGCGGCCGAGCTCCTCCGACCATCTGTTCACAAAGCCGGTCCATCGTCCATCGGTCCATCGGTGCATAGTGCGTATGCCACATGTTGCAAGCGTTGCACTCACTCAACCCGAACTGCATACAAAGTCCAGGGAAATGCAGGAACAATCTAGGGTAAAATACTGGGTGCCCGGGCTTTTCCCGCCCACTGAGAGCATATTTGATGCGAGTGCAGTTGCAATTGCAGTTGCTGCAGTTGCTGCTGTTGAATGCGTGGTAAGCTCCTGCTGACAATGCGCCAAAAGCCGGGGCCATTCAAACAGAATCATTAATAATGTCGCACTCCAGCTGACATCTTATGAATTAATTCTATAGGTAAATATTAAATAGTTCCATGAAGATTTAGTTTGGTTTATCTTGATAAAATGTCTTTCTTTGTAGGTGCTAGCTAATTACAGATTAAATTTGTTGCTTACTAAGAACTTTAAAATTGTTAAAAAGCAAGGATTTTTATTTAATTTTATTTATTTTTGTAGTCAAAGATATTATTTACCATTAAAGAAATACAATTAAACTTATCAAGCATTTAAAACATTTTTCCATTGCAGTTTCCTCGTTTGCTGAAAACATGTGATTCCGTTTGCTTTTTGGTTTTGTAGAGGGTCAATACTCGTAAGCCAATAATCTCTTAGGCAAACTTGTTCTTGATCCTGGAAAGATTAATTTCCTGTGCTACAAATTTTTGCTTTATAATCTTCCAATTTGTACAAGTCACAGTATTTGAAAATAATGGGCACACGTAAAAAAATCCATTCGATTTTTCTAATGTCATAAACAATTTAAAAATTTTAAAAGTCATTAAAAAAAAATTAAGCTTAATTAATAAAGAAATTAAAATTCATTTTCAGATTTTTACAAAACTTCTGTATTTAATAGACCAAGCTACGTTCCAAAAAAATTAGATCAGAAAATATATAAATAACATATTATAAAAAATGTATTTTATAAATAAGCTGGAAAAAAGTTTAAATTTATTTTATAAACTTATCTAAGTGTAACGGTATCTGTGGAATTTATTTTTTAATTGCTTTTAATATTCCATTTAATTTAAAGCTTGAAAATATAAGAACGCATTAAAACGAAAAGTTCGGTGTATTCAGTAAAATATATTTAGCAGACAAACTAATGTCCCATCCTAGAGAAGAATTTCATACGAAACCGCAATGCAAAACTGTCATTTGCCTGGTGGTTCGCCGGTTCTTTTTTCCGCTGGTGAAAACCACAGACAACGACAACGGCACACAAACATAACAGATATGTGTGTAAGGCAAGCAAGACGAGCGTTTTTCATTAAAAGAAAATTCTGCTTTGAATTTTCCTCATCTTTTTTCTGTGTTTTCCGCCAAGCGAGTACATAAATAAGCAGCAGCAGCAGCAGCGGCGGCAACAACAACAAGGGCACATGGGAAAATGTGGGGAAAAGCTAACTGCAGAAAGGGATGGGCGTAGGGAAAGCGAGACAGAGAGCGGCAACAAATGGCGAGCATCTTTCGTTTTAATTGCAAACTAAGCGTGCGGTTGGCAGGGCCTAAAAAAATGCAAAACCAGAAAAGGACCACGCACATAGGAGACGCCAAAAAGTAGGCTTCAACGGGCGATGCGATAAACAACAACAAGCTGACGACGTCGACCGAGGCAGAGGCAGCGGGCAGCGACGTCGACCGAGGCAGCGACTGCAACTGCAGCAGAGTCCCGTTAGTTGCAACCCCCAAACCGAAACCAAAATACCAATCCCAAAAGCCAAACGTGGGCCTGTCGGTAGTTTTTTCCCCAGCCACCCACCACCCTTCGGTCCCCCCCTCCCCCCTCGAAACCCACGCCCCTGCAACGCAGATGAACGCAGGGCGGAGCCTAGGATACATAAGGGGGGTTCACACACACTTGCAAAAAACGTTGGGGGGGCCATTTTTTATTTACCCCTGCCCGCCTGCGTATGTGTGTGTGTGTGGGTGCAGCGAAAAACTGCACTAGTGTTTGTGTAGTTTGCACGCATTTCATCATTTTGGAGGGGAGTTGGGTGGGGGTGGGGGCATGGAAATGGGGCTGCGCGTAGAAATTGTTTTTAGAAATACGCGAAAATGTTTGCTGCACAGCAAAAAATGTTTTTCACGTTATTTTTTTTTGGCTCCGCCGCCTGGAAATGAAAAATTTTTAGTGTCTACATAGAAGGCGGCAGATAAGCGAAAATGGCGGCAGGGGCATTTCTGTATTTCAGTGATGGCTGCGTGCTGTTGACTGTTCCTAATGGCCACTGTGTGAGTGTAAGTGTGTGTGTGTGAGTGCTGCCAGCATTTTTTTTAGGCACCAACTGATGTAGAGACAGATCGGAAGTTGGAGGTTGAGGGCCGAAAGGAAGGAGCGCAGACAGCAATTGGTTTTTGTGCAGAGCGGGAAAGTAAACTACACATAGGCATAGATAAACACAGAGGCGGCGTACGAAAAGGGGACTAGAAAATAGATTAGATTAATAGAATAGACTAGAGATTTTATGAAGAAAAAGTGATTAAAACTTACATATATATACATACACAACAAAGCAAAAACAAAATACACATAACTATTTTTTAAAGTTACGTAACTATCTTCTTCATTGGTCAATTTTACCAATCAAATCATTAAATAAACAAATGCTTTTTGTGGATCTGGACATGAATATATTAAAAAGAAAAAAAATCTTTAATGAGATACACTAGTCAGGCTAATACAAATTTTTGGACGAGTTTGATTTTGAAGATCTCATTTAAGATCAAATCTAAACCAGAACTAGTTAGAATAACTCTAGTAAGATTTTTTTTGTAATATCCATGTAAATGGAAGAAAAAATATCTCTTTACTTGATTTCACCTTTCTCGTTCTTACTTTCAGTGTAACTTTTCAAAATCCCTCTATCGGACGCCTCTGTGCCCCAATCTGTAACTACAGTCGCTTCCCTTCAACTCCGACTTGACCGCCCACCCATCTTTTTAGTACATAACCATTTCGCTTTAGTAAATGCCTCTTCGGACCATTGTTCTCAGTCATTCACACACCAAACCCTCTTCCTGAGATTGAAGAGCAGAATTAACAGCAATACGCTTTCCTCAATAGCTGATCAGCTCGTCGATTTGGGCTTGAGGTTTCTGCGAAGTTTGCGGCTGCTAATGAAGTTGCTCGGGTCAGGCATTAAATGTCAGAATTAAGACACCCGGCGAGGAAATATGTACGAAAATTAATGCAAATAACCGGCAGGTATTTTAATCAAGCGGTACTCCGCCCATTTCGTAACCCCAAGGGGAAGACCGCCTAATACAATTTTTTCTCGAGTTATTTGATATGTACGCGCACAATAAAAAGCCAGCGACGGGGTGTTGGCATTGATGATGGCCACGGTCCCCACTCGACATCCTACACCCTGGACTCTCTGTGCCCCAAAATTAAAGGCTAACCAAGGCAAGGGTCCTGGAAAAGGGGGGCTCTGCTCCGCTCTGAAGTAGATCCCGGCTGTACAAGTGCGCATAATAACCATCAATCAAGCGGGCATAGACAGGTGGACAAGCGGTGGGGCGGGAGTTGGCCACCGGCACCGGCAGACTCAAACAAACAACGCTGACCAGTCGCCAACTTGCAGACTCACATGCGACAGCGGCAAAAAACAAAAACGCGAAAATTTCGCATTTCACGAAAAATTTTCGCATTAATTTACCAAAAGGCGTTGGGCCAAAACTGAAAACAAAATAAAAACATTTTTGACTCTCTTCCTCTGCGCGAAAAAAAAATTACGCCGCATAAAATGGCCAACAAAAGCAACAAGCCAACAAATTTTTAGAACATTTTTTTGCCCCACTCAAGTGCCAAAGGGTTGGGCCCAGTGAAAAGAAGGGGGTGATGGGGTTGTGCCCACTTTTTTCGGGGGTAAGCTTTAGATTTGGCCGGGCCCACCAAGTGGAAGTCACAAAAACTGCGAGCTTTATGTGTTTTGCGTTTAACGGGCATTTTTCGCGGAATTTTCCTAAGGGGTGGAACGGGGAGGTACATAGGTAAGTATTAAAGGCAGAACAGAAAAGACTAATCAGCCTCCATAGATACACAAACTTAAAATTATTTTAGTGAATTTCAACACCAATATATTATTGGAAAAAAAAATATAAATTTATTTTTAATTGCCTTACTAAACTTACTAAACCAATTTCATTCGTTTCTATAAAAGAACTTAATGTATGACTAAAAACACTAAAATATTATTATTTTCCCTTTAGGTTCTTATCCTTGAGCAGTGGAGTTCATATCTAAAATCAGTAATTAATTTCTTCAGAGAAAATTCGATAATTACCCACACAATTCTTTCCAAAAGCTTTATATCTATTTGCTAATAAATGATATACGGGTGATATAGAATAATGCACTTCAATAATCATTTTCAATTGCGAAAGGTAAACCACTCGATTGGGAACAACAAGAAAAATGTTGGCATAGCTATTAAATTTCTGTTTTTAAAATAATTGCAGGAATGCAGTTGGAGAAAAGGCCAGAGACAAGTTTCAAAAGGGCTTGACCGTAAAAAAAAAACCGATATGCCACAAAGTATGGAATAGAAAATGCATAAATTGATCGAAAAACACACAGACGCACTCAAAGATGATGAAAAGTTGTGAGCCAAAGTAAAGTGAATGTTTTGGCGTATGGAAATTAGAAAGTTTTTCTCGTTCCAACCAAAAACCCGATAGCAACATCCATAGATTGTGTAATAGACAAACTACAAATTATTATTGCTATTAAATGCACAGCAAGAAGTTCTTTTCAGGCAAACTTTTGCTCACTTCTTGGCTCTCGTCATTATGAGGCTGGCATCTTAGGGCGGTCTCTGGACCATCGGACTCTGGACTCTCGTACTCTGGACTCTCGTACTCTGGACTCTGTACTTTGGACTCCGGACTTTTGAGCCGGGGAGTGCGTAACAAAACCAATCAAGCGGCTGTCCATCGGCCCTGATGGAGATGCTGGCCAGGCCAAAAACTTTCGCTCTGGGAAACTTAATTAGTGTTCAATCAACAATAAACTATAAACACTCTTTTGCTTTGGAACTTTTTGGACTTTTTGCCTGAAAGGTTGCGGTTGCCATGGCTTTCGTCCCTCCCAGAAAAACCCTGGAAAACTCTAAGACGGCCAAGTCAAAGACAACCGAGATGAAGGGCAGCCAGCATGCAAATTATAAGTTATTACTTTTGAGTGCCAGAAGTTTCACTCTTTCTGTGGAATCGAATTATTTAGTGATGCAACTGCAATTTAAATAATGACTTTGTGTGCAGCTCGGGTGAATTTGATATGGGAAATGCACGCACAACAACCTATTAAAATGAAAACATTTTGCGTTTATATGGAAATTTAATTGGCGAACGGCAAATGAATTTTTGATTTTTGATTTTCTTTTTGTGTCTTCTCAATCAAGTTTCAGCAAAAAATCTCAAGCTAAAGCGGCTGTCTATCAATAACCTATTTAAACAGGCGGTAATATGGGTATGTGACTATTCATTGCTAGGCCAGTCAAGGATCTACGGTTCTCAGCCAACCATTTACAACTTTTTCCCAATCGAAAGCCAAGCACAAGCCTTCAAAAGGATGCTGTACAAGAAAAGCCCTCTTTTGCTAGAAAATGTTCCATAAAATATACAAAATTATGTAAAAGTTATTAAGTGCATGCGAAGAAGAAAAACATCGTGCCACACACGCACTCACTTGCAGGCACCTGGAAGGAAAAACTTTCTAATCACGTGGACATGCCGGCAGCCAAAGTTCTATTACTTGGCCAGGCCAAGACGGCCGTCGTCCTGTATGTGCACTGCACATATATATTTATGTATTTCCAAAGTTTTCTATTTAAAATGTAAACACATGCTTGATTGGAATTGGGCTCCAGCGTGAGCAAAGATATTTTAATTGCTGTTATTATAAGTTTCAGAGAAAAAGTCAAGTCTGTATAAAATAGCACGAGAATAAACCACCACACACAAAAGATATTAAAATCTCTAGGGTTTTTTTTTTTGTTTTGCTTCTTAAAAAGCTGCAGTTTGTGAGAGGCAAAATTTAAAAACTTGTATTTTTCTTAATACACCAATTTGTAAGGGTAAAAACCCCAGGAAAAAATAGCATGGAATGCCATTCCAATTTGCACCAATTTCTATTTCTTGTATGTACACTTTACATATATAAAATTCCCGTATGTATGTATGTGCTCTGATTCCTAACCAAATCTCATGAGGATTTCCTATTTTTCAGAATTTTTTTTCATACATTTTCCGTTTTTTATTAGAATTTTTTCTAATTTGCCGAGGTAAAGCTCAGCTCGCACAGCTCTCGGCGCTCATAACTCACAACACCTGGCGGCCAGGCGAAACGCCAAAAGTGCCGCAAATGAAAAATGCAGGCGGAATTAAATTATAGCCAGTAACGAAACAGCGAAAAGTGTACAAAAAAAATGGCAGTAAAAATAGCGGCAGAAAAACTGGTAAACTAAAAAGTTCAAACAGGCGGCGCATAGTGTGATGGCAGCGTTTTTTATTTTTTATTCCCTCCTCCTTTTCACTTGAACGAAATTAAATCTGAGCGGAAGCAAAGCACACAAACGCCCCTCGCATACGTGTATACCTTATATGCATGCCATATATACACACTAGAACTGCCACCGTGAGCGAAAGTAAACGCAATCCAACTCAATGATCAATAAATCCACCGCGAATTCTTCTGAAAAAGCATAACAAACCTTAATTTTAATAAAAAAAATCCAGGAATTAAAATTAAATAAATTGAGGTCGCATTTTTCTAATAACAATATTAAGAGGAATGAAAGTATATCAAGCAAGTGTATGAAATAAAACGTGTTATAAAGAGATCTATAATCATTTATTTTTAAATTTATCTTTGTTTTCCTTAAGAACAACAATATTATCGATACAATATTGTTAAATTATTGAAAATATCGATATTTTCAAGCTCTAGCTTGGGCCCAATATCGATAGTATCGCATAGCCAAATAGTTTAATTTATCTTGTAATTGTTGGTATTTTTTAATAAAAAAGTACTTTTTAAAAATGTCCTTAAGCACGATAATATCGATAGTGGTTATTAGCCTAAACTATTGATGGTATTCACTATCGATGTTTTTGCAACCCTATGGTAAATTTCTTGTTTTTTTTTCTTTAAAATATAAATTTATCAAGTTAACACTAATAGACAAATTTAAGGCCTTTAATTCAAGAAGTCTGGTCCAATTAAATTATGGTTCTTTCAGGATTTCTTAGTGAAAAGTCCTAGCTGTGAAATTTAAGTCACGCTGACATCTCTGAGTACACTCACACATGAAGAAGTGTCGTAATGATGCAGCAGCTGCGCTTAGATTGCATTATGTGGGTGGCTGTGGGTTGACAAGCTGCAAAGGGCTGAACGCGAGCAAGCAAACTTTTAATTTCCGCGAAAAAGAATTAAAAAGAAGGTACAAGTTAAATGAGAAAAGAAAATAATTTGAAAATACAAATTCGTTGTGTTATAATATATAAGCAACTCCTGCCCTAAAGTTTGCCAGCAAGAAGTTCCAATTTAAAATATACCCATTTACAACATTTTATTTATCTTATCTAATATACAAAAATAAAATTCTATGAAATATTTTTGATTTAATTCCACTTTTAAATTTCCCTCAAATTGCCAAAAATAATTCAATTGAAGCAATTTCTTGCATACTCCAAGTAATCCGAACACATTTAATTGTTGCTCTCAAAGCAAAAGTCAAAAGACTAAAAAACCACAACTCAATTATTTTCGTATGGTATTTATTTTTCCATATTTTTCCATTCGCTGCTCTCTAATTAAAACATCATATGTAATTTCACCTTTTTCGTTTGTTGCTTCGCTCTCCTCTGTTGCATTAAAATTAATTTCCGCATATATTTTTATACACTTTTTCCGCTTGTCAAGTCAAAAGCTTAGCTCACATGAAGAACAACTTTTTCTAGTTGCAATTCGAGTTGGGCCAGCCACAATATTTGTTTTACTTCCCCCGTTTTTTTCCTGTTTGTAATAAAAATATTATTTTTACAGCGCTCGTTACCTTAACAATGTCCCTAGACCGCTGTCGAGTCCTTGCCAAAGTTGAAGAGTGAGTGTGCCAGGAAAAAAAAAGCGGTATCCGATGAAAGCTCAAATAACCCCGCGAACATTCAGCGCCGGCCAACAAGTTAAAAGTTAATGAGACAACATAACTTTTGCGGTCCGCAAATGAGTAACAGAAGTGTGGAAAAAAATCCAAATGGTTTGGGAGTACGAAAAAAGGCTTATATATTTATGCTGCCTTCAGTGGGAAGCCCAGGGGACAGCTCGTGTTATCAATGTGCAGAAAAATTAAGCAACTAAAAGAACTGAGAAAAAATCATTTAGCTGGGGATCATTTTGACTGGCTAAAAAGTTACCCATTGAGGTGTTAAACATTATAGGGTTTAAATAATTTAAGTCTTAAGAATATAAGAGAATATTTTTTATATTTTTCAAATTATAATGTCTTATTTTTAGAATATGATTTTAGAATTTAATAATGATTTAATATTAAATAAAAAAAAATTCAAATGACCCCGAATGCCTTTCGTATCCCTTAATCAGTGGACACGGAAACATTAGTTGGGAAAACATTTGCCATCCCAAAGGGAACTGGCGGCACTTCAACTTGTGTCTTACGTCGTGTTAACATTACGAAATTTATACCGTCATCCAGCGACAGGCCACTGGCAACTGGCGGCCAACACCTCCAGCCAGAGCTGTCTCGTGCATCCTGGCCTCGTGCCTTATCCTTTGGCAAGCATCAGCCATTAATCAGGACGAGTTCCAGGACTCCACTTCCATCCCCGTCCCCATTTCCATCCGCATAGTTGTCCGTCAAGTGGTGCACGCTTATCACTTGCTCCATTGAACGCTCGCCGCGGCGTCTGGCATAAATATCACTTAAATCAGTTGACTTAGCCGGGCGAGGATACATACATATGTATGTATATGCTATGGCAAGTCAGCTGCCCAGGACATATCAACTTGTAATTGTGACAATTGCTGTCAACAAAGCGCTGGCGGGAAGTGGTTGGAGGCGAAGATGCTGCAGGAAAACGGAAGCCAGACAAGGACTGCTTTGCCAGGACCCTTTTTCCATCTATTTCCCACTCCTCACACCCACACTCGCCGTCTCTTTTTTCATTCACGCTGACAATTTTTTGACAAAATAAGATAAATGACTTTGTTTTTTGGTTGGGCGGAAAATGCTGCTGGATCACTTGGGAGCAGAAAAAA
Organism: Drosophila pseudotakahashii; assembly: GCA_035046095.1. NCBI lineage: Eukaryota > Metazoa > Arthropoda > Insecta > Diptera > Drosophilidae > Drosophila > Drosophila pseudotakahashii. The sequence goes on along the minus strand of JAWNOE010000247.1, from coordinate 1,706,099 downwards.
GATAATGACTAGCCAAAATTACTGATATCAGAGTTTTCGGAACTTTTAATGAAATGTATATATATATATAGATATATCTTTAAAAAAAATACACCCAACAAAAAACCGATATATCGTAGATCAATTTTACATTATGTAATATCAATTTTAACTTGATATGCGTCCAGGTAAATTTGATTTTACGGCGGCATGTTTTATTGTGTGTAGTACTTATTATATTTATTAAAAGTATTAGAAAAAAAAAGTGAAAACAAACAAATATTTATTTGAATTATGAAGAAAAATTATAGAAAGTATTTAGAAAGTCACATTTGCAATGAATAAAAATATCTTTAAAAAAATAAAATGAAATGATTTCATGAAATAATTTTTTCAACTATAATTTTAAGAAAAAAATTAAATGATACGATTTTCTAATTTTAAAATATATATTTTTTTAAATTGTGTACTTTAAAGTTCTGAATTTAAGGTTTAAATGAGAGCATTATAGGATTATAAACACTTTAAGCCTAAAAAAATCAAAGTGGAATATTTGTGAAATCCAAAGTTATAAATCCGATGGACATGGACAATATTTGAATGCAGTGGAGCGAATGAAAATGATGTTGTAATATATTTGGGGGAACCTTACTTGAAAGCCATTCACGGAATCGCACTCCCAACATTTTTCGGGTACCGCGTCAACAATAAATTCGCGATTTCACTCAGTTTGTTGACTCCATCCGCTGCTCTACGGTTTTGGTTGGCTTCTTTTCTCCATCCAGACGACCAGGGAACCGCTACCATCTATGCTCAATGGTTAGTATTTTTTTTATCCTTTTTTGCTATGTGGACCATTGACTAAGCCAAACAAAGTCTGATGCTCGAATTTATTATGCTCACTCCAATTGCCGGCTGGACTCTCGCTCGTTTTCCTTTTTGGTTTTTGTCTTTGCGTTTTTTATGTGCTCTCGCCTTTTTTAATTCAATTTATTTTTGGATTTATACGTATTTATGCACATGGGATTCATTTCCGCTTACGGTTTTCTAACTTTTTCGCGAGCTACGGAAAAAATTCAACTTTTTACGCGCGCGCCCCGTTTTAATGAAAATTGATGCAGCAAAAGTGCGCAAAGGTTATTGGCGTGCCTAAATTAATGTCGTGGATATCAGGATATCTGGTGGCCATGGGTGGCCTGGGTGACCCTGAAGCTGAAGCTGAATCTGGGATCCGCATTGTGTTCAATAAAATTTTGACATTTCTTAATTGAATTCCGCTGCACAAAGTTTTGAGCGATGGCGAACTCGAACAAAAGCCAACAAACCAAAAATCAAATTACAACAAAAGTCGGGCCAGCATGAAATTTTCACCGCAGCCCACAGACACACGCACATACATACCTATAGCTGCATATATATATAGATTTGCACGTACCTGATCAGCACATGGGCAAAATTGTATAACTTCATTAAATAATTGCGCGACCCGAAATGCAGCGGCAGAAGCCGCAAGGACCCAGGAGCAGCGTTGTCCTGGCAAACTTTTCGAAGGCATCGCTAACTGGCAAAAGACGGACAGACCGCCAGGTAAGAAGGCAACTTACCACCTGCAAACTTCACCAGGAACAAGCCCCCCCGAAAGCCCCAATCCACCATTCTGTTCTGGTCTGTTCCGGGTTTTGCTCTGGCATGTGTTGCAAATGCTCAAATATTGAATTTTGCGATTTTCCATCGAACATTTTTCGGGTTGTGTTCGTGTTTCGTGGCCTTCAGGGGGTAAATGAGGTTGGCTATACTTGTAGTCAATTAGGCAAAATAACCAACGATATTTGAGTAGCTGTTCGCCAAATAGTTTGGCTCTAATGCAGGGGCACCAGTTATGAAAGAACTCTGAAGGGAGGAGAATTTGTATTCAATTTGTAAAAAATAAATATCTAGGAACTCAAACATGATTGATTAAGAAAAATCCAATGGTTATTAGATATTTAAAATATATTAACGCCTATATTAAATCCAATCTTTAAATCAAAAACTCCTTTCAACATAATTAATTTAATCCCGGCATCGCCTTAAATCTCATACTCCTCTAAAACAATTAAAAATCCCACTTCATTAAGTGCATATTGAACAAATAATTCGTACCTACGAAACCGATTTTCATATGTAAAGCATCAATTTTATCATCAATGCAATAATTTACAAGTTATCAACAGTTGCAGCTGGCCCTCCCCGCGCAGCTCATTTGCAGTAATTTTCAATAAATACACCGGCTATCAACCGTCTGCCATCGGCCAAAGGATGTGGAAGGATATATCGGGGGGGTTGAGGCCCACCACAAGCCATAATGCGTGGCAATAATTTTAATTTTAATTGGCTTATTTTATATTTCAATTAAGTGCCAGTTGCCAGACAATAAACCCAAAACCAAAACGGCAAACCAAACAAGTTGACAAGGTGTGAAAATATGGAAAATATTTGAAGTGAAAATTGCACACGAGTGTGGTTGTGTGCAGTGCTCATTAGTTCACAGGAAATCGCACACATGCACATGACCAGGTTTGTTTGCTTGTAAATTTTCACGCGGTTTTCCACGGCGTATGCGTAATACCTGCGAATTTATTGGCATTGAAGTTGGGGTAGACGCATTGTGGATTTTCACTAAATATTCGATAAAATATTATAGAAATTTGTATATTTACTGTTGCGATAAAGTTTTAAAACAATAAGAAACCACTAATTCATAAAGAAATTATTTATTCATGAATTTATTATTTATTCTAAATACAAATTTTAAATGAGCCATGTTTGTGTGTTTTTTTATTTTGGCATAAAAAACATGTATTCTAAGCTAACATCGTAGATATAATATTTAAAGATTTTTATAATTAAAAAGTTATTTTTATTAATTTTTTTGTATAGAAATCTATGATTTAAATACGCATTATGATTTTAACATATTGAAAAATCTTTTTTGTGTTAGGTAACCCAAAACTTTCTTTAAGCTTGTACCTGATTGTCCTTCGGTGTCCTTTGTAAACATTTTGACCAAACAAACCGCGACAACTGAGGTAAACTTCCCTTCTCCCTGCGATACTCGCACCCTTTGAACTGCCATAAATGTCACGACAAAGCGCACAATAGCTTAATTTATAATTAAATTAATTGTTGTAATTACTTCATTAGCGCTCACCTTGGCGGCTTCATTAGGGGCTTTTCCAGGGCTATTATATGGCGTGGGTTTGGAATGGGACAGTTTCATTGTTATGTCCCATGTAAATGACAGCCAAAATGCGACACCACGAATTACACAATTAGGCGACATTAACATTTAATGCGTTATGTTTACCGTTTCATTTAACTGTTTGCTCGGTTCTTCCATTCGCCTTGTCTCCCAATCCCAGAAAATACCCCTAACCCTTGGTTGAGTAATATCTGCTTACAACCCGGCACGCAGGTCATAAGCTTGGTAATCGATTGTTGGCTAATAGAAAAATTCTTTGGGGATCTAACGGATTGTTTTACCTTCCATTTTTCTGGGTTAATGAATGTCGTAAAGTGTTTGAGTAATAGCAGGAGTAGCTGCTGGTAATTTCGTGTAATTATAGAACTTCCATTTAACTATGCTATCGGTTTAGTTGTACTTTCCTTTAAAAACAAGTTTTTACGTTTTAAATATAGATCCAAGTAATGAGTGTGCAGAACCATCACAATTATTTATAAATTGAGAAGGGATTAGCCGAATTATTACACCAACATCTTTTTATTTTTTTAGATAAATGTAATATAGTCTATTTTTATTTTATTACCAAAAATTAATATATATAATAATATTCTAAATTTTATTTCTTAAAATTTTAATTTAAACATATAATTTTAAATAAATGTAATATTGTCTATTCTTATTTTACTAATAAAAATTAACATATCTTAATAATAATCTTCATTTTTTTACTTAAAATTTTTTTAAATTATTTTTATAGTAGGGGCAATTTAGTTTAATGTAACTTTCAAAATATTCAAAAATTTAAAAACTTTTTAGCGAGAGTACTATGTTTTGAGTAAAGTATCTCGCTTCTACCCACAATAGTTTTAGACAATGTGATTTTTATTTTTTCACTCTTTTTTTATTGCAGCGTATTCCAAAGAGAGAAAAATCGAAAATGATATTTTGTAATATCAATTATTAATTTTTTAATGGTAATCTTGAAGTTGTTAAACATTTTGTCTAAAAGCTATTCTTTGAAAAAATATATATATTTATTTTTTTTTATTTATTAAAACGTTTTTATGTTGCCGTCCAAAAATCATAAAACGAAATTTAATTTTACATGAATTTAGTAGGTAAATAAAATGTTAAATTCCCAACGTTTCGGCAAATCTAATAAAATTCAGTTGAGTCGTTCCCATTTCTCGCTTCCCCCTTGCATTCATTCATCAAACATTTACAAACATGGACCATTCAATTAAAATTTGTTGACCATATTAACTAAAACGTCAATCGACAGAAACCCGTTTGCCAGCCAACCAAAGCGAGTATGTGCCGCCCGCTTTTCCCCGACACCCCCTTGGGTTTTCCCTCCCCACGCCTCGTGAAAAACTGAACGAAGCGAAGAGAGTGCGGCGCTTAAGAGAGCGCTATTCTCGACACGTGGCTTTCGAAAGAAAAATAAAAACTGTGCCGCCGCGAGAGGAAGAGCAGGCGAGAGAGAGAGAGAGCGGAAAATGGGAGAGCTCGGGTGAGCATTTTTCTTTTTCCCCAAGTGTTTTCTTTCTGTTGCTTTTGCCCCCCGATTCGTAAACAAATTCTGCGATTGGCCGAGCCAGCTGGTGGGGGAAAACGCTCTTTCCCTCTATGTATCCGCATCTCTGTGTCTGTGTGTAGTTTTATGCGCCACGTTTTCCTCTTATTAACGCGTTTTTGTGATTGGGTTTGGGTGCTGCGGTGGTGTGTGTGTGTGTGTGTGCGGAAAACGGAAAATTGCCTATGCGCCAGCCCCAAACTATGCGAAATGAGTGTAATGAGCGAATGCCAGAATGAGAGGCAGCCAGCGCCGTTCGCCAGCTAGCGTCTCACTCGCACATTACACATACGCCGCGTTATCTATGTATGAAATATCTTTTTTTTACTGCCTTACTCTGTCTTAGTTTTTTTTCTTTTTCTTTCTTGGCTTTTCTAACTGCGTTGCCGTTGGCCGAAGCCGAGGCTGAGGCTGGAAAATGCAGCAAAAAACCGAGGCTCTGTTAATGTTTTTTGCGTGTTTATGTTAATCGGCGACGCTGGCAGCGACAGAGCTTTGCTTAGATGCATACCACCCGAATACCCCACCCACCACACCGAAAAAAAAATAAAAAAATGCCCGAAAAACCCCCTATGTACACCCCATATGTACTCTCAGTGCGTTTTGTTTTTTTATGCATTTACTGGGCACACCAGTTTTGTGTTTTTGTTTGCCTGCGGACTGCTTGCTCTTTTCCTTTGGCCATTTTTTATCTGACGTGGAAATGGAAAACTGTACTCGCCAGAGGGAGATAGTTGGCGGTGGCAAGAAAGCCATGGCCGGTTTTTAATTGCAATTTTTCATTAATTAAAATTTGCTTAGTTTGCATTTGAAAAGCATTGCGCCCTGGAAAAAAAACGGAAATTTGTATGGATTTATTGTGATTGAAGGTGCAGCAAATTGAATGTGTTTTCCGTTCTGTCTATATGCGTTGTAAGTGAATTTTAGAGAGTGTTACAGGCGGCAGAGGTTGCTCGCAATAATGGAGAACGGGTGGGGGAGCCTTTGATGGATGCACCGATTCTGGTACCGATTCTACCGGATTCTGGGCCAGGAAATACCAATTACTGTTCACCGATTGCAAGGCTGACGATTTCTGTTTTATCCTGGGCTTTTACATATTTTATATGTCATTTTAAGAACAGTTTTCATTTTAATTTTAAGCACCATACCTAAAAAAAAACAGTGAACGATTTAATCGAATGGCTCGACTATCAGATATCCCACTACTCAGCTTAAAAGAGTGCGGGAGATGAAAACAAACAGTAAACCGACTGTTTCTGATATTGCTCACGAGCTCCACCTAGCGGCGATTACATTAAGTGCTCATAACTTTTTATTCAATGATCCAATTTGAAACATTGACGAGGCTAGTGATCCTTTATCAAAATATATTTTACTCTACGACTAAACTCCACTCAATAAATAATAGTTTCCCTAGCAAATTTAACAAAATATAACCGCTATGTTGAAGAATAGTCCCATAAGCTAAAAGTAGGCCCAAAAACCTACATTTTAAGGCGAATTCCAGATCTAAAACCTTTTCTTTTTTTCCATTAGGACGAGAACACGGGACCAAGTTTTATTATTTCTTGTTGTTAATCATTCATCTCTACTTTTCAATTACATATTCGGAACCGAGGCTACTAATTTCCAATTCAATACCGTTTCCATCGGCAAATATTCACCATTTACTAGTTTCCCTGTTCTAGCTAACATATTTTTTCATTTTACCCCATATGCAATTCGTGTAGCCCACTAATTTGCGTGTGCTCGGAGCCTTTTCATGCCCAGTTCCTGTTGCCAGCTAACGGCAATTAATGATATGGCCACAGAGTCACAGCCACATCAAATGACAAGCTCTGGGAAAATGCAGTGCAACTAACGGAAAGAGAGACATAGACGGGAGGCTATGTGATGATGGGAGATTTGGCCAAATACCCAACCCAAAGCGAACCCATCCCCATCAGTGGATCCTACTCGACAGCCAACCAATGCATGAAAACGCATTTTCCCCAACGAAAAGTCAAAAAGTGCGTAGCGCAGCCCACCCACCAATACCCACGCGCAGTCACACACACAGAGACAGAGATGTGGAAGAGGAAATGCGATTGGTGGAAAGCCAAAAGGAGCAGAAAAAACTCTAACACATAAACTGGATGCTGGGTGGGTGCTTTGGTTGTGGTGATGAGGGGAGGGATGAGCAGAGCCGAAGCGACCGCAACAATACAAAAGTCAAATTAGTGGAAAATGCAAATGCACGGCAAAAAACTGTTTCACAAGAACAAAAAAAAAACGCACACAAAAAGAACGTGCAAAAAATGTGTGACACTAGAAAATATAGACATTGGATCGCTATGTACCCAGGGCAGGGAAATTAGAGTGGTTTGGGGTGGGTGCAGCATCAAAATCGTTGCGGATGAACGAAAAAAAAGGAGCATTTTGTTTCCATATTATAATTACACAGCTCGGAGCGTCCTGTGACAAAACTGCTGCATGCTCTTAGGCGCTTTTTTATGTATGTATATGCTCTCGGTGGCTATTTTTGCATAAAGTCAATTTTTGATAGACAGATTGCTTGATTTTCATCGACATTTAGCTCCACCTTGTCAGCCATTACGGTTTGGTTTTATTTTGCCGATTTCCCTAATTGATTTTTAGCGCAAATTTAATATCTGCTGACTGCTTTGCCATTGTGTATTTTACATTTTTTCATTATCGAAGGTTTCCGTCTGCTACTTTTGGGGCAAACACGCTACAGCTATGCAAATTGATAAATATCAACAAATGTTTTTACGCTGCGTATATTTGCATGCTAGCTGTTGGTTTTATAACGGTATACAAATCAGCAAATTAAACAAAGTGTTTGCGTAAGAAAATCTCCATCAATTATGCAACAATTTTACATATCTACACGTTTGTTATGTGAAAACCAATTATTATCTGTAGGAAATAGCGGTAAAAAATATGTTATCTTTTTAAGAAAATGTTTCTATTGCTTAAATTCATTTTAAGAACTTAATCTTAGCGATTAATAAAAGTTGTTCCTGTTTCTGGTTTATCTTATCTGTTACCGGGAAGAAGTAAATTCACTTTTAATCTGTTTGAACAGATCTTCTCGAGCGTTGACGCTTTCTGTATTTTTGCGGTTATTTGCCTTTTAATTAGAACTTATTATTCAGAAAGTGTTTATTTACCCACGACTTAAGCTTATCACCAGGCGCACAGCTGGTGGATAACCCTAACAGAAGCACATAACCGAACGACATATGACCCAGCCAATGGATTGGACCTTATCACCCAAACGGAATAAGCGAAGGTACTTTTAGCCAAGTTCAAAGCCGATGTGCCATGCAGTTGACAAGGTCATGCGAGTGTTACACTTATTCATTTGCACAACTGCAGATTGCGGGGCGAAATCGTTTTCAAACAGGGCGTATACTTTATGGCAAGCTACAACTGTTTTATCATCTGCTGGAACGCGGCCTTTTATTTATTTAATTAGCTCTAGCTTTGGCTTTAGTTGTCTTGCCTGATATTAGGTGTGGGTGGCATTATCGAGTTAGCCCAGTTGACTGCTGGCTTCGTAGTCGCAAGGTATGGCCAAAATGTTTAGCCGCTTTCTAATCTCGCTGGTGCTACTGGCACCTGCTGTGTTGGCCTACTTCGAGGGCTGTGACAACACCTATAACCTGAGTCCCGGAACCACCTACGTGGAGTCGCCCTACTATCCCAACAATTATCCTGGCGGAACTTCCTGTCGGTACAAGTTCACCGCCCCCTTGGACTACAACATACAAGTGCAATGTTCTATTGGACTGCCATCGGTGGGGAAAAGCCAAGATATATGGTTTTAATAATGGAAAAAACTCAAGAACCCTTCTCTACCCCCAGAGTAATGGTCAGTGTACAACGGATAACTTCTGGCTGGACACAGAGGGCGATCTCCTGATGCGCGGTGCTGAAAACTTCTGTGGCTCTGGATCCTTTACGCGGGAGTCTCTCTTCACAGAACTGGTTTTCGCCTACATTTCCACCGGCACGCAGGGGGGAAACTTTAAGTGCACCTTGACCACCACCAAACAGAACTGCAACTGCGGCTGGTCGGCCACTTCGCGAATCGCCAATGGCCAGGCGGCGGCGGACAATGAATTTCCCAGTCTTGCGGCCCTCAAGGATGTGACCAAGAATCAAGCATCCTTCTGCGGAGGAACCATAGGTGGGTTGGGATTAAACTTACATTATTTCTAGAAGAATAATTTGGCTGATGAACTATACTAAAATATTTTTCCAGTGGCCCATCGTTATATCCTGACTGCTGCCCATTGTATTACCCTGGTCAATAGGGCTATAGATATTGTAGCTATTGTGGGAACTAATAATTTGGATAAACGTAAGTTGTCAAATTCAATTTTCTGATTTTTTAACTAATCTGAATTCCATATCAAGCATCCAGATACTACCAACAATACAGTATACAAGAGATGATAGCCCACGGGCGATATGTAAGTGATCCCAGCGTGAACAATGATATTGCGGTTTTGATAACCGCTAGCAATATTCAATGGTCCCGAGGAGTAGGTCCCATTTGTCTGCCTCCTGACGGAACGTGAGTTTTAATCTTACTATCAAGGTCGCACTTAATTTATAAACGTAATTTATCGCTTAGAAATTCACTATTTACGTATGATACCGTCGATGTGATCGGTTTTGGAACTATCTACTTTGCCGGACCCAGATCGTCAAGTCTGCAGAAGATTAATCTCATTGTGGTCAGCAATCAGGATTGCCAGACGGAATACAATAATGTTGCCACGATTTACACTGGACAAATGTGCACATATGATTATTCGGGCACAGGCCGCGACTCCTGTCAGTTCGATTCAGGTGGTCCAGTTATCCTTCGGAAGTCCAGACAATTCTTGGTCGGCATAATCAGTTATGGAAAGAATTGTGCGGAAACGCAGTATCCGATGGGTGTAAATACCAGGATAACGTCGTACATAGGTTGGATACGCCAACAGATTGGAAATTCCAACTGTGTGGTCAGCTTGTAATGAAAATAAATGGCTTGGATACAAACTTTTTTACTCGGAATGGTCATAACGGTTCAGTCTATTTTTCCATTACATTTTTTTTCATTTTTATAATTATCTTTTTAATGTTTGATTTTGGGCTATCAAATATAGTTTGTTATCATTAAGATATTAACAAAATGTGTCTATCAAGATTATTTTACTAAAGACTTTACCAAAAATAAAAAAAAACCAGAAAGGAAGTTAACTTTGGCAAGCCAAAGTTTATATACCCTTGCAGTTATAATAAGTACCCAAAGTTTATACCTCACTTGATCGGTGCTGTTTCTGGGATTCCAAATATATTTATGGCCTATTAAAAGTGTTGATATTAAATTGTCAAAAATTAAAACGCCTACTTCCTGCAAAATTACAATGTATTTTTATATTTTTTCTTAGATTTTTCCTATGGAAGCCATAAAATATAGTGGTCTGACAGTAATTATAATACACCTGCAAGGGTATAAAAAGATATCTAATAAAAAAAATTAACTATTAAAATGATAAATATTTCTGGCACAGCTAAATATAATGTTTTTACCTATTTTCTTATACCTACAAATATAATTACTAAAATGATAATATTATATTTAAAATACTCCCTGTGATTCTTTTTTTGAGTGCCTTTAAGAACCAAGTCAATAGTAATATTTCTTCACCTTGACTTAAAAACGCAGTTTGACTTTCGCAAATACTTATAAGTATTTAATATACAAAAAATTGTTTCCCTTATCAACTGGAGTGGTCTTATATAAGCAGCAACGAGACTTCATCGAGTTCACAGCAGCAATAGCTACGTGTTCATCATGTGCGAACTGAAGTTTTCGGGTTTACTAGTGCTATTATTAATCAGTGTTGCTTGTGCCCAACAACAGTGCACAAGGTTTTTTGATTTGCAGCCAAATCGCATGATAAATATTACCAGTTTTAATTATCCCGGCGCTATACCAAGTGGTAGTAACTGTCGATTCCGCTTGAAAGCCCCCCGCAATCATGTGATCTATTTAAATTGTCGCTTTGAGTTGGTAAGTAATTATACAGGTAATCATGGAGAAAATAAAAAAAATTATACATTTAGTCTAAAAAGTATAAAATACATATACACTTTATAATATATATATTTATCCTTGTGAAATCTTTAACAATTATCTTGAATTGAAAAGTTCAAATGGGATTGGGGTTAAATTTATGACTTTATAATCAAAGGTAATAAATATAAAAGAATAATATCTACAAGTTCGTATATATAATTCGAATTTAAAATATTTTAGATATTTATATAAAGTAAAATTATTTTCTCTGTGCCTATAAAATCCCGTTCCTTATCCTGATTAGTTCCCGGACACCTGTGGCTCGGAGTTCCTGTTCATCTCCCGTGATGGGGACCTTCAGTTTCGGGATGGCGAACGCTACTGCCGCATGGGGCAGGTCAATCGGATATCCAACTTCCAGACCATGGCCTTCGCCTACTACTCGAGCAGTCCGCAGACCCAGCAGCGTTCCCGACTTAGTTGCCAAGTGGCTGCCCGTCCGGCGCCATGCGACTGCGGCTGGTCCTTTCCGAATCGCATTGCCAACGGAGTGGAGGCGGGAAAACACGAGTTTCCCTCTATGGTGGGCATCCGGGACTTGGCCTCCAACCTGCCCATCTTCTGCGGCGGCAGTATTGTCAGCGATCGGTACATCATGACCGCTGCCCACTGTACCGCCCGCCAACCGGTGGCCAGTCGCCTGTTGGCACTTGTTGGGGAGCATGATTTGAGCACGGGTAAGTGTTTCGCCTTTACGGAATTTTTCGACGATCAATTCAGTCAGTTATAACTTGATCAAGAGGGAACGCTACAGTAGAGTACCTCGACTATCAGATACCCGTTAATCAGCTTAAGGAAGTGCGAGGGAGATGGAAATATGCATGCAGCAAAGCGACCATAATATGGTCGTAACTTTTTAATGAATCGTCCGATTTGAAAAATTTCTTCTACATTTCGAAAGGTATTAATAAACAGAACAAAACTGCATTTATAGTTCCCTTTTACTCTAAGAGTAACGGGTATAAAAATATATTGCCTTAATTCTTGTCTTGATATAATAATCTATAATACTATTATTCAGTTACGTAATATACGCAAATACGTTTTTAAATAATTCTAAATTAATAGGTTACTAAAGTACATGTTGATGGAAATACATTTGAAGTACTCAAGGACGCAGATCATGTTGTTAGCTTTATTTTAAAGAATTCTAACTTTAATATTATAAATTTATTTATTTTTCTAGAAGCAGAATCGATTTATGCGGCTCAACATCGCATTCAAAATATCTATAATCACCCCGGCTACATGGAAACAGCAACTGGCAATATCAATGACATAGCTCTGCTACAGACGGTGACGCCCATGGAATGGTCCAGAGGAGTGGCGCCCATTTGTCTTCCTATTCGACAAGCGTAAATGTCTCATAATATTAAGTAATATAATTATTACCTATAATTCTCCCGCAGAGAGAGCAACTTCAACTACCAAAATGTAGACATTACGGGCTGGGGAACCCTGGGCTTTGCCGCCTCCAAGTCGAACACCCTGCAGAAGGCCACCCTGCTGACCATGGACAATGCCGTGTGCCGAAGTCGGTTTAACTCCAGCATTTCTTCCAGCCAGCTGTGCACCTACGATGCTGGCGGCCGGGGCCAGGACTCGTGTCAGTACGACTCTGGTGGTCCGGTGATCCTGCGTCAGCGGGAGCGGATGTTCCAGCTGGGCGTAATCAGCTTTGGCCGGGCCTGCGGTCAGCCCTTTGGCATTGGGGTCAACACTCGGGTCACATCGCACCTCAACTGGATGTGGCGCTATGTGGGCGGGGCTGTGTGTGTGCGTTAAGGATATCGATCATCAGGTGATGACCAAATTTACACACTGCGAAAAAAACGGTGCCAATAATGTATCATTAATTTGTGGTATTTTTCATATGTTCTTTTAAAATATTACCCTAATATATTTATTTAATTTTTTTATATTATTATTTCTAAATTTCTAAGATGCTGCACAAAATATTACTTCAATTTTTCCCCGTGCATACGCATACTTTAAAGATATATCTTTCCACAGAGTCATTCCTTAGCCGACCTCCTTGCACTTGCCTCAGGCATTTGTCGTCGTTGTCTTGAGTTTGGCAAAGTGTTGACAAAGGCCTTAATTTGCATTTAAATTAAAAAGCAGTGACATGTTTCTGCCTACATTTAAACAACGAACAAGCTCGAAAAACCCCGCACCAACCAATCATACCCCGCTGGCCATCAAAGACCGCCAGGCATAGTTCTTTGTACGCAATAAAGTTTTATCAAATACACTGACTGGATAGGGGTATCACTATTAGGTCGTAGCCCACTTAATTGGTTTTAAACTAATAAGATTATGCAATCCTTAACCTAAAAAGAAAAAGAATAATCGTGATTTTTAAATAAAAGAAAAAATTATAAAGTAATGGGAGCTTAGTATGGAAATTATAAAGATCTTTGAAATATCCAAAAGATTTACAACGCCTAAAAAAAATCTTTTACTTCAAAGGAAGTGTACAAATTTCGCCTTTAAAATAGTATCCTTTTTCTTGAATAGTTTGGTATTTATTGTAAAATTGCCGGCTTCACTCATAATTGTTGTTGTAATTGTGTACTAACTCAATTTCATGTCTCGCAGTTGTTGTTGCTGTTTCCATTTGGAAATTGCGTTAAATTCGACCCAGGACTTATCGGGCCACCGAAGGACCTCGCACCACTGCAGCTGATGCAAAATTAATAAATGTTCATGTGACGATGGCAAATTGTGTTTTTGCTCTATGATTTTCATTTTGGCTTTGTTGTTTAATTTGCCCGAAAGACTCAAGACTCGCAATCAAATTGAATTCCTTGTGGCCGTAAATAAATTATGTTATTTGTTTTCGCAGCACACACACACACAGACATATTTTTTATTTGCTGGTCTATCTATTCGGGATGAAACTGAAAATTAAATTTGCCTAGCATAGTCAGCATTAGTATTAGTGTCAGTGTTTTTCACGAATACTTCAACACACAAGTTGTGGGTTTTTCATTTTCGAACTTGTTTTCCCCTAAAGACAACCTAAATTTGTTTCGCTCGAGCGCTTTTATCTTGCTTGCTTTTATCAATTGAAAATTTTTAGTGGATTCAATTTTGGCCAAGGGAATCCAACCCGTATACCGAAAAATTAGTCGTTTAATCTTGAACATTTAGGGGAATCGGAGGGATAAGAGAGATGCCAATTTTCGCAAGGAACCTGCCCTCGATTCGCTGCCTGGCCAAGCGCAGTCTGATCGAAGGCCGGCGCTCGCTGACCAGCCTTTCGGGGCTGGAGAAGGGCCAAAACAGTGCGGTTCAAGGCCTGGGTCCCTGGAGCAAGGATTGGCCGGTGAGGGAGGAGAGCTTTGCGGCCGCACAGCTCCTGCGGCAGCGGCAGCAGAACCGCCAGTGGAGCAACAACTACTCCGGCCTGGACTCGGCCATGTTTCGGCCCGTCATCAAGCCGGATGATATGGTGCCGCGGCGCAACAATGTGGTGGCCGCCCAGAATGCGGCCAAGAGGCGGAACGCCAAATCCGCCCAGTTGACCCACTACGAGCCGAACCGAGAGGCCAGGCAGGATCAGCAGTCGGTGGAGGAGCGGCTCGATCGCGAACCGGAAGCCAGGGAAGCCGAGGAACATGACTTCGAGTCGGATCTCGAGGTTCGATCCGTTCGCGAGACCGTCTTCGGCCAGCCGGAGGACAACGAGGAGGAGGAGCGCGATCGAGCCCGGGCCGAGCAGGAGCTGCTCCAAAGGGTCACTCTCGCCTCCTCCAAACTGCAAGAGCGCCCGCTTAGCGAATCCATCTCGCGAAAGGTCATCTCGCCGTACAACTCCTACCGCAGCCATCGCACTCGCTGGGCGGAGTTCCGGCACAGCATGATCTACGGCCGCACCAGCTACTAAACTACTACTAGGCATTCTCGATCGATCTTGTCGTCGGAAAATCCACCCTGGGCCATTGATGTCTCTCCTTGCGGAAAGCCAAAATTCACGTTTTCCGTTGTATGTTGGGGCTCCCTTGAACAAATAAATTAAGTTTTCAAAATTATAATGTATAGATCACTTATTTATATGTATGGTTAATATATTTTGGGCTAAAGATGAACAAGTTTGAAGTGAAGGCAAGTAAGCCTCATGAACCAATTTAAAATGTTGTAAAATAATTTTCAAAACTTATTTTTCCAATCCGTAAATTTTATATTTTATATATGATATTTCTTTATTAATATCTTTTACAAATAGTATACCTACTCATCATTTTTTATTTTTAAAAGTACTAACCAAGTTAAATTCGAAGTTCTTTTAAAATTCAGTAACCTTTTCCTCATACATCCCACACATACTTTTGGGATGCAGAATTGGTCTTAACAAAAAATCAAAATTTATCACACTTTTAGACAATGATCAAAATTTTCAAAAACCTCCATAGTGAGGTTCGGTGCTTTACCCGGGGATTTATGACGCGACCAAAAATCTACCAGGAACCCGGCGTCTTTGTCCATCCGGAGCTGCGTCGCACCATTCCCCTCGTTTACTTTCGCAGAGGTGACTTGCCGAAGAAACTGGATCTCAAATTACATGACAGTCAGAACTGCGGAATATCCCCTTTGGAGAGGAATCGACGCTGCAAGGAGTACTTCCGTCAGTTTTGCAGGAGGCAGCACAGCTGCTTCTCAAGGACCTACCAATGGTCCGAGTTCCGCCGAAAGATGATCTACGGCAGTTACTAGCAAGGACTTACCTCAAAAAGTAGGATACACTAAACGTTCACTTTAAGGCTTTGTAATCTAAAAATGGTTTTGTTTTGATCTAGTTAACAAAAACTACATCATAAGAAAACCTTTTTTAGATAACAGAGCTTCAGATACTAAAAAAAGGTAAAACTTAAAAATAAATACATAATTTGGATTACAAGAAAATTATAAAATTTGAGACCATATGGAATGAACAAATAAATATATAATAACGTTTTTTTAATTATTTAAAAAATAATACAAAATAATATGAAACTTGTTAGCCAGTCTGAGATATTCCACCAAGATAGCTCTTGATTCACCATTCCCCTTCGCCCAGACCGGTTTATTATTATCCCAAGTATTCTTAACCCTTTTTGCTACTTAACACGCAAGTTTGCTCTCAAAAAACTAGCGACATACTTTGGCATACCTTCGCATCCTTCTGATCTGAGAAAATACAAACAAGGACTGGGTGAAAAAGTGGCGAAAGCCAAAGAATGGAAAGAGGAACCCAAGTGCTCTCAAGTAATATGCTTCATAATTTTTATTGTCAAGCCCTTTTCTTTTGGCTCGGGTGGCACTGGCGCGCACTCGACAACAAAAGCTGAAAAGCGCTTGGGAAAAATGTGGAAATAAAAAATGACTATAAAAAGCAAAGGCAGAAAATGAAGTGCACTGGGTGGTGGTGGCAGAGACAAGAGTGCAACAAAGCAGAGCGGGTAGCATAAATTTTATAATATAGAAAAAATCAATGGGCGACGGGGGCGAAAAAAATGCAGAGCACCGAGGATTACAGTCCGGGACTAGACTGCCGAGGGTCCAGCCACTTTTCATTCAAAGCACTGTCCTACTAGCCGACACTCTGAGAAAAATTAACTAAATAAAGGATATTCGTTTTAGAAAGGTTTTATAAAAAAAATAGTCAACTTGAAGTATTTTAATTCTTATGAACAACGCACTATCTTAATGAATTTCATTTAAATTTTATTTCACAACTTTGTATTATAAATATTTTTTGCTCTGTGTTTCTCTATTTCAAGTCTGCTTCTCCCTTCCAAGTTGCACAATTAACTGGCCCCGCAAATGCTGTGATTTTGCCACTCGCTCTCATTGTTGCCAGTTAATTTTGATGTATTTTTTTATTGCCTTGTTGCAAATTTGCATTTTACTCTTCCATCCACTGCACTTGGCGGCGTAATTAGGCGCACAACTCTTTTTACGGCTTTGATGTGCCGCCCTGCGAATTGGGCTAAGTAAGGACGAGTGCCAAAAGGCTTTTTAATTGTTTAATTATGTTTTGAGCTACAGTCTCGAGTGCATGCAACAACACAATTGCTGAAAGGAGAATGATTTGAGAACAAAAAGCATACAAAAATGTTACATTATCGTATTTAATCTTCATTTAACCCAATACACACCAAAAATCTATTGATCTAATTTGACCAACCTCTAATTGTGCTTATAAAATATTTATAATGTTTTAAAAATTATTTTATGGCTAGACCAAAATAACGGACCATTCAAAAATGCATAGGATATGAAAAAACATTTTTAACCTAGCAACTCCTTCTACTAAATTCATATACACTCGGTTCACTTTTTCCACATTTCCTCCACTAACAGGTAATCAAATACAATAGAAAGGCAATAAATTTGTATTCCTTCCTTTCGGCCCAACTTTTAAGCAATTACCGAGGAACAACCATTTAACCGTTGGCTCACCAAAACCGGAGGTATCCGGACCACCAAATTATAATCAATCCCTACGAATTTCAAGATCTTTCAAAATGCTACCGACCAATCAGAACGTCTCGGCCCTATCCACCTATGTCCGACTGGTGGTCCGCCAAGCCGGGTGCCGTATGGCTGGTAGACTGGCCTATTCGACACGCCGCAACCAAGGCGTTGGCGATAGGGATCGGGAACTCAATAGGAACGATGAGTACCTGGGCCATCAGCGTGACGAACCCAATCCGGAGTACCACCATGCTCCCCGCTGCTACGTGAAGAACTTCCAGAAGTACCAGGAACAGGCGCAGGACCGCAGCGAGGTGCAGACGATCCGCTTCCGCAATCCGCGTTACCGCTGGGCGGACTTCCGGCGACGAATGGTTTATGGAACCTACGACATCTAAACCGTTCTTCCTTAGGCTCTCTATGAAGGCCAAAACACGTCGAAAGCTCTTTAAAATTGGGCTCCTGTCAATGTAATAGTCAAGCATCCAAGAGCCTAGTCAAGTACTAACCCAATCTACACACTGTACAGTATCCAGACTCTTTCGGCCTGAAATACGGATTGAACTCACTCAATCGTCCGTTCAAATTTCCATATTATTCACTACAATATAAAGCTGTTAAGTTTTACCGATCTTGAGCTTTTAGTTATTTGTAAGGCAAGAAAGTTTGCTGCTTCAAGGGGGTGAAGGATTCACTAGATATCAAAACACTTTTAAGGTCATTAAATAGTGGCTGAAACCTTTTCATTGACAAATCAAATTTTGAACTTCAAATGGGATAAAACGCTATCATCTTAATTGCTTTATTTTAATAAAAATGGCCCATAATTCACAAAATTATACAATTTAAAAGAAACATTTATTATAAAAAACTAAAAAATACATTCTTCTCCATTGAACTCGATTACCACACTCACGGCTTCGGAACGGAGTCCAAAGGTAGCGGATTTTTAAACATCATCTCCGCAAAGCTGTCCGTTTCTGAATAGCGACGATGCGGCAACTGTAGGATATTGATAAAGAGAGTGCGGTGTGGCTGGAAGCTTAGCTCCTCCGTAACTCGCGTGATATCCTTCCCGTAGTCGGCGTCCATGTGGCGCAAGTTCAGGAAGCTCTTGACCAGCAGAAAGGGCGGTCTCTTCAGATCGTTCCAACAGTCCTTTCGCTCCTGAAGCTTCACGGGCACTGGTCTGCGATGGTAGGGAAGCTTTTGCTCCGACATTCTCCGCTGCTGGTGTAACCGCGTATCCGCCTTGAAAATCGGGAATCCGATCAGGGCCCGACATGGGAACATTTTGCGATAGATGGTTGCGTTACCGGTGCTCAAAGAATACTTTTAAAATTTAGGTTATCCAACGTAAGTAAAACAAGCCTTTCATAGTGTCTTCGTTGAGGGACTGTGTTCTGTAAGCCTACTATTTTTAAAATGAGTTTGGCCAGCAAAATAATATAGGGTTAGTTGATAACTTATCAATGATAAGTAATTTTGATTTCGAACTTTTTTTATTTATTAATATAAGCAATTAAAAAAGAAAATATGTATAAAGTTCTCTCTAACGCTTTCAGTTTTAAGCTAAGAGTTTACAGGGTTCAAAAGTTCGTTCTAAGAATTTTCCAGTTTTTATATACTTGCAAGAAAACACAGTCTTGTGAGTTAGTTATACCCGTTACTCGTAGAGTAAAAGGGTATATTGTATTCGTGCAAAAGTATGTAACAGGGAGAAGGAAGCTTTTCCGACCCTATAAAGTATATATATTCTTGATCAGGATCACTAGCCGAGTCGAACTAGCCATGTCCGTCTGTCCGTCTATCCGTCCGTATGAACGCTGAGATCTCGGAAACTATAAAAGCTAGAGGATTGGCATTTTGCATGCATATTCTTGGAGTTCCTACGCAGCGCAAGTTTATTTCAAAATGGTGCCACGCCCCCTCTAACGCCCTCAATCGCCCTACACCATTTTTTGAAAGGTGTCTGGCGCCCACACCATTAAAGATTTTGGAAAACTAAAAATGCAGTTTTATTGTGACTATCAATACCTATCGAAATGTAGAAGAAATTTTTCAAATCGGACCATTCGTTAAAAAGTTATGCCCGATCTAAGATTTTATATATCTATCTCCCTCGCACTCCCTTAGCTGAGTAACGGGTATTTGATAGTCGGGGCACCCGACTATAGCGTTCTCTCTTGTTTTAGTCTTAATTCTTGTATTTATAAATATGGTGTACATAATAAATTTCTTTGTGCGGTTATCAAGACAATTTAAATTTTAGTCAAGACAGGGTCGAGAATTGTGCGTTAGCTTTTCACATTTTTCCAATTTGACATGAAAAAGTCTCTAAGATCACGAGGAGCATCCTGCATGTAAGCCGAGTCCAGTTGGTGTAGGGCCAGAAAGCTCTTGACCAGGATACGCGGAGGTCGGGAGGACTGCGCTGGAGTTTTTATCCTCGCATCTGGGACCACGGGAAATGGTCTTCGCGTTCTCCTCTGATGTAAACTCCTGCTCCGGGGAACACCCGTAAGTACAAAACCCCCGAGAGCTCGACCCAAAGACATGCTGGCTAGGACTAGGGTTTAAAAAATACTTTTACTATTATTTTAAATTTTATCAAAGCCGAAAAATGTAGTACTTATTTCAGATTATATAAAAATTGCCTACTACATATGTACATTTTCGTAGATTTTTTTTCTTTTTATAAAAAGATTAACAAACTGTTATTTTAACTTATTTTATTGTAATTGCTTATGCTATCTTAATATCTCCATCCAGTTAGTACTCAGCAAATAACCAGAAAGGTGTGCTTGGTAAGTAAATACATTTTATTTTCCGTTT
This sequence comes from Drosophila pseudotakahashii, assembly GCA_035046095.1. Taxonomy (NCBI): domain Eukaryota; kingdom Metazoa; phylum Arthropoda; class Insecta; order Diptera; family Drosophilidae; genus Drosophila; species Drosophila pseudotakahashii. The sequence continues at coordinate 1,685,879 of JAWNOE010000247.1, read as the reverse complement.
TGAATCTAGAGATAAACTGGTTTCACATATTCGATTTTTGTGATGTAAATGGATTTAATTGGCCCAGTCGTGTGTTCAGAAGCTACGTGCTGAAAAAAACTGCTATATGTACTAATTTCTGACCACAAACCGAATTTACTTTTGAGGGTTAGCAAAATAATTGCAAAGCGGTTCCGAAAAGCATATTCTCTTTGAGTTAAATGGATTCTATATAGATGGATGCCAGTTAGTACTAACGATTGCTGTAGAATCGAAATAGATAGAAAAGCGATTTGTTCTCTACATGAATTTATAGGGTCGAAATAGTTTAGGGGAACAGCTTGGTCTTGCATATGGGTCGGCCATTTTGTATTTTCATTGCTGGGGCTTTTGAGCGACGACGATTTGGCGGCTTTTGTGCAACGCGTGGTTTTATGTAACAGGCCCCAATCCCTAGTCCGCGAAAATCCCTCACCCACACACACACAAAACGTCAATTGCATGAGCCGGCACGTCGATATTTTTGCCAATTTTTTAGCCGGCCCCTCGCAAATTGCTTTTTGAGCTTGTTAGAGTTTTTTGGCCCTCATCCTGCCACACAGACACACACCCGCACAAGCACACTGGCTAATGAATAGTCAAAGTCCAGGCGATTGCAGCAGTTGTAGCTGCAGCAAAACGAAAACTAAACGCAATGTTTAGGCTGCATTACGACTGCAACAGCTACAGCTCCTGTTGCACCCACAGCCGGTCCTGCAGGAGCAGTGAGGAGCCAGGACAGCGCCGCCATTTTGTAATCAAATGCAGCACAAAAGTATGCAAAGGAAATTGCCAGAAAAAAAGCAAGGAGTAAAGAGTGTTGTGCGCATTGGCTTTCTTCGTACAGTAAACCATCGCCGAATAGTTCAAGTGGGCTAATCTTTATTAAAATCGTTTTAAATTTTACTTTTTTCAGTAATATTTAAAAAACTAAAACAGAGATAGTTGGTCTTATTAAATCATTTTTAAATGTGAAAATATATGTCTAAAAGTATGCATGAATAAGGGATAGTCGCCATTTTGTGTGAATTCCTATCACTTTTGGGATAAAAATATATTGTTGCATACTTTTAAACACCTATTTTGACATTGAAAAGTGCGCTTCTTTTCAGTTAATTTCAAATACCTACCGATTTTAACATCACTTGTTTTATTAAAATTATTTAATATTTTTAACTTTAAAAACTAAATGCTATGCCACGTTCTTAAAAAATTAAAAACAATTTTTTGGGAAAACATTTTCTTTTAGTTAGAAATTTCTAAACATTTTAATATCCATCTCTTTTTGAGTGATGACGAATACTAACTATGGCTTCACTTCCGGGGTAATCAAAGTTATTACATTTTTACTGTAGCATCGCTCTCTAAAACCCAATCCCTCGGCAGCCCTTTAGCGACGACTGCTGTTAGTGGCTGCTGCTTTTCAATTAGTGCCACCAGAGTACGGCAGCCACCCCCTCCGCGCACCACCGCCCATTTCTATGCGGAGCCGCCAATCCCAGCCAACACTTGATGCCACCGACTGCAGTTGACGTTGGTTTGCTCTGTTCTGGCCGCGTTTTACGTAAATTGAACAACAGGCTTGCAAGGCACCGGGTACGGTACCCAAAACTGCAAAACAAACAGACGCTAACACGGCCAATACATTGCAACAACTCGGAAATGCAGGCGAGCTTAGCTAGACAGATATACACCGAACTCGGCGAGGGTGGAGCATTGAAAAAGTGCAACGCCAGTGCCAGTTTGGCTGGCTAGACAAAAAACAGGTCCTGGTACTCCAGAAAAGCGATTAAAAAGACGATGCAGCCGCCAGACGAGATCCGTATTGCCTTTAAGCCTAAAAGCGAGCTTCATCTGTTATGCGAAACGTTTAATTATTTATTTGAAAGGAAGATTCTGGCTGAATGTAAAAACAAAGCAGCTGAAAAGAATTTTATTGACAGGCCCTCTGGCTGAGTGGAGGGTTATGGGTTGCTGGCAATCGCAATCGCAATCGCCCCCGAGGTTAATTAGTTGACATTTGCGCTTAATTGCAATGCCTCAGGCGGAGGACATAGAGCTCCAGCCAGGCGTTCCCATTCGCATGCATGATTGACAGCCGAGTGGTGGGGACATCCACCTGCTGGTGCTGATATATTGATGCCAAACGCGTTCAGGCAAAGCGACAAACTTGACACCCACTTACGAGTGTTAAGTGGCTCGACGGGTAGGAGCTGAGTGAGGGGAGAATACCTATAGCAGATATTTATACGAAATCGTAATAAATGTCACAATCAATCAATACTGCCGACCAAAAAGATATTGAAGAAATATAACAAATCCTTATAAACCCAAAACATTTTAAAGGATTTAAAAAAAAAATTTCTATTCGCACAGTCAACGGATATTTTTTCACGCTTTAGAACAATCAATAAGGTTTAAAGTTCATTAATATTAAATGGAAATCTCTATTATATGTCAAAAAATGTGTCTAAAAGTATGCAAGTATGTAACCCAAAAGTTAATTGAATTCAAACAGAAAGACGACTATCCCCTTCTCACTGCATACTTTTAGACACATTAAAAAAAGATTTCAAAACCTAGCTATTTCAGTGGCACCCCATATAATTTAACAATCGTTTTCTTTGAATCAACATTTAGATGAAAAATAAAAAGAACAACTTTAATGCCCCTAAAAACGAAAAATTTAAAAACTTTAAAAATACAATTTTAACAAATAAATTTGTAATACAAAATTTCTTTTGCGCCAATTGAGCAACTTACCATATTGGCTTTACTAAAAATGACTTCCAAGATCTCGTCAAGCGATATTTTCTTGAACAACCTCCGTGATAACCCATTAATCAAAAGCGATTTTCATAATCTTTAAAGAAATTTCTTTTCCTTACAATTACAACATAAATCAAAGTAGTTGCTGGTCTCATATTCTGCCTGGACAATAGGCCACTTCGGGGCTTTTGGTCCGAATCCACTTGATAAAGGAGGCGACGCGAGTGTTGACCGATGGCTGCTGGGTGGCGCAGCCCTGGCCAAAACTGACGATACCCACGGCCACCAGGCGACCGTTGATCCGCTCGTAGAGAGCTCCGCCCGAATCGTATTGGCAGGTGTCCCATCCGGGCGTATAGGTGCAGAAGGTGTGGGCCGGAACCCCGCCGACGGATGCCAAAGTCTGTCTGCACCGCTGGCCGTCGATCACATCCAGTGTGGCCTTCAGCAGGCGCTGCGTCTGTGGACCGCCGTAAGATGTTGTGCCCCATCCGGCGGCAACCACCTGGTGACCCGCCAGCGGTAGTTTCCTGCCATCCTCCGTCGGTTGCAACGGCAGACAGGCAGGACCCACATGCCGACTCCACACGATCGCCGTTCGCGTTCTCAGCAGAGCGATATCATTCCTCGGCTGTCCGTTCGTCTGGCTAAAGTCCTCGTGCAGGATCAGGGTGTCAAGGTCATAGCGGCGGGTGGCGAACGTCTCGAAGGAGCTGGCCAAATCATGCTCGCCCACCACCACCCGCAGCTTGGCAGCGCTGTTCGTCTCCTGGCCAAGAAAACAGTGGGCGGCCGACAGCAAGTAATGATGATGAACTGCGGCAATAGTTAACGGAAAAATCATTACATAAATACTGCCAATATTTTAGATTATAAATTATTAACTGTATCGCAGATAAATTTAGATGCTTTATTCTAATAGTTTGTATTTTCAAAGTATTACTTCAATATTATTATTACATAAAAAAAATTGTATTTAATTTTAAAAATAATGGATATATGAACAAATTTCAAGGTATCACTAGAGAGAATTCTTCATTACATTTTCATTCATTTTACTATTTTATCAACTGAAAATCAAATAGAAATGGTTCTTAATTTCTAAAAAAAAGTTAATTTAATAGTCAAATGAAATAATAAGTTAAGTAATATATTTAAATAATATTTTTTTTCAAAAACAAAATATAGCATTCCTTTGACCCGTTTTTTGACGACATTTTCTAGGCTTGTTTGCCTTTGGAATCTATTTTCAGAGGCTTTTCAACCGTATTTTATTGTTGACTATTGTCCTCCCTGATTCCAGATATTTTTGTTCCGCATACTCACTGATCGCAGCGCCGCAAAAGACCTTTCCGTGTTTCTTGGTCAGGACACCGGCCATTGGCGGGAACTCGTGCAGGACGGCCTCTTCGTTGGTGGGACTGGCTATTCGGGTAATGGGAATGCGGCTCCAGCCGCAGCTGCACGTGGGCTGAAAGGCCTCCACGAGGCAGGTGAAGCGTCCGCCTCCGTGACCAGGTGATGGGGCAAGCGGGTAGCTGGAAACAATCCGAGCACGTTTCACGGAAGTCCTTGAGCTGCTGCGATGTGGCAACTTGTCAAGGTAAATAGTAGTGCTAGACTTTCTGGACTCTTCGTCGTCGTAAAGTAGGGAGGCCACATAGGCCAAGGCATCGCTGACGCCCACATCCTGCAACACGTGCAGCACCTCGTCGCTGAGGTCCACCTCGGCTTCCTCTGAGTTCTCCGATTCCGATTCTCCCGGCTCCACCTCCACCTCATCCTCTTCCTCGTCTAGCTCCTCTATCGAAACACCTTGTGGTGCCACGGTAGTTGTTCCCGCCGAGAGTTTATCCTTTAACTTGACGGTTGATGGCGGCTCCGACTGTCCATTGGATATGTACGAAATCACAGCACGATTGAGAAAACTTTTGCGCTCGAATTTTCCGCTGCCACAAAAGTATTCGGAACTTGTTAACACCTCGTCGCCCTCGGAATTGAAGTGAAACACCTCCGTGAGGCACTTGGAGTCCGTGGAAAGCTGCGGAAAATCAAGCTATTCAACATGGCACTCAATGAAGATGTCCTACAGTAATACTTTTAACTTTTAAAAATTTTTAATTTTTTTTCAAAGCTTAGAAAAACAATTTGGTAATCTTTTTTTCATTGTTATAAACTTTGTTTTCTAACTAGTCCTTTTAATTTTATGTTGTTCGTAAAGATCATTACATAACAATTATGGTTAAAGCGAATTTTTAAGTAGTTAGTAGTAGTAGTAGTAGTAGTAAAAACAAAGGTGCTACCGACTTTTAAAAAATTCGATAAAATATAAATATTTGCCATGATATTATAAAGAAATTTTTGGCATCACTGTTTTCTTTTCACTTCACTTCCTCACCGTCTGCAGTTGGAGTTCGCATTTGAACTGCAGCACCTGATCCTTGGGAGCCTCCACGGCGTAGCGACAGGAAGTGCCCACAGGATACAGGGCCGGGTAATAGGGCGAGTTGATCAGAAGTTTCTGGCCCGATTGCAGTTTCACCTGGTGGTTGCACTGTTCGAAAATGGCTTCGATTGAGAAGGTTTTCAAGAGAGGCAGAAGCAGCAGCCAAATCCACATGACCATGATCGCGACGAGGTCTAACGCGGTACTGAACCAGCTCCGCCGAAGACAGCCTCTTAAGAATGATGAGGCCAACAGCCGAACCAACACGCGATCTGCCTACATCTCAACACCTCTTTGGGCACCCACGCCCTGTTCCTGCCTTAAATACCAGTTAATTAGGGTCTCGAAGAAATCCCAAATTGTTACCACCGAAAAGAAAAGACAGCAGCCGGCACACGAGCGTCTTTGGCGGCTAATTGAAAGAAAGTGCAAGTGTGTCAATCAAAAACTGGTTTTCGAAATGTGGAACACTTTGAAATCGGTAGCTGGAAGTGACCATAAATAGAACTACATCACCAGTTGGGGTAGGTCTTAGATGGAATTGAGGTCTTGTGCAATAATTTCTTTTAAATTTAATTTTTATTTAAATTCCTATAAGTCAAAATGTATTTTACAGAGAATTTATTTATCTATTTTATTATTCTTAATATTGTTACTAACTTTAGAAATTATATACATTTTAGGAATACATAATTGTAATTTTAATAATATAATTTAATACCTTTAATAATTTTGTATCTTTTAATTTACAACTTCAATTTTCTATTTCTTAATAATTTGCTGTTACCCCTTATAGCAATTGCTTAATTTTCAATTTCACATTGTGTCACCTGCAAACCTCTCATACAGTCATTAATTCCAATTCCCCGAGATCTCTTTAAAGTCGACAATTTCGCACCCGCCATGCCGCCCCACCACTCCCACCACCAAAACTCATTTTTTAGACCACTTTCAGAGCTGCTTAATTGGATGTGCTCCATATGAGCAAAAAGAGGAGAGCACACACAAACTACAAGACCAGGATAAGCGAAAAAAATGAAGCCGAAAGCGGGCAAGTTTGTCGCCCATTTTGTAAAATAAATATCAGAAAAAAAGCAGGAGACTTGGGAGGGACGATGGATGGCGCCGTGTCTGTCAGAGGCGCAGAGACAAACGCTTAATGCTAATATTATTTTCTTGCTTAACAAGCGATGAGCTACACGCGGGGCACATCGGCTGCACCGGCCACGATTTTTCTCGGCAGTTCCAGGGATTTTCCCAACCCTACCGGACGCCCAGCCTGTGACTTATTTGCACAAGCCATAAAAAATTTAACTTTATTTCGCCATTTTTAATTTCCTACTCCGCGGATCGCGACGTGGCGCAGAGCATTCGGCGTAAACAGTCAACGTTGGACAATAACTACAAAACCGGACCCGGAGACCGACCACCAGAGCAGGGTCCTAGCCATCATCCATGTCCATTCCCATTCCAATTGCCCACCCAGAAGTCCGCGGAACAATGCTGGTGAAAAAAAGCTGATGCCGTTTTCTATTTCCTTTTTTTTTCATTTTCGGCCCGAGGAGCGAGCGGGAAAACAAACAGCAAATAATTCAAAGTGGATACAACTAAAGCAAAGTCAAAGCTAATATACGAAAATGTAATAAAAATTAAAAAGAAATAAAAACGAATTAAAATGAATTTCGAAGGAGCAGCAAAGACCTTCTGGCACAATAAAAAATATACAACAGGGGGCTCGAGGACACAGAGGTGTGAGTTCCGTGGGGGTCACCGCAAAAAGCGACAGTTGTAGGACTTCTTTTTGCGCAGTGGGATGATGACACATGTGAGTGGAGGTCGCCGCACCCCTGAAAGAACCGTTCGACGAAAGGGTTGGAGGATAAAAATATGTGACCATTTCAAGTATGAAATTTATAGGAGTGCATACTAAGTTCACATAAGTTATATACATAAAGAGCTATTACTAGGGTTGTTAAAACATCAATGGTGGACACTATCGATGTTTTTGGCTATCGATGGTGGTCACTATCGATATTATCGATAGTACCGGAAATTAATGAAAATTAAAAACAAATTACAAAATTTAAGGAAAATATTGAGAAACAAAAATTTTGAAAATTTATGATTGTATCATAAAGCGTATGAGGAAAACGTCAATCTTAATTTTACTGCGATCAAAGTGAAACAAAATTTAAGGTTGAGCCCCAACAATAAAAATACCGTCGTGTTCTAAAATATATACTTTAAAATTCTTTTTTTTTTCTTAAAATATACCAAAAATTACATGTAAAATGGAATTATTTTTCTGAGCGATAGTATCGATTGTGAGCACAAACCATCGATGTTTCCTAAATTTTTAAGCCATCGATAGTATCGATAGTGCTATCGATTTTTTTACCAACCCTAGCTATTACAAGAGCAGGAATTGTTTGATTTATGTAAAACTATTTAATATTTGGAATAATATAAACATAATAACTTGTGGTGTGATTAGAAGTAATAATAATATTGCGCTTTAAGCATACAGTGAAAGAAATGACGTCAAAAAATGGCACCAACCGCAGATTCCTTTTTAAATTTATTATTAACTCATAAAATTTTTCATCAATAATTCACCCATGTTTGTGTCTATTTTTTTATGTTTCCTTTAAAAATTTGTTGTAAAGGTCCATTACATTGTATAACTTAAAATGTTCTATTTATTTATTATTTAACAAAGTATATTTAGAAATTATAAGAGTTTGAAACAAATGACTGGCACATTCGCATAACAAACTTGCGCTGATTAAGAAGCTTAAGGATGTAAATCTGCAAACACCAACTCTTTAGCTTTTATAGTAACCGGGATCACAGCGTTCACATGGTCCGACGGACGGACGGACATGGCTAGATCGAATCGGATAATGATCATGATCAAGAACAGTGGCGTATCCAGGATTCAGCTGAGGGGGGTTTATAGTACAACATTTCTGCAGCATACTTTTGAAAACCATATTTTCCATTGGATTTCACCAAAAAGGGGTGAGGGGGTGGTTTAACACCCAAAAGACCCCACTGCCTACGCCCGTGATCAAGACTGTGCATAACCTTTTATTCTACGAGTAACGGGTATAATTAAAAACAAATTATTTTAGAATTGTTAATTAATAAAATGCATTGGATGTATCTAGCGGTGATCTCCTGAACTATCTCCACACTAGAAAATACGACATGCAGGTGTCGCCATTGTTCCCTGTATGAAACATGTGTTGAAACCCTGTGTAGATAAAAGCTAGAGGGCGCCAGCAATTCGTGTATAAATGTGTAGAATACTTGTACAATTTTTAAGCAAATACGTTGTCGTGTTCGAACGTTACATTTAAACTAGAATTAAACTCTGAGTTCCAATACTTATTAAAACTTTAAAGCCTTCTTAAAGTGTAGGCTTTATGAATACTAAACAACAAATGTATTTGCAGATTTACTTGTAATGTTATTTAAAAATAAGTACCCCTGTAAATAAGACAAAAATAAATGTAAAATTGTGAAAAATTAATAAAAATAATAACAAATCGGAAGGGCAATGTAATAAATACATTATTTTAAATAAAAGAAATATTTTATTCAAGCTGACCAACAATTTTAAAAATCGTATATTGAGATAAAATTCTAATTAATTAAAATTCACTAGTTTACAGCCAAAAATGTATTTTGTAAACTACTGATATCAGTATGCTAAATGAAATATGACTAATAAACGAAATTTCGGCTTAAGTTTCTCCCATAGACGTGGTATGTCCTATTCCTCATATGATATATGTGTAGTACCACCACATTAATATCCTTGACTCCTTTAATGATTACCTGCGTCGAACGCCACTTCCTCTTCCCAGGCGTTTTGCTTGACCAGCACAATTAATTAACAATGGATTGTTTTGGCCACAGGGTTCCCAGTGACCCACAGGAAGTGCCGGGGCCAGCACAATAGGAGCCAACAGGACGGCCATCCTTCCGGAAGGAAGAAATGAAACCAAGCGCAACAGTTGCATGAAGTGCGGGCACTTCAAATTAATAAAAGGAACTGCAAATAACAATGGAAATTAAATGGAAGAGGAAAGGTCAGTCAATGGAACGTCCTGCGGAGAGAGATGTGTGCAAGTGCATCTAGTCCTGGCTGCGTGGGGTCCTTTCCCACAGGTGTGTGTCTGAGATTTTTCCAGAGTTTCCACTGACCACTGATCCTTTGATCAGGACCGCTCGGTGCAAATCTAATTAACGCTCCCCCAAGGATAACGATCGATCTTCGGGGCCAAGGATCTGTTTGCTTGCATTGCCATTCGATGCGCCAATGTGAGCTCAGACAAAGGACTCTCGGTGCCCGAAGGACTACCTGCGAGTCCTTGAGAAACGCACTCCATAAGTGTGCGCGTATCAAATTACCATTTCATTTCATTTCATTTTATTTCATTAGTTCGTTTTCTCTCTTGTTTTTTTTCATTATCCCTTTTCCCAGAGTCCTTAGCCTAATTGCTTGTACTGGAATGCAAATGAAATTCGAACGGCTTCAAGTCGTCCTCTGATTTATGGGACAGCAAACATGCTCCATTCCCTCGCCAATGGATTCCATATGATAGATACCTCTGACCACCCACTCAAGATATCGCATCCCATCCATCGCCCTAATCCTGACTGATCTCTGGGCTAAATACCTGTTAACCTGTTTTCGAGCACAAACAAGCAAAATGTTTCTCCCAGGCGAACAAAGGAACCCTCTGCCCTGCCACAACAAACGAGATTTTCTCAGCACCTCCTTCGGCCGACGATCTTATCGATGATGCGAGGGTGGGCCCACATCAAATTGGTTCCCACAGGCCGTGGCCCATATTTTGCAATTTAGATTTCTATTTATTGTCTGGCCGGAGAATATCCTTTCTGCGTGCTGGCTGCCCTTATGCGCTCCTTTTCTTCCGCTCACCGGAAGGAAGTGCACGAAATTTGTGTGAAATGTCTCAGAACGAAGGCCTGGGGCGGGCACAGGAAATTAGCACAAATCGGAAACATTTGGTTGTGAAAACGAAATTATATTAGAATTTATGTGTAAGTAGGTAAAGTAAGAAGAGAAATAAATTTAAAATTAAACGAAATCATCTCAAGCGCTTGAAACTAAGGCCTTTAGTAATATCTTATATCTTTATATCTTAATTTAATATTGTTTAAATTTTTTATTAAGGTCAGATCATAAAAATAAACTCTCTGAACAAATTCAGAAAATTGTATAAAAAAAAAAAATACAATTGTGGACTGTATGTGAGTTTAACTTAATATCCAGGAAAATTTAACATTTTGTGGCGTTTGAAATTATATTTATTTTATGTGGTAAAACATATAAATTATTTAAATTTTAATACAGATGTCAGATGTATGAATGAATACTAAAATATTTTTTTAAGGATCTCCATAATGCAAGTGCTAAAGTTCTTATTTATTTGAAAACCATATTATGAAATAACTAATTAAGATTCCTCAAACATTCCAGTTCTAAAAGTATTCCTTGGGAACCTCTTTGAAATAACTCCCAAACTCTTTCTGATCTCTCATCCTCTCTCACCGCCCACAATTTTCAGAGTTTCAATTAAATTCACACCAAACAAAAGGAGCTGAGCGAATTCCCACCGCACAACGCACACTCGCACTCAAAGACTTTCCCAAGCCAGACACCTTCGACAAATTCCCATAGCAAACAAATTTGACTTTTGCATACCTGTGCAGCAGGACCAGGACCTGAACCTGTTACCCCTATTGCCGGGCCCCTCCGTGCATTCAATTCTCACGGCCAGCAACGGTAACACTCCAACGCACACACAAAAGGACATCCAACCCTGTGAAACAGGTTGCCATGGGATCGAGAATGCTAGCGAGAATGGGAACCCGAATGGGAACCAGAATGAGAACAGGACGATGACATGTCCTGAAGTAGGCGCTTCGTTTTCGTTTCGTTTTTATTGATTCAGCTCGTTGATCATAATAAACGATTAGTGTAGCACAGGAGAATCCTTGCTGATCCTTTGGATTTTTGCGCTGAGAAATTCCTTCGTTTTTTATTGTTTTGTTCTTCTTTTTGTGTGGACGGCTTGGGGATGAAATAGGGGCTGGGAAAATTAGTTTAGCGGGTTTGCCCTGGGATTTTTTTGGGCGAGATTTACAATTATTCCTCAGTTATTTTGATAAGAAATTTTGTCAGCTTATCTGTAGATTTTTTATGATTGCTGCTGTCACTCAAATAAAATAGATCGTAAAACGCCCAGCTAGTCTATTTCCAAGAACTCTCAGTAATAACTGAAGGATTTTTCAGACAAACTTACATAACATTGCCGCATAACCGGACAAAGCCTTTTTCAGAGATTCCCGGAACCACGATAGACTATCCTAACCCCAAGTCAGCGATTTCACGCAAATTTAGACACACTTTTCTTAGCACCAAAAAAGAAAGGATATTCCTGGAAACTTTTCAAAAACCTAATATTACCTTAAAATCGAACAAAAGTATTTTTTTTAAATCCCTGGAACTCCGATTGACTTTCCTAACCGTTGGCAAACGTTTTTAACGCAAATCTCGCTGCACTTTTTTACGCAAAAGTTAAAAAATAGAGGGATAAACGGGAAAAATGACCCTTCATTTCCTGGAAGCTTGACATAGCCCTTCCATCCGCCGAATGTCCCAACGAACAAGCCGCTAATCGTCGTGCTAATAGCTTGAGGATGGAGAAGGATATCCTTGCATTATCCTTGCCACCCGCCGTCTTTATTGTGACCAAAACAAATAATCACCCATTGCTCATATTGTCCAATGCTCAAACGGTCTTTACGAGCGGCCCATAAAGTTATCCTTTCTTGCATCCTTTTGAGTCGCAGTCCTTCCTCGCAAGCAGTTCTGCCGTCAACTTTGCGCATCGCATCCTTTCGAGCTCTTACACGGAACTCGCTCTCTGGAAATTTGCCAAATCATAAAATGTAACCTTGTGTCGAGGACACTGCATCGTACATTATACACAGAAGTGGTGGGAGTGCGAGTGGGAATGGGAATGGGAATGGGAGTGCACTATAAAGCCATTAGCGCTCCCATCAAGGTCGCAGGATCTGTTTACATTGACTTGGCCGACAATTTAGCCGTAATTACTCAGAGACATTAATGAGGAAACCAAGAACTGGGACAGCTCAAGGTCTGTCTGGACGTGAAGACTGTAATTTTATTGAACTCAATGATTTAACTAATTATTTCAAGAGCCTGAAACACATAAATATACCTAAAAAAAATATTATTAAAAATTACAAGAGGCTACAAATTTGTTAATATTAAAAAAAAAAGCCTTTTAATCCTGAGCAATTAATTTATTTATCAAAGAATATTTATGTTATATTAGTTCGGATCATATTTATTGCTAGGGCAAGAACATTATTCATATTTGGTTAGCAACTCCCGGGGTAATCGTCTTTTATTAAACTTAAAGGACAAAAGATGTTAGAAATTTTGAAGTATTGAAATATCAAAATCTCTAAATATCATTCCAGTTGGAGCATCTAACTTTGATAACCAAGAGTCGAACTGTAACCAAATAAACTATAATAATATTTTTAATATTTACATATTTCATAAAATGCTTTAATTGATCACGGATGATTTGCTGCAAGGGCATTGAAGATCCTTTTTTGTGTGCTCAATATAGTATGCCTCTCGAAACGAGTTCATGCCAAAATATATATAGCGGTTTTTTTGTTGCCTGCTGTTTTGGAATAAATCCCAAAATTTACGACATTTAGCTCGCTTCACAGGAACTGTAATTTCTTTGGCAAACTTCTTTTGTTGGCACAGGCTGAGAGCCAGTCCAGTTTTCTCCCCTAGATCCCCTTAGCACACGCTTATGCCACATTCCCCCCACCCGAGGACGAGTTCCTTTTGCGACGCAGCCAGATCGGAAATCTGCTACCCAAAAAGCCAGGGAGTTTTCAACAAAATGGCTGAAGCGTGGCCAGGAATACGAAAACTACGGACCTACAGAACTTTCACACGCGTTGCACACAGCCAAGACTGTTTTTTTCGGGGTGTCTTGAGGAAAATCTTTCGCTCAAGCAAAAACAACAGCTGCAAAAGCAAAGAAAACCCCCGGAACAGGGAAAGGTCGTTGCGCCTCAGCGACCCCTGGCAACCTCCTGCTCCTACCACGAACCCCCTTTTTCTGTTCTCGAACCAACCCCCTGATTGTACATTTCGCAAAAGATTTCTCGAAACAAAGCCAAGTAACCAAGGGGTGGAGACTTTTAGCTGCGCATGCGCAGCAAACTTTTGCTCGTTTTTTTGTTTTTAAGGAGATTTCATAAAAGACGACGGCTTGGTCTATAACATATGCATAAAAAGGTCTACCCAGATATATGGGTTTTGCGATGCGATGTCGTCACACGACTTGGCGCACACCTGGTCACGAGTTGCCATGCGATCCAGCCGATACCTTCCGTTTTTGACCTCAGGCAAACTGTCTTCGATTCGTTCTGGCTGAGCGATATGTTAAATTAATGGTTTATTTATGTAGAACGAAGTTCTTCTAACAGAAACCCTAATTAGTTTTTACTTTTCGCCCAAAAGCCGAAAAAAACCTATATTTCCCAATCATAATCGCTTTATGGTTCACCTACAAAAATTTCCTCAAAGAAAAGAAGATTGTCAAAACACTGTCACAGCCGGAATGCGTCGAGGGCGTTACCTGATTTTCCCCGCTTTTCCGGGAAAACGCGTTATGGTTTTATAGACACTTTTGCACATTCACAACGAAAACTGCAAAATTGTGAGCCGAGCACCCCCCAAGGTGGCATGCATAATGTGTTTATGAGTGGCCAAGGATCCCGCTTTCCTCCTCCTCCTCCTCCTCCTTTTTCTCTTCCGGGGAGTGTCCCTTGGCCAAATCGGCGACACTTGCTGTGGTCAGCGAGTTTCGGTTTTCGGCCAAAACCCCGGGCTCAGAAAACCCCGAATAGATAATTTGCTGGCAACCATGAAAATGGTTAGAGAACTTTGCTCTGCTGCTGCGTTCACCGGAATTCCGAGGCTAAGACATTTCACGCCCTGTATCCTTCGTAAGGATTTGAGCTGAGTTCGGCTTTTGAGTTGAGCCTCAAGTGGAGTGACACACTTGAGTGAGTTTTATCTTGGGTTTTTCAGTTTGAGGAACGAGTTTTATGGGTGTTTGGTAAAAATAAGTTAGCATCATTGATAAATAATTGGTCGAACACAGAGAACTGTAAAAAATAAAACCTTTTCCCTCTTTCTGTTAAATAAATTATTTTAAATAAATAATTAAAACATAGTTTATAATAACAAAATAGATTGCTGTTTTCATTTTATTTTATGAAAATAAAATAATAAAATAAATTATACATGTAGATCTAACGAGTTTAAGATCTCTTTATTTAGTTTGATTATATTTCGTTTTTAAATTGATTTTGTACGGGATTAAATCTGAGAAAACTACAAAGTGACAGCTTGCAGTGACCCTTCATACAATATTCTTGATTAAAAACGAAAATCTTCAATATTTCCAAAAACATAGTGACAGATTCTGACGGATTTGCGACCTAGCAGTGCGACCTATCTCACAGCTACAAGGGATCAGCTAAAAAAAGAATCTCGGCTGCCACTTCCAATTACAGTTGAATGTCCTGCAGGACTCGGTAAAAAAGGAAGAGCAGCTGTTGGCAGTAGAACGTAGTGGGGGAGACTTTGGCGCGTGCCAGGAAAAGAACACCGGGCCCAGGGCGCAAAGTAACGTTCATTTCAGGATCACCGATAACAATTACTCAAACAGGACGACGTTGCAGCTCAATGTGCAACTGCAACCCCGAAGAGAGAGGAGAGCGAGGGAGAGCTCATTGCAGGGCTCAATGAGGATCCTGCCAGCGAAGAGGGGACCCTCCTTTGTGCGGGATCCTTAGCTCCTTTGCCGCGTGACCCAGTAGATTCGAAGGCTGCGCATTGTTGAGTCGGGAAATTACCGAAAGTAACGTATTTTCCTGCACCTCGGCAGATGATAACTTCCTGGCACGTGTGCTGCGTTCTCTGGAACTCCAAAACGCCCCTCACCTCTCATTTCCGCCTGTCTAATTCAGCTTAATTAAATCAATTTAATGTGGCTACACAAAACCATCATCTGCCCGATTCACAATAAGAATGATAATAATAATGCCGCAGACCCAACGTGTCACAATCGAGAGCAGCACAACACAAATCTGTGGCAAGTGCTTCTTCCTCAACACCGCTTGCATCATTCACCAGCAATTTGAACATCAATTATGAACAGAGTCTCGGGTTGAATGGATGCTGATGGGTTTGGGGGGCTATTGGGAAGGGGATTCTGGGCTGGGGACGGGGTCTCCGACAAAACATCCAACATGCATGGAGGATGAGCAGCACTCAGCATGCAGAGACATTCAATGGAGCAGGCTAGCACACAAAAAGAAAGGGTGGCACAAGCCAAGATGCATCACAAAAGGCCGGACAGCACCACCAGCGGCGTCCGCTAAGAGGGATCCCTATCAAATAGTCATCTAATAATTTTTCCCCAAAAATATAAAGGGCTTTAAGACTATATGTTTCAATTTATAGATAGAACCATCGACCTTTTCACGTACCGAATAACTTTTTGAAGAGTCTGACGAATAAATAAAATAAAAATACAATTCATAAAGGTAATCATTAACATTTCTATACCTTGTAAAATGTGTCATAATGGATACAACCGTAGTTTGATATATACAAATTAGTTGACGCATACTTCATTGTGATAAAAAAAACTATAATATAAACTATGACAAAACTTCTAGGAATTGCATTTTGTTTAACAAGGTAAGCAAATAGAAATTGCATGACTAATTTGATATGCCACTAATTCAAATTTTAATTTATTATAATATTTAATTCGTCTTTTATATCGAATACATTAAATAAATTATCGAATTAATTCAAAATTCTTTGCTTTTAAGAAATATTTTATTGGAATAGCCCCCTTTTGGGCCACCACTGCACCTTTAAAACCACAGCAGCAACAGCATCAGCATCCACCTAACCTACATTCAGGTCACTTGACGAACTGCCACGATATGAACAGACGCCATGCTCACCCCCCTCCCCCTCGTGACCCCTGGAAATGTGAGTGACCCAAATTGAGTTTGCATAACCGACTGGGGCAACTGTCAATGCCCAATGAAATCTGTTCCCAGGGTCAGGATTGCAGACCACAAATCTGCTCTTTGCCAACTGTCCCCAATTACATGAAATTATACCCGAAATAGCCCTTTCAGTTTTGATTTTTTCCTCTTTGTCCTTTGTTGCGTCGCATTGTTGGGAGCGTTTAAGAGGCATAATTGTGCGGTTAGTGTTCTTGAGACCATGTGTCAAGTGTCCTGACAGATTATGGGATAAATGGCTGTCCAAAAATAAAGAAAAAATGCAAAAATGAGCTCAGAAATCGGTACACTTAGAGGGTATACCCACTCTTAACTGTGTCACAAAATAGCCAATTATAAATTTACAAATGTATGTATTTACTAACCTTATGTTGTTATTAAAGAAATTATGATCTTAAGATTTTTAATTTAAAAGACTTTCAAAAGAAACATTCAAATTCAAACCTATTACAAAGAAATATTAATTTTAATCACATATTTAATCAGTAATGAAATTCAACATTTTTTAGTGAATCATTCCCTTTTTCACTATATATGTACATTGTACATTGTACATATTTTCCTCTAGAATTTTTTTTATTATTTTATCAATTTCATCTAAACAACAACTCAATTAAATACTGAAGAATTAGAGTACTTCCCACACTTGGAACAAGAACAATACGAACAATGGCTCAAAATCCACCCTCAAAACTCTCTGAGTCTAGAAAATATTTTCACACCTTCGCAAATGATTTGCCAGATAGCGGGATCACCTGTTAATAGCTGCGATTCCCAGGATGAAGGGACAATGGAAATATTCCAACTGTAAAATGCACAACAAAAGCGAAACGAAAGATTTGCGGGAAAGAAAAGGGAAGTAGAGAGCGGATGTTATACACGCTTCAAGCGCAAGCGTAACGGAAATCAAAGAAGGCACAAAGAAGAATCGAAAAAAAGAGAGGCACAAAGATTGTGGGTGAGGAAGTAGAAGATGGTGAACTTAATTTTACCGCTATGGGATCGAAATAGAGAGAAACGGATGTCGAGAAGAATCACTTCCGATCGAGCTGCAGGATATAGGACCACACGAAGAGCTACGGACTATGTCCACTTTCGGGTCCTTCATAATGAGTGGGAACTATACCTTCCATGCGCGGATCCACGGGGGGTGATATATCACCCCCACTCGGGTGAAAAATTAAAGGAATTTTGGTAAACAAAAAGAATGCAACAAAAAAATGGTTCTAATATCACCCCCCACAACAAAATCCTTGATCCGCCACTGATACCTTCTTATCTCCTTCCTAAGTCCAATACAAACCAATGGGAAAGTAATATTCTTATTATTTAGAAACTGTAGCTCTATTAACTATATCCTCTTCAAGGACTGACCTTATAAAGGGCCTCCCAAACAAATATGTGTCAATTCCAACAAGTGTTTGTTTATTAAGTCGCGCCGGATAATTTATGGACCCAGCGTTTTTATCAACCCCACGATGTTGCGTTCCCACAAGTGTTGCATAAAACTGATAGAACGTCTCGATCGCTGCCCGCACGATCTCAATTTATTTGCATTGTAAACAAGAAAATATGTATAAGAACAATCATTAAGCAAAGGCAAACAAACCGGGAAACGCGCCCTTATCAGTATGACATTGAGACGATGCGGGGCAGAAGGGGGAGTTGAAACAGGGAATGGAAATGGGAAGGAGAAGGGAAAATGGGAGAAAATCAACAAACAAACCAATGAAGCAACCAGCCTATAAAAATCACTTCCCATTGCCATGTCAAATGTCAGAACTCGTAAAAGAACAATTTAAAACTGTAAAACGGAAATCTCAAATAAAAACATTGTAATTAAACTTAATAGACGATTAGATACTCAGTATCCGAAGATGTATAAAGTTAAACCGAAGAAAAAATATAAAAATTCACAGACCTATTATATATATTAAGAAATTATTAAATATTAAGAATACAATTGTATATTTAAAATTAAAATTTAAAGCACTCGCATCTTATTCCAAAATGTTTTTTAAAAGATTTTATTATAATTTTCCATCTTTATTAAAAATATTTAAAAATATTTGTATTACCTTTCCGAATTTTTTCTTTAACAAACTAAAACTGATCATACTTTTAAGTACCTTAAAATAAAGAGCAAGGCGCAGGCGCAGCGCTCTTTCTCTCTCTCAGTCACGTAAGTGTGTCAGGCTGATGTGGGTGTGTTGGCGAGCGGGGGCTCTTTTTTTCCTATCTTTCTCTCTCTCTCTCTCTCTCGCTCTGTCTACGATGTGCCGGCTCGTTAGAAACGGTCAACATTTGTTTTTAATCTTAAGCGTTTGGCTCTTGATGGTTGGGATCGGCTTGTGTTTTTTTCGCGTTTGACGTGCAGGAATGCCGTCCGCAAACGCAGTAACAGGGTGTTCCGTATACGCACTCACACACTCTCACCAGATGGACGCCACATGAAGCTCACCCACAGGCGAAAACAAACGGGCTGTTGTGCTCTCATTCCAGCCCGATAAGCTCCCCACACACATACATATGTACACCTACCCTCCTTATCCGTTCCATCCCCCCGCCCATGTGTTGTGTTTTTGAGTCATCGTCCTAAAAACAACACAGCAGCGAAACGAACTCCACTCACTACACTCGAAAAAATGACTATACAAATGCAGTTAAATTTTACTTTTTATGGCTAAAACTGATAAAACATTGTATCCGTAAAATGGTCATGTTTGATTTGATTTAACAACTACATTTGTTTCACACTTTGCGTTTTAATTTTAACATAATATATTATATTAATATACCTATTGGAACTAAAAAATATAATTTATGCTTAAGTTTGGATATTTAATGGATCAAAAAACTTAAAAGAATATGTGAAAATATTAAACAATATTATTACCAAAAAGTTTTAAGGAAAAAACATATTCTTAAGGTGTATAATCGGCAATAATGATTAATAAAAAAAAATAAAAAATAATAATACAAAAAATAAACATTTTTATCAAGGTTGAACTATTAAATACCAAAAAAATTATGAGATAATGGGCCTATTATAAAGGATTTTCGCTCAGTGCACGCCTCTTCCACTGGAGCTTCTTCTTCTCTGGTGTTGCGTTCATTGATCGCCAAAGCCAATTGCTTCGAGTTGAGTTAAGTGCTGCGTCAACGTTGTTGACTTACATACTCGAACACTCGCACATGCACCGCTGGCACACACAGACAAGCATATCTTGATTGCCACCCCCTCCCCCCCTGCCGCCCACCGTCCACCTCCCCCCGCCCACTCTCGCTCCATATTTCTTCGATGTCTTTCACCAATGGATTTTCATTTTACGCTTTATACGGCTCTAATTGAGTGCCTTCCAATTGGGTTATGGATTAATTTTTGTGCATAAATTAAATATCCATGCACACATGTCTCTATAAAGCTTGTGTCTGGGGCATTTAGAAAGCAATTTCAAGTGGAGGAACCAGCGAAAATGCAATACTTTCATACGACATACATACATACAAGGCCGGTCAAAATACTACCTACAAGAAAAGAATAATAATAATTTTAATCTTCTTATCTATCGGATAAATAAGGTAGCCATTTTTGTTTTGGTTTTGCAACTCATTAATGACATGACTAAATATATCCAATATTTACTTCACGCAAACCTTTTTATCTTATCTGACATTATCTTAATTTTCGCAAAAAAAGCTCGCTATATTATCATCATTACCAACTGATAGAGCACCCCGGTTAAACAGTTTAAAATACCTTAAATATTATAGCAATTAAAAACAAAACAAAAATTATTTGAATTTAAATTTTAAAAATTTGTATAAAAGTATAAGAAGTATTTTAAAATCTTTCTAAATATAGTTCTCATATTTTCGAAACTATTTCTTTACTTTGCATACCCATTAATTTGACCTAAGTTGTGTGTACATAAATCGAAAGATTGTATGCATGTATTGACATATAGGGAGTGTCAGGGGCTTTCGGTACTGCTTGAGTCGAATGGGTATCTTGTAGAAAATTATGGTTTCTTTAAATAGGATCCACTGTACTTTCGAGACCCCCACGAGATTTTCAGTGGTCCAATAAGCATCTAACAATGGAGCTAGTAAACACTTTTAATTGTTTGCGCCGAGTGATTTAACTATCAGCTTGACTCAAACCACATTCACAAGCCAATGCTCCTGTAGAATGGAATGACTCATCTATTTCCCCTCGCTGCCTTTATATTTTTCGAAAAATTAGTCAGAGATTGGAGAATGTTCGCTTCATTCATGGCAATCCGTATTTCAAAACTTTGCGTCACGGCGTGTGCCATACAGATCGGATCAGAGGAACACCCTGTTCGATCGCTTCGTTGCGCTGCAGTTGAGTAAACAATAAAGTCAATATGGAATTCTTTTCCGTTTTTATGTAGTTAAACTAAAGAGAAGACTTTATTTTGTAAAATGCAAGAGTATATTTTGTTTCTTGATGTTTTCTGCTGCTGTTGCCGCTTTTGCTTTTGCTGGTGTGTGTGGTTTCGGGTGTTTTATGACTTTATGCATAATAGGTAAAATACAATTACAATATCAATAGCATACGTTATACATGGGTTCGTTACTCGTTATAATTAATTTTAGGATCGATTTTGCCTCGTACTCGTACTTTTTGCTTAGGTTTTCCGTTTTCCGTTTTTCTTTTTATTTTTATTTAAGCTTTAAGATATTTAAGTATTTTGTAAATACCGTTTGTTACTGTCTCGATTTAATTCGTTTGCGTGTTCAATTCATTAGGCTAGCAAATGTGTTTCGTCAAGTAATGCGTGGATATATATTGGTAAAATACTGCAACTGCTATGTGTTATATGTACTTGTATAGTAATGTAGAAAACAAATGCAACGCCATCGCGGGACGATTGCTGTGCGAATAGAAGCCTTGTGGGGCGGCTGGGGGCCCAACAATAGATATATTTATGCACTTTTCGAATTACTTTATGTGGTAGGTATAAGTGTAGGATACGCTAGGGGTTGGCTTTCGTTTGTTTTGTTCTCGAGATTAGCGCTTAAGTGTATGGGGGTAGGGGAGGAGGAAGTGGGCTTTTTGAGCGGGTTGACTTAGAACAGACCCTTCTTTTTCTTCTCCTTCTTGCCATCCACATTGTCCGTGCTGCTGTTTGCCCCCAGGCTGCGCCGCTTGAGCTCCTCCAGCGTCACGTGGTTAACATCCTCCCACTCCTTCTTCTCGCGCTCGAACTCGCGCCTCTTCTCATCCAGCTCCCGGATCTGCAGCTCCAGCGCCTTCTTGCGCTCCTCATGGCGCCGCGCCAGCTCCAGCTCCGAGTCCCTGAGCTTCTGCATCTTCTCCTTGACCTTCATGTCGAACACCTGCTCCATCTCGGCCTCCATCTTCTTCATCTTCTGCTCGTGCTCCCGCTTCTCCTCCTCCATCTGGGTGAGGGGGTTCTTGTTGGACAGCCTGGCCTTGCCGTCCACCAGGCCCAGTTCGGATAGCTTACGGCAGCGGTAGTTCTCGTAGTGGACGTTGTTCGTCACATCCTTGAGGTCCTGCAGGTGCGTGCGTATGACCATGTTTCGCAGCGCAATAAAGTCGCAGTGCGTCAGGTTCTCCACCTCGACGAGGCCCCAGGGATAGCGCCTACCCCGCACCTTTTTTCCGTCCTGCTCGATGATGGTGTTGGCACCCACCACCGCAAATGGCACTCGGCTCCGCAGATTCTGCGTGGTCTTGGCCTCCTCGGCCGCATCCTCCAGCGTGGCGGGGAAGTCGTAGATCTTGATCTTGTGCTGGGCAATCTCGTTGAGGATCTGCTTCTTGAACAGGTGCACCTCGTCGGGCGTCATGGTGTCCGCCTTGGCGATCACCGGCACCAGATTCACCTTGTCCGACAGGCTCTGCATGCAGGCAATGTCCAGGGGCAGGAGTCCGTGTCCCGATGGCGCTATGAAGTACAGGCAACAGTGCACCCGGCTGTCCGAGATGGTCTTGCGGTACACCCGCGATTCGGCGGTCAGGTACTCCTCGTACTTGCTGTCCACGTACTCCAGGATGGGCACCCAGCAGTTGCTGTTGTCGACGGCATCCCCGAAACCGGGTGTATCCACCACGGTCAGTGTTAGATTGACCCCGTTCTCCTTGAGCATCACCTTGGTGGCCTCCACGGCCACCGTCTTCTTCTTGCGCAGCGAGGGACCCGGATACTGCTCCGCATTGTAGATGTCCGACAGGAACATGGAGTTGATCAGCGTCGACTTGCCCAGCCCACTGGCTCCGACCACCATCAGGGTGAACTCGAATCCCCGCTTGACGGCCTTGCGGTAGACCTGGTTGGGCAGATTGGCGAAGCCCACATAGCCGGCGATCTCCATCGGCTTCTGGCGCACCGGGAGCGGTGGCTTCTGTGGCTTCTGCGCCTGCTGGTGCTCCTTCTCCTGCAGATCGTGCGTCAATTTGTTCGAGTCGCCGTTGGAGGCGCCTCCGCTGCTGCCGTCCAGCTTGCCACTGGCCGACACTGGCACACTGGGCGGCTGGTTGGGCGGGCGTCCGCCGACGCCCACCAAGGACTCGCTGCCGCTGCCGCCGCCGCTGCTGCCGTTGGTGGCAGAGGACGCCGACGCCGACGCAGCCTGCTGCTTGTCGCGCAGAGCCAGTTGGGCCAGGGTGCTGGGCAGAGCGGAGATGGCGCCGCCGCTGCCGCCATTGACCGCGTTCGAGCGAGGACTATTCATTGGAATAGCGCCAAGTTGGGCTCTTTGCTTTCGATATTCGTTCGCTGCTTGGCTTCACTGTAGTTCTTACACTTTTCTTGCACAGAACCGTTGCTTTTTCACCGCTTTTGTCACGCCTACGCCAGCTCTTTTTCGCTCTTACTTTTTTTGCATTTTCTGTGTCAGTAGGACCGTCGGCGGCAACGCGCTAAATACTTCTGCTACGCTCTCGGCGGCAACAACAACGCCCCAGCTCCGGCGCAGTGTGACCCTGGAAAATACCGAAAGGGAGCCGGGAAAATACCGAACGACGCTTGGAGTGAGAGCGCATGAGTAATACCACGCATACACACGCACACAGGCGCAGCGAAATGCAACTGCAAACGGGCGAAAAGAGGACTGTTTTCGAGGAGGCCTTATCACTTGGAACGGAATGCTATGTTTAAAAATAGGCAAAGAAATGCATTCATGTGTCCCCACACTTGGGATTCCAGATTTCTGGCCTGAATTGCTGCTCTTGAGTGGCCACGGATCGCATTACAATCGCCTGCTGATATGCACAGGAAGAAATAATCGGTCGGGATGACTTTGACTTTTCCTTGAAGCAGGGGCGTAGTCGAGGGGGGATTAATTGGTTACATTTGGGATACATTACTATAAACGTTATTACACGAACTTATTTTTAAAGAATAAAATAGATCTTTTGTAACCCATTAAATTTTTTTTTTTTAAATGTAAAAATTTACTTACTTTAAAGATATGTAGATATTTAAAACTAAGATTTTTAAAGACTATAAAAAATGTATACATAAATTAAATGGAACTCTCATAGCTCGAACTTTAATGTCGTATACTATTTATTGGGGCACATACTGGTTGAAGCTCGCACTTAATTTCTCAGCTTGCCTATAGGAAAAAAAGATATTAATTTATTTAAATCTTGTAGTTCTTCGTTAAAAGTTTTTCTTATTTAAAAAAAGGTTAAAAGCAAAGAACGTTTATAAGATTAGCTGATTTTTTTATAAACTGATCTGATTGCTTCCCAAGTTATCTACCCCTTTCAACCCCTACGCCTCTGTTTTATGAGATTTCTGTTTCTTCTTCGTTTTTGTTGCAATGCTGCGCATGACCGTGAGAGGAGCACCAAAAGAAGCTGAGCTTATCTCTCGCGCTGAGATAAAATGATGCTCTCTCCGTTAAAAACGATGCTTTTTCGCGTGGGTGTTGTTTTTGTATGGCTGAGAACGTGGCTTTTGCATCTCTGTCACACTCTTGCCTGCCATAATTCCGTTTGATTCTCCTCGGAGAGTGGTTAGCAAACTAACGCCTCTTGTGGGCGTGTGGGAATTGCTATAAAAAAGGAGCTGGATAATAATTGCCCTCTGTCGGATGACCCGCTTCATGCTCGAGTGTCCTCGTCAAAAGTTCCCACACACGCCTCGTCCTGGCACCCTCCCCCTTCCTCCTCCACTCTTCGCTTTATCGCATGCCGATGCACACACGCATACGGACAAAGCCCGTTGATTGTGCGCTCTCTCTCTGTTTGTTTGTAATTTAAATTCTCATGCACTTCTGGCGATCGGTCGATGATGAGGAGAAGGGGGAGGGGGAGGAGGAGGAGGGACTAACCACCACCATCAGAGGGTCCTGCGTCCTACTCCGCCTGCTTTTGGTGGTGGTTTCCTTCCTTCCGAACTTCCCCCTTTTGCACGTGGATTTCCACTAAACGCCGTCTGCGCGACATCAAGGTGATCGTGAGAAAGTTTTTTTCTCACATTATTCCGCAGCGACTCCTGTTTTAATTTTAGCCTCTGTCGGAATTATTATGCAGTTATGAATTGATATGACTCGCGGTGGCTCGATTTTTACCCTAGGGGATGACTGTACTTATTGGAAGATTTACAGTTGTTGAAGTCGGGGGGGAAAAGGGAAGGTAAAGTAAGGGAATTTCAAGAGAATTCCTATATAGTCAACTCCCCTGTGCTAGGTTCTGTATTATTTCCACTAATTTAAATGTCAATTGATTTTAATTCTAGTTTTTATTTAGTTTTTACAAAAGATTGGCGTGATACCTATCATTATTTTTAATATTTCAAGAAACTAAAGAGAATCGTTGGGTCCTTTAAAAGTATCACATCTTTAAAAATTAAAAAAAAATATATATTTATTGCCCCTGAGTTTTAAGAAACCAAGAAATTTTTTATGACAGATGTTAGGGATGGGTTGGAAAAGTGCCACTGTAACTGCAACCGCAAATCTTTACAATAAACAAATCCCACTTAATCTCCCCGCAACCCTTCCTCGTCATCATAGTTTTTGTGATCTTCAGCAGCTGTTTCGCATCAGGCACACTCCATACGAAATCCATTCCGAGACGCATCTCCTTCGATATTATGTAAGATGTTTGCCAGCAATTAGGGCCCGCTAGAAGCCGAAGGAAAACCCCGTCGGCCCCTGGAAAGTCAGTTTTCCTTAGCGCCGACCATTGTCCGGGCCATAATCCATTGTTGTCATAGCCCAAAGAAGTGACGGGGGATGCAGCCGAGGAGGATGGAGAGTGGGATGGGGTCGGCAGCTGTAGCAGTTTTTGGCACGAGAGCGAAAGACAGTTTAGTGCAAATGTTGGCTTAGGAGCAGCTGATCTTCCAAGTGACCGTTACATCAGCTGGCTAGGGTCACCAATCATGGGGATCAATGATCTTGAATCGGCAGTTATTTGGCCAATATAACTTTTACTCTACACACTATAAAAATTTTAGAATTGGTATAACCAAAATTAAATATTATTACTTGTGCAATATAACATTTCTTTAAAGGTTTTACCAAAGTTCCATAACTATTTTACTATTAAAGTTCCAGTTATCAACTGCGTATATTCCATTCTCGTTTGACAATAAACCTATTTTGTCTCATATAAGGTTCGAGATAGGGAAAATCCAGCTGTGGATATTTTACTGCATAACCAAATATAACAAAAAGCCATAAAAAAATGCCGAAGGCAACCACCAAAAGTGTGACAATTCCCCTTTCTTGAGAACGTATAACTTATAGCTGCCTTCATTTCTTTTTTTTTTGGGTGGAAAATACTTTTTCCCCTTTTTGGAGTCTGTCAGAAAGAACTTTCCAGTTATTAGCCCGACTCCTGGCTGGCCATTTATCAAATTCATAAAAATAAAATCTCCCACAGAAGAAAAAAACAATCAAATAGTTGGGCGGCCCGTCACGACTTCTAATGCCCCGCAGACCGCACACTTCACTCAGGTTTTCCCCCGGCGGCTAAGCGCCATAAAAATCAACAAGGAATTCATTTAAATCAACATATATCTTGCTCAAAAGGAGGAGTTCTATTCCTCGCCCCACACTCTCCGTTTCTCCCAACGAAATCCACTTGGGTTTAGTTCCGTTTGGATCAGTTCACACATTTGCTACCGTTTCATATTTTTCATGCTCATTATTTTTGGTGCACGTCTGGGCAGATATTCATTCGTATGGGAAAGGTGCGGGGGCGTTGCAGCCAGCACACCCCAAGTAATAACTGCAGTTCCCACAGCTAAAAATACATACTCCCAAAGTCACTAATTTGAGGTTGAGAAAGGTCTCCGTCTCCGGTCCCCTCAGAATTGATTAAAAAAGAGGGAAGTAGATCGTCACTGGTCGACAGATCGAAGCTCCCAACCGACCGACCGGCTGTACAATAAAAATTAAAGTGTTTTAATGTGTAAATCGTGCGTTGGGAACAACGCACCGAGGATCGGTGCCCGGGAAGCCCCAAAAAGGAGGACTGGAAGATACAGATACAAGCCGGGCTACCGATCGTCAGCGATCGTGCCACACTAAATGGCGTTTACCTTGATCCCTTGGCAGGGAAGAATGAAAAAAGGAAGAGAAGCCACAGCACCGGTGTTTGGGGCTGATATTGAACTTTGATTTCAGCCTGGTTTCTTCGTTATAGAATTTCAATTCTCAGTTTCTGCAGAAGCAGAAGCAGAAGCAGCAGACTCTGCACGTTTCGCCAGACGATTGATCCACATATGTCGGATGGTTCTGATGTTTCTTCTGCTCTGGCTCCGTCTCTCTTACATTCTGCCAGCTCATCGTGTTTTTTTGGGGTTTTCGTGGGAAAATGTTTGCCAAATTTGCGGCATTCAAAGGAGCCAAAGTGATCGTTATTAAGCAGGGTGATATGCTCATCAGTCGAGAATTCGACCGAACCCCATGGTTTAGTTGCTTTAGTTCGTCAACCACGGCACTAGCATTTATTCAATTTACCAAAGCTGTCATGATCAGTGCTGCAGAGCTTGTGGATGATGATGGATGATCAGCACAGATTATTGCCCAACACGGGATTTACGCTCAAACTGTGAGGGATCACTTTGCACAACCAGGGTTGCCAGGCGGCGCAATACGTTTACGATTCCACCCAAAAACTCCCCAAATCGGGATCGAGATCGGGATATAGGTAGATGCTATGTCAGCTGTCAGCTGGCGTATGGCCCGCGACCATGGTTATTGACAACTCCTTTGGTCGTAATCCTGCCAACATCGTAAAGTAATAAATTTGCCTGAAAAAGGAAAATCTGCCCGGGGATCGGCTATAAAAACTGGCTGAGTCAGGTAAGCTCCGTAATGATTGCCCCCGACCCTGAATCCGAGACCCCAGAAAAGATCCAGGTCTGATTCTGATCTTTCTGATACATCGTAAGTCGCAATCCCGGTCCCAATCCCAAGCAACCCCCTTAAGACGCTCCTGATGAGGCAGGCCAGGCAAAAATAAGGAATCTGAATCTCAGCATTTCGCCTTGCAAGGGGGTTGGGTTGTCACGGGGGTTGCGGCAGCTGCGTCGAACAATTGCCAAGGAGTTTTCCTTAATGAATTGCAAATCATTGGACGGGCATTGATCAAGTTTGCCCCTGCCAAGGGTGATATCTGTGCGACTAAAATACAGCCGGACTTATAAAGTACGTATGTGTGTATGTACCAACATCTGTCGCGAAAATCCTACTAAATGATATCTACAATTTATTGTACACATAAGCTGAAACATTTTATTTTCTCAAGATACAAAGATTCTTATTACACACAATCTAACGATGGTATCATTTTTGATAAACATTTTTGGAACTAATACAATAATTAATTAAGGAAAGTTAAAAATATTTTCTCAATTAACTATGAGAGATTTTTTTTTTCAGAAATCCTTGTTATAATAATTCTAATTTTACTAATTCGCTGTGAAATCCTAAAAATTCGTATTATAGTAATAATTTAAAAACCCAGTAAACCCAAGAAATATATTAGAATTTACTTCAAGCTTAGATCGAGTTGGGTTGAATGTATCTATTTTTTAAGAACAAACGATCACTGTAACGAGCGTTCATACGGTATCTGCTATATTTTCTTTTAAGGTGATTTGTCTTTGAAATAATAAAGTAAAAACACCTTAAATCGGGAGTTGGCACTCAACAGTCGACTAATGACTTGACTAAATGTTGTGTTGTTTCTAGATCAGAGTCGGGCTTAAGTTCGTTTACTTAAGTTAAGCTCCTACTCTTCCTAATCCCGCTGGATTTCGCAATGCGTCGGCTCGACAACTCTGCCTGCCACGGAATAGCTCACTCATCCAAATCGAAAATGCCCAGCTCACTGGGGTGGTTCTGATTCGTAAATTAGACTCACTCACTTTCCGTTTGAGTGGAATTCCGCTGCTGCGGTGGAAGTTCTCAGTCTGCAGACGGCGATCGTTGAGCTGTCTACCTGCCTCTGCCGCTGCCGCTGCCCGCGTAGCCAGGTAAACGAGCGCCTTGTTCTCACTCGGGGACTCGTTTCGCCTTCGCCTCGATTCGTTTTTAGTCACTGCTCGTCGCCTTCGAGGATCAGTATCCTTTTGGCATCTCGTGAGCGCGGTCGTCTGCCGCACTCCCTCGAATGAAAATACCTTAAATACAAAATATAAACTAGAACGATCTTAAAACGCGTACCGCTTGTTAAGTTTTTGTTGTTCGGACATTACTAAAAAAGTACGTGCAATAATTGTTATAACTGTTTTCGTACTTGAACCAAAGTTATTGTGTTGTGACAAAAACCAAACCGAAGCTGACATATTTTGGATTACTTCTAACTTGGATATACAAATTAAAATCGTTACAAAATGGATTACAAAAACGATATTAATTCTGACGACGATTTCGACTGCTCCAATGGCTATAGCGATAGCTATGGCACCAATGGACGCATGTCCAATCCCAATGGATTGTCAAAGGCTGAATTGAGAAAGGTGAGTTTGGTGTTATAGTTTGGAATTAGGTCTGCAAATTAGAAGAGTTAACTTCTAACTTTTTAAAGAAACCATTGTATAACAAATCTTTACCATTTATCATGGTATAAAAAAAGAATAATGTTTTTGAAATTAAAGAATCAGGCAAAATATATGATAAAGCAAAATAAATTGTTGAATAAACATTTTATTTAGCTTCTAATAAATCCCTTTCAAACTTCGACAATTAACTAATTGCTTTCCCTTCTTTCTTTTTTTTAGACAAACAAACCGATTATGGAGAAACGTCGTCGGGCTCGCATTAATCACTGCCTCAACGAACTGAAGTCCCTTATCCTGGAGGCTATGAAAAAAGACGTAAGTATCCCCTCCATGAGTCAGGGAAGAAAACGAGTTGTCCGCCCGCGATTTAGAAACTAGGTTTCCAATCCCTATCAGTTCACTTTCCTTATAAATTATGTCAGACCATAAAAAAACCCTTGAGACACAAGTGTCCAGAGGCGGCGAAACTACAAAAGGACAAAAAACTATATAAAAAATCAACTCCTACGACACTCGAACAGCAAAAAAGAAAAAAACACAAACCAAGGGCTCTAATTGAGTATTAAATTTTATTGATGATCATTACACGAGAGCGCCGACGAGGAGTCAGTCAAGAGACCAAAAAGTGTTAACAAGTCGAGGAATTACGCAGAAATCGCTGGAGATGCGAACGAAACCAGTTTTCCAAGGAGTGATCCTGCTGTGAGAAAACTACAAAGCTGATATCAAGTAAAATTTGCCGCCGCAGAATTCTGCAGGAGAGCCGGACCAAAAATCAAATAAGAAAGACATTGAGGGAAAAAAGCAAAAGTAAACAAAAGGTTCAGACAGGAGAGCGGGGGAGGGTGAGGTTCGAGGGGCGAAGGGGGCGGGGACTGGCGAGCGACCTGCGTGGGAACCTTTTGCTAAAATATGCAGTCCCAGAAGGCGAGAAAGAGATGGAGAAACGGGGGAGCGAGGAATGACGAAGATCGCACTGAGCGAAAAGGAAGATCAAGAACAAGATTCCTTTTGTGGGAAAGATTTTTTTCATACATCATTTACATAGTTTGATTAATCAAAATTTTGAGATCTTAAAAATATAGGATTTTACCTTTTTACAATGGGTAACCTCTTAGAACCTCAGTCCTTACTGCAGAACCCCTTTTCCCTCAGTGCACAGCACGAAGATCGGTCGTTCTTCTCGCTGTAGTTGCTGAATCTCACCTTGGTCGTGTGATATTTACAGAGTGGACTCGACTGAAGTGGACTGCAGATTACACGCGAATAGTTGGACATATGAGGCACGAAACGTGCTCCTTAGCTTTGCTTTTTCCCAAGCCATTGAACTTGTTGTAGGGCCCCGAAACAATTAGCCCGACCATCTCCTACTCCATCTCCCATCTTCATTTCATCATTATCTGACTTTGGTTCTTTCTGCTTCTCTCTACTTTTAGCCGGCTCGTCATACCAAACTGGAGAAGGCCGACATACTTGAGATGACGGTGAAGCATCTGCAGTCGGTGCAGCGCCAGCAGCTGAACATGGCCATCCAATCGGATCCCGGCGTGGTGCAGAAGTTCAAGACGGGCTTTGTGGAGTGCGCCGAGGAGGTTAACCGCTATGTTAGCCAAATGGATGGCATCGACACGGGAGTCCGTCAGCGGCTGAGCGCCCATTTGAACAATTGCGCCAATAGTCTGGAGCAGATCGGTTCGATGAGCAACTTCAGCAATGGCTATCGCGGTGGTCTTTTTCCCTCAGCAGCGGCCACGGCTGCTCCCACTCCCCTGTTTCCCTCGTTGCCGCAGGATTTGAACAACAACAGTCGCACAGAGTCGTCGGCTCCGGCCATTCAAATGGGCGGACTTCAGCTCATTCCCTCTCGCCTGCCGTCGGGAGAGTTTGCCCTGATTATGCCAAATACCGGATCCTCGGCTCCACCGCCGGGACCCTTCGCCTGGCCAGGATCTGCAGCAGGAGTGGCGGCCGGAACAGCCAGCGCCGCCTTGGCCAGCATTGCCAATCCCACGCATCTGAGTGACTACACCCAGAGCTTCCGGATGAGCGCCTTCAGCAAGCCAACCAGCCATCCAGCTGCACCGGCCAACCACCAGGGGAGTCTTATCCACCCACTGCCCGTGCAAACGCAGCTGCCCGCCAAGAACAGCACGAGCAGTCCTCCGCTGAGTCCCATCTCCTCGATCTCCAGCCATGGTGAGGAGTCGCGGGCTGCCTCGCCCACCGTGGATGTGCTGAGCAAGCACAGCTTCGCCGGCGTTTTCTCCACGCCGCCGCCAACCAGCGCTGAGACCTCCTTCAACACCAGCGGATCCCTCAATTTGAGTGCCGGGAGCCACGACAGCAGCGGATGCTCGCGATCGCTGGCCCACTTGCAGCAACAGCAAGTGAGCTCCACCAGCGGCATCGTGAAGCGGGACAGGGATGCGGATGCCGAGTCCAGTGACTGCTCCTTGGATGAGCCCTCATCCAAGAAATTCCTAGCCGGCGCCATCGAAAAGTCCAGCTCCGCTTGGAGGCCCTGGTAGATCATCTGTACAACCAACCAACCAACTTCTATGTTACGTTTATCCATTGTTAATTTATTTCATTGCAATTTTTTTCAAAGATCACCAACTCGAATGCTTTAGAACACCATTAAGTTTCAACCATTTCTATGTGTTTTTATGTACCCACGTTTCGCTTTCTTCATTTTTAAGTTCAGCTGTGATTTTGTATATTTTTTGTGTAACTCTCATTTAAGCATTTTTATACGCCTATTATGTAGTTCATTAACTAATTATGATCTTTGATTTTTCGATTATTTAATTAATTAAATGAGTTTCTATTTAAGTTATGTAGATTTCATTGTATAGTGTTTATCGTTAAGTCTTTCACGTTTCTATTTTAGTGGTTTATCATAACGATTGTAATTTTAGTTTTTAGTTTACACAAGATTGGATGACTGGAAAATGAGTGAAAATAATGATAATAAAAGACAAATGCTTCGAAACAAGCAATCAATCGATTTATTTTGTTGAAAGGTTATTGGGAACGAAGGTTAATGATCAGCATTTACAAATACATTAATCAAACGAGTACTTGAACTTAAGTATTGGGAAATCAGAAGCAATTTTTAAACTGATAGTGCTATTAAGGCGACGGAAATAGCCTTGCAACTTATGTTCAATGTTTTTGCAAAGTTCGATTGAACAGATAAGCCAATCGTAAGCTCCCAATCGATGCTATATAAGCCCGTAGCGCTAACTCAGTGTGCGAAATACCAAAATTAGTGCAAACGAGAGCACGCAGTGATTTTCAGGCGTGCGTTGAAAAATCTCAAAAAACATTAATAAAAAATATTTGTATCATGTCAAGAAATACACTGCAACTTGTGTTAATTGTGGCTATCCTGCCACTAATTACTTTGGCCGGCGATCCTGAAGATGGTCTGCATAAATACCGTGCTTCTCCAAAACTCACTGGCCCTGTGAAGCTCCTACATGATCCCGAGGATTCCATTCTGAATTCCTTGGACGTGGCACTGGAGAAGATTTCCACGATCTATATGCAAGCATTGTTCGCTGGTACCCACACCCCAGAATTGGAAGCTCCTCTGAGAGCCCTCGAAATGGAGCTGTTCGATTTATTGGACCAACTCTACAAGCAGAATCGTCTTAAGGACTTTATGAAGTACGAGGCGGAAGTGACGCGACAAATGATAATCTACAACATGCTCAAGAGATTGTTTGGGTACACTCAGGATATTGTGGAAGTTGAGGATGGAACTATCTAAGCTGTAAATTATAAAATTGTTTTTAATACTTAAGGAATAAATCGACGCAGACTAAATAATAAAATAATATGCATTATAAAATGTATATTTTGTATTTATAATTTACACACATATATGGTATGTATTTGTTGAAAAGTAGCTGAGGGTCAAGGATTGCGAAACAGCTTTAATAGCCGATTCGATCTATCTTGGGAACTATAATCTGTTGTCTTGTTCGCTTAGTGCTGAATTTAGGCGGCATTCTTACAAACGTTAATATAAACTAAAATCGATTTTACGTACACACAAAAAAAGCATGTTACCGTAAAATCGATATGGCAATGTAAATTTCAGGTCATGCTAAACCCATATCGTTTTTACATGATGTACTCTTTTCGACCAGGTCAAATTTACGTGGCCACATATCAAATTAAAATTGATCTTAAATAATGTAAATTGGATTTACGTTTCATATCGATTTTTTTGGGTGTATATGTATTTCCATCTTCTTTTGTAAAAATTTCGTTTAGATTGAAGTGATTGAATATGGTTTCCAGCTACAAATTGATTTACATCCTCAATTCCCATTTTCCAATTCCCCTTGCTTTCCTTTTCCTTTCGACCCTTTTTTGATTTTTTATTCAAAATTTGATTTCACTTCCGTAATAACTTCCGCAACAGCCTGTTCTCGTCCTGCGGCTGCCTTGCGTGTGGCTGTCGAGCGTCGCCCCCACCTTTTTGCTTTTTGCTTGGGACTCGGGACTTGGATCCTCCGATATTCCGATCCTCGGCACTTCCCACACTCAATCATATCGGCGCTGCTGTTACCCGATCCTGCTGTGAGAAAAACAACAACACCTCCGCCGAGAGATCGAAAATTATCATAATTTCCATTTCCTCTTTACGCTATTATCCTTTTGCATTTCCAAATACCGTTGCACTTGTTCGTGTGTTTCCCACACATCCTTGAGATCCTTTATCTTTGCTTGTTTGCTTTGTGGTTGTTCGCAGGCCTCCCCGCCCCCCGTATCCTTGCATTCCACTTGTATCGCTGAATCCTTAGGTTTCATTCCTTTGTGCGCCGTGTTTGCTGTGATTTGATGCTGGGATCGGAATCCCATGCGTTTTCCTTGAGGTTTCGGCTATCACTTTTATTTTTACTTTTGATTTCTTTCCTGGGAATCGCTGTGGGAATGTGCACTTTACCTTGATTTCGTATAAACATTAGGGTATTTACCACATTTTTGGGCAAACTTGATTTCTATTATTAAATTATTTCATCCTAGCGCCTGCCATATTCATTTGTTTTTCGGGATTTCTGCCAATTCGATTGTCATAAAACACCATTTGACTTGCCAGAAAGTCAAAATAAATAAAAATTTTAATTTCTATCTAGGGAATCGCTGGGAACATGCATTAACTAAAATGTCGTATAAGTATTAGGACATTTACCAAATTTTTTGGGCAAACTTGTTTTCCATTATGAACAGATTTCATCCTAGCGCCTGCCTTATTCCTTTGTTTTTCAGGATTCCAGCAAATTTAATTGTCATTTAACAAATTAACTTGCCAAAAATTCTAAAACTCTGGCACTGATTTTCCCACAGACATATTCCCCTGCCCACAATAGAGTTATTCCTGCCGAGAACAAAGTCATGCGGTGTTTCGCAGGAACTCTCCCACACACACAATCTTTGAATATGCCCCTGTGATCCTTTTCTGCTACAAGAAAAGGATGAAATGTATCCCGGCTACCTGTGCATCGGCAAATTCAAATTGCTTGCATTTCTTAAGGAACAAAACCAAATACATCCTGAATGGACCCAGCTATCTGGGGTTTCACGGGCTGATTTGGTTTTCTTGTGGGTAACAAGTGTATCTATTAGTATCCGTGAGATGGTCGTGATTGAACAGCTTTGCGCAATGGGAAATGTGGAAAAGTGTTTCCTTTACTTTTCCCAGGATCCGACAGTGGTGGAAGTGCTCTGAGAAAAATGCATGATTACGGCATTAGTATTTCTTTAGACCTTTTTATTTGATCCTTTTTTGTTTTTCCCTAGAAGAAACTCAGTTACCTTTAATTTATTTCGAATTAATGCATATTTATTATGTTTTTACAGTGGTTTTTGCAGTGCGTTATCTGTTGCGCTTTAGTTATTCGATTCGCACTTTCCTTAATTAATTACATACATCTTTATCTGTATAAATATCATTTTTTTTACATTGTATAAGTGTTAAAATTTGGCTTTTATCTGAGCATTATTTTATACAGGAAATCTCTTTCGCGTTTAGGTTGATTGATTTGAAATTCGTGCAAACTAAATAATGCTACATGCATGTAGACCAGCGGTCGGCAGCGTCCTATTAAGTGAGCATAGGGAATTGTTCTGCTCACCCTCTGCCCTCACGTATACTGTAAAACTGCGAGCTGCCCCGTGCAATTTACTCACACAAATATAAAACAAAATGTCATTGTATGTGTGTGCCGACCGCTGATGTAGACATAAGTATTCTAATTGTGTAAACTATGTGATGCAATTATTCCTAAGCAATTTGTTTGTTAATTTATATATTCTGGTTATGCTGGCGCTGGTTTGTCCTGGCATTGTGAAGACTAAATTAATTTAAATGCATATTTGGTCAATCTCAAGAGACGAATTCGACTTCGCTCGCGTTCACTAATTGGCAAATTGTTAGTGACAGCTCGAATGGTTTTTTCCGTTTAAATGTTAACTAGGCTGCTTGTGGGCAATAAATTTATAAAATATGTACAATGTTCTCTTTAGCTCGCGAGCTCTTTAACTAAATCTACCAACTACTAAATTTACAGATCCACAAAACGTTTCGGATATACACAGATTCACGTATGTTAAAAATTCATTTATCAAAAGGCGCATTGCTTGTAAAACGTGTAAACAAACGAAAGTAAAGACTTCCCGGTTATAAGGTATAAGGACATCATTAGGGACATAACAAGGGGAGCAAAGCTGCCCCAGTTAGAGCTCTTTGGATGAGGGCCAGGGTCAGCCCAAAATTAAAATAATATCAAAAATAATAGAAGGAAACAAAATGTACACTAAACGTTTACAAAAGTTCGTTATATGGCTAAGCTATCAGTCCATTGTTCGAGTTCAAATCGTTATTGAGTGTTGGGATGTGGGATGTGGACATCTCCGTGGCCAACTGCGCCTAGCACAGCTCACGGTCGCAGCGGGTCAATCATCAGAGGATGTCCGGCGTGTGACTCTCGTCGTGGGTGTGCTGCAGCAGTCCTTTCCGCTCGTCCGGAGCCGTGCTGTGCGTGATTTCCGCACTTACTGGTTCCGGAATCGCATCTGCATACATCGATTCGTACACGGGATTGGCAAAGTTGCCCTGCAAAATAAACTAGAGTTAGTTGTGGTAAATGGATTGCGTGAGCTAAATGTAACAACATCTTTAATGAATAAAAACTACATTTAGAAAGTTATAAAATTGGTTAAATGATTCTCTCACCTTGTCATCTTCATTGGCAAAAGTCGGCGCCTCATCTGCATCACCGCGATACATGGCATTGGTGAGCATGATCTCCACGTTGTCCGTGAGGCGAGCGTGAGAGAATGGCTGAGCTATGCGATGTTTCCTGGAAAAGGGAACGCTGGATTAGATAGGCCAATTAATATGGTACCAAAAACGACTCACTTGAGGAAGTAAACAGCACCGGCGAACAAGGCTAGCACCAGTAGAATCACTGCCAGGATGACAGCCAGCACCGAGAACACCCCGCCAGATTCCGTAGTCTCCTGTTCACCCTTCAGGGCATCGGCACTGTCCACCAGGCACGGCACCACCTTGTTGTTTTCGCACAAGCACTCGTTGATGGAGCTGCCCGGCCGACAGACGTTGCACTCGCCTCCGACACAACGAGGCGGCAGCTCACAGGCGTTTCCTTGCCAATCCCCGATGCAGCTGCAATGGGGCAGGCTATACTCGTCCAGGTGGCAGACACCACCATTCGCACAATATCGCACACAGGGATTGTCATCCGCAACGGGCACCGTGCAGAAATCTCCATTCCACTGATCCGTGCAGTTGCACATCGCCACGCCCTTGATGATATGACAGGTTCCGGCATTCTGGCAGATCATCAGCGTGCAGGGATCCCTGATGGGCACCTTGGAGGTGTCGCAAAAGTGCGGCGGACTAGAGGTCTTGCACAGATCCGACTCGCAGCTCTCGCCAATGTAGCGCGGCGGACAGGTGCAGCTAAGGCGGCCATCCCGCTTCGAGCAGGTTCCGCCGTTCTGGCAGAAGTCCCGGCACGACCGGGATTCGCAGTGCTCGCCAAAGAAGCCACTGGGGCACTTGCACTGGCGCTGACCCTTTGTGCCGATCACACAGGATCCGCCGTTCTTGCAAAAATCGGCGCACTCGTCGATCTCGCATCGCTTGCCGGTGAAGCCATCCGGACACTCGCATTGCGGGGTGCCCGAGAGGGTTTCCCGGCAGATGCCGCCATTCTCACAGGTGAGATTCTTACAGTGCTCGCACTGCTCGCCTGTGAACATTTTTGGGCAGCTACACTTCATGCCTTCCGTTTCGGAGACCAGACAGGATCCTCCATTGTGGCAGCGGCTCTGGCAAACGGGCATGGAGGTCTCGCACCGGGCTCCCGACCATCCCGCCGTGCAGGTGCAC
The DNA here is from genome assembly GCA_035046095.1 of Drosophila pseudotakahashii. Classification (NCBI taxonomy): domain Eukaryota; kingdom Metazoa; phylum Arthropoda; class Insecta; order Diptera; family Drosophilidae; genus Drosophila; species Drosophila pseudotakahashii. Next base: position 1,647,979 of record JAWNOE010000247.1, on the reverse strand, counting down.
TTCAGAGGTGGCGGATCCTGAGATCCCGGCAACTGGGGCGCAACTGAGCAGACTCCGTAGTTCTGGCAGTAGCCAGAGCATCGATAGTGCTCACACAGCTCCCCCTCGAACTGCGACTGGCAGATGCACTTGGGCACGTGATCCACGATCTTGCAGGTGCCCAGGTTGCACTGAAGCGGACAGTAGTCGGGTATGTCCGCGTGCGCCTTGCATACGCCGTCATCGGTCATCACATAGCCTTCGGGGCACTTACAACTGTAACCACTGGAAGATTCCGCTGAGAGAATGCAGAGGGCGCGCGAGGACTTGCAGGGATCCTTGGCACAGGGATTGCTTACTGTAAAAATGCGGGTAAGTCACAGTCAGTTCAATCACATAAACACCTATAACTTTTAAACTTAACCTGACTTAACATAAGGTTTATTTAACTTACTATTTCTATTCTGCTTCATTGGATGCAGAATGCCAATATCAGAAGACCGATAGCCCTTCAGCAAGTAGGTTCCATTGTCGTTGCCAAACTTATTCATCTTAATGATACTCTGATCGTAGAGCTTGATGTACAGATAGTCCTCAAACACATCGATCTTTTGAGGTTTCTCCCGATTTCCAAAACGCCGCACCACGTGGCGATCCTTGCCATTGAGGCGACACGTTTCGATGGTTCCCTTGCGATAGTCCGCCCAGTACAAACGACCAGTCGGATAGTCCATTGACAAGCTTATTGGCCAGCCCACGTCGCGCTCCACCAAACTCTTCTTGTTGCTGCCGTCCAGAGAGGCCACCAATATGCCGTTCTCCAGCGTGGACCAGATCATAATGCGCGACTCGGGCTCCAGGACAATATCCATGGGATTCATGCCCGTCGACACGAGGGAAATGTATTTTTTACCCTCAATATCGGTGGCCAAGATTTGATTATGTCGCGAATCAATAATATACACACGCTGCGAGATCCAGTCCACGGCCAACGATTTTGGATCGTCCAATTCGGGTATCTAAAAGGCAATAACTTAAAATATTTGTATGCTTCATGATAAAGGGTTGTAAACTCACATTAAATGCAGTCAGCTCCTTGAGATCACGCCGAACCCTTACTCCAGTACCCTCGACATGCGGAGTGGCTATCTTCATGGTGTGAACCTTGCCATGGTGCGAATCAATCCAGAAGAGCAGTGTGTCCTTGGGCCTAATCAGTATGTCGAACACGTCGATCTTGAGGCTGTCTGTCTGGAAGAAGCCCACCACGGTGGTTCCCTCCTGCTTGGCGGGTAGAATAAACCGGAACTCCTGCTCCGAGGCGAGCAGCAGGATCTGATCTGGTCCGGATGCCAGGCAAGTGGCATTCTTCTCCGGCCCCTTCTGATAGCCATCCGCACACTTGCAGTTGTAGTGGCCCGCCTTCTTCTCGATGCAGATTTGCGAACAGCTTCCAAATCCACAAACCGGCGGCTGGCAGTTCATCTCATCGGATCCATCGATGCAGTTGTACTGTCCGTCGCAACGATACGCCTTCGAGATGCAGTCATCGTTCTCGCACTGGAACTGATCGTGCCGGCACTTGGGCAATGCCGCGCACACTGCATCGGATTCATCCTCGTTTTCGCCACAATCATTGACGCCGTCACAGAGCGCCGAGTTCCGGACGCACAGTTGGTTGCGGCACTTGAAGGCATTGGCATGACAGTGGGTCTTGGCACAGGTCTCCAAGCTCTCGTCACTGCCATCCAAACAGTCGTCCCAACCGTCGCACTTCCAGCGGGACATGATGCATTTTCCGTTGCCGCAGCTAAAATGATCCGAATGGCAGGTGCAATTTACCTCATCGGAACCATCCGGGCAATCGTCGTCACCATCGCACTTGTATTGCCTGAAAAGCGTGGATTTGTTTATATGTACATATTCCAGGGAGCCAATCTTGACCACTTACTTGTTGATGCAGGTGTTGAAGGCGGCGCACTTGAACTGATTCTCCTTGCAGGTGATGTTGCAGTTGATCTCGTCGCTGTTGTCATCGCAGTGGATCTCTCCATCGCAGCGGTAGTTGTGCTTGATGCACTTGCCCGTTCCACACCGGAACTCGCTCTCCGAGCAGTTGCGCATCTGGCAGTTAAGCTCGTCACTGCCATCACCACAGTCGTTTTCGTAGTCGCAGCGCCAACGTCCGGGAATGCACTTGGAGTTGTTGCACTTAAAGTAGGTGGGGTCGCAGGTGGCCTTGGAGGTGAAGCAGCTGGTTGGTTCGTCCTCCCCGTTGGGACAATCGTGGTCGTCGTCACAGCGCCAAGCGAGAGGAATACACCGACCCGAATCGCATCTGGAAGTGAGTTGGACAATCGATGCTTAGTTACTTCTAGCAATTCTGTAAAATGTTATACTCACTTGAAGTCATTGGGTCCGCAAGATACATTATCACAGTTGGCCTCGTCGGACTTGTCCGGACAGTCGATGTCCCCATCGCACACCCACACATAGGGCATGCACCGGTTGTTGCCGCACTGGAACTGATCCTTCTTGCACACAAGTGGCGTGCATGTGGCCTCATCCTCTCCGCCCGGACAGTCCTTAACTCCATCGCATCGCTTCACATTGTCCACGCAGAAGGCACTCGAATTAGCCGTCGCTCCACACTTCATATGGGTATCGAAACATGTGAACTTGTCGCAGTTAAGTTCATCCGATCCATCACCACACTGGTTAACGCCATCACAAAGGTTCGAGGGGTGGGTGCACTTTTTGTTGGCACACTGGTATTGTCCTGGCTCACAGTGGAAGGGCGGACAGGTCTCCGGTTCGTCGCTGCCATCTCCACAATCGTCCTGGGTGTCGCAGCGCCAGTAGAACGGAATGCACTTGTACGTGTTCACGCACTCGAAATGGGCAGCCGTACAATTGGCCCGGCAGGTACGTCCATCGTCGGCAAGGACAAAGTTTGTGGGGCACATGCACTTGTAGTACGGCTCCTCCGGCGACAGGACGCACAACGTGGAACAGTTGGCCGCCAGGCAGGGATTCCCGCTCATGGGCTGCTGCTGGCGGTAGGGATGGAACACGCGCAGGTCCATAGGTCGATGGATCGTTGTAATTAAAGTGGTGCAGTTCTGTCCATTGAAGATACTGCAGTACTCAATGGACTTGGTCTCCCAATCGGACCAGAAAATGCGACCCTCCCACACGGCGATGGCGAAGATGTGGTGAAGATTCAGCAGTGGATTAATGCTCCTGGCCAGCAGCAATCGCGTGTGGTTTCCATCTAAATCGCTCACCGAAATCGTATCCTCCCTGGCATCGCCCCAGAACAACTGTTGCGTCTCAAAACTAATGGTCAGGGCGTTAGGCCAACCCAAGCCATCCCGGATGATCATCTTTGGATTGGAGCCATCCATGCCCGCCTTGCCAATGTGTGGACTGTCGCCCCAGTCCGACCAAAAGATGTGCCGCTGATACGGATGCAGGGCAATGCCACGTGGTTCCCGCAAATACTCGTTGATTAGGACCTTCCGGTACTTTCCATCGAGCTGGGACACCTCTATCGTATCCAATCCCTTGTCGCACCAGTACAAATTTTTGGCCACCCAGTCTACGGCCAGACCATCCGGGTTCTTCAGCATGGCTTGGTGCAAGGTCTGTGTTTTGTTCTCCTTGGGGCAGTGCCTCTTGATGGTACCCACGGTGCTGGTTACATCAGACCAGTACAGACACTGGCTATCCCAGTCGTAGTCCAAGGCAACGGCATTGGACAGCTCATTGATCAGTATGCTGCCATTGCCCGCCATGTCGACCTGCCGAATATAGTAACGATTGGAGAAGATGAGCTCCATGGACACATTGCTGGTCGCCTTGCAGGTGTGGTGATCCACCAGGGCATAACCCTTGGCGCACAGACACTTGTATGATCCGTATGTGTTTACACAGGTCTGGGAGCACGGCTGCTGCTCATCGCACTCGTCGATGTCCGTGCACAGGTGCGGACTCTTGGGCAGGACCTTGTATCCCGCCCGGCAATGACACTGGTAGCCCACCACCTTGTCCTCGCACTCGTGCTCGCAGATATCCGGGATCAGGCACTCGTTCACATTGCACAGCTCTTCGTCCGAGAAGTCGGCACAATCATTCCGCCGGTCACACAACAAATCAGCATGAATGCAGGCTCCATTTTTACATCGGAAGTCATCGGTGCCATTGCATCCTCGGGTGTGGGCACATAGACTGCTCGTCTCGTCGGATCCATCGCCGCAGTCTGGTTTGCCGTCGCAGGTCTGGTTCTTGAAGATGCATAGGCCATCCTGGCATTGGTGCATTAGCGATCCACCGGGACAGGAGTGTGGCAGAAAGGCTGGCACACAGCCTTCATACTCATCATCACCTCCAGGGCAATCCTCATCCCCATCGCACACATAGTGAGAGTCGATGCAGAGACCTGCGAAGGAAACAATTTGATAATTAGGCATCATCCAAATCACCACCCAGTTTTTACTAGCATGAAATGAAATATAATGAAGAATGCCAACTTACCACTGGTGCAGAGGTGAGCAGGTGGTGGACAGTCTGGAATGTGAGTGACGCCCCCGCATTGGGGTCCCTCGTCCTCGCTACCCACATCGTCAAGGCCGCTGGGACAATCCTTTTCACCATCGCACACCCATTTCTGCGGAATGCAGCGTCCGGAGCTCTTGCACTGGAACAAGTGCGGTCTGCATGGACGACTCGGACATTGCGGACCCTCGTCCGAACCATCCTCGCAATCGCTCTTACCGTCACATTGCCAACTGGCCGGGATGCAGATTTTGTCGCAGGCAAACTGATTACCCTTGCATTCGGTGCGGCAGTTAATCTCGTCGCTGCCATCTGGACAATCCTTTTCGCCATCGCAGTGCCAGGATCCAGCAATACAATTACCGGAAGCACAGCGAAACTGTCCGGGATCGCAGCTGAGACTGGTGCGATTGGCGCAGTCCATCTCATCTGTGCCATCTGGACAGTCTGGATCGCCGTCACAACGCCAGCTGGGCATGATGCACATGGTGCTGTTACCGCAATGAACAAAGGTCACATCGCCCACCTCACACGGAGTGGGAGCACACATCTTTTCGTCGCTAAAGTCACGGCAATCCTTCATGTTGTCGCAGCGGAACTTGCGCGGAATGCACTCGCCGCTTCCGCAGTGGAACTGATCCGGTTGGCACTTGCAAAGCAGGGCGGTCTCATCGCTGCCATCGCCGCACTGCTGCTCCCCGTCGCACTTCTGCTCCTTGGGAATGCATCGATGGTTCTGGCACATAAAGTGCGTCTCGGGACACTGGCGGAAGATGCAGTAGCTGCGCCACTCGTCCGATCCGTCTGCGCAGTGGGTCACGTTGTCGCAGGTTAACACCATGGGAATGCACTCGCCGGAATGGCAATTGTACTGCAAGGTACCGCAGCTCGTATTCACGGGAGCAATGCAGCGACGACCGTCGGGTGCCAGGATGCCCTGGGTGCAATGACAGGTGGCCTGGCCGCTCTTGTTCAGGATGCACACATCCTCGCACTGACCATTGAGGATCTTGCACTGATTCGCATTGCAGTTGATGCTGCTGTTCTGAACCGCCACAATGCCCATTGGCCGCGTCACGTGTTCCCGCAAGAAGAGCACATCCGTGCCCGTGTATTTGTTAGCTCGAACCACAGCATGGAGCACCCAGTCTGTCCAGAAGAGCAGGTCACCGTACACAGCCATGGCGAAGGCGTGCTTGGGCGTGGAATGGGCCAACACCACTCGATTGCTTCCATCGTAGTTGGTCCGTTCGATTTTGTCCAGTCGGGCATCCGCCCAGTACAGCTTCTGCTGATCCAGGTCCAGGGTCAGGGCATTGGGCATTTTGATATCGGTTTTTATAATAACCTCCGTTCCGTACCCAGTAAGATACGATCTCTGAATGCAGGGCGACTCCTCGTTCCAGTTGGTCCAGTAGATCATGCCCAGACACGGCTCCACGGCGATGCCACGCGGCTTGTCCTTTTCCCGAAGACTGAGCACGTTCTTCACGTGATTTTGGTTTTGATCTGCGTGCTCAGAGAGATGCCGGAGCTCCACGCTCCGGATGGCCGCATTGTTGTTCGAGGTCCAGAATAACTGCTCGTTGACAATATCGTAGGCCAGACCCTCCACTCGCTCCTGCTGGCCCAACAGGACGCGCTGGCCTGTGCCATTGAAGTACACCTGGTTGATGGTGCTCAGCTGGACATCCGAGTAGTACACCAACTGCTCCTCGTAATTATAGCTTATAGCAATCACATTCCTCATCAGGCTGGTATTGGAGATCATTTGAACAGGCCAGTTTTTATCAGCATGATCCGTCATGTGGATGCTCTCAATGTTGCTTCGATAGCTGAACAGCAGGAAATTTTCGTATGGCTCACAGCTGGAGCCATCCGAAGCCAGGCGACTGTGGGCACAGGCGCAGATGGCGCTGGTTCCATTGAACAGGCAGAGCTGCTCGCAGCCTCCGTTGCTGTGTCCACAGGGATTGATTCCCTTTTGAAGATGCTTGGAATAGATTTTGAGATCCCTAATGGCATCCTGTTCCGTTTGCAGGACCACCCTCGATTGACTCAGATTGGACAGTGGGGCCACTCGGATAATTCCCTCGTTGTACTTGTTTTCCGCCCAATACAGATATTCTCCCATCTTGGAAAGAGCCACGGGATTATTGAGGCTTTCATTCAGCAGCTGCTGCCTAAGATTTCCATCGTAGTCAACCTTCATCAGGGCATCAGGATATCGTTCACACCAGTACACCTTGGTGGCTTCCATGTCCAGAACCAGACTACCAACCGCCCAGTTGGCTCTCGTTTGATTGACCAAAACGAAGGGTTGACTGCCATCCAGGCTAACACGGCCAATGTGTTGTTGGGTAACGTAGAAGAGGAGTCCTTGAATCGGATCCACTGCCAAAACCGTAGGTTTGTCCAAATTGGAGACAACCACATATCGATAACTGCCATCCAGACGAGCAACCTCAATGATGTTGCGCTTCGTGTCGCTCCAGTAGATGTTTCCCGCAACCCAGTCGATGGCAATACCACCCAGCCAGTCCTGCTGCTTGTAACCCACGAGATTCAGGGCCTCCAAAATGGTTTCCCTCTGGGTTCCATCGCGTTTTACGCGGGATATGCGGCCCAGTTCGTTGTCGCCCCAGTATAAAGTGTCTGTGGCGGCCAGATAATCGATGAAGCTGGCCGAGCTTACCCGGGAAATTGGCACCAACGCCTATTGAAATATTAAAGTTAAACTATTTCCATTCAAAAAATGTTAAGTTAATATTTTACCGGCGAAGGCGTGTCGAACTCTTCCGATGGGTCTATCATTTCCACGCCCTGTAGGACATCGATGGAGTAGAAAATGAATTCCGCCCGCGGAACACAACCGGTAGGATTGTGCTGCTCCACATCATAGCCGAGGGCGCAGCGGCAGACGTGCTCCGTGGTCGAGGTGGCCAAGCAAAGGTGCTGACAGCCACCGTTAAGGGCCCATTTAGCACAGGTATTTGAGCCTGTTTGCGCATCCGCATGGAACATCTTCATGCTTTGAATGTTCTCTAAAAAAAGGAGAATGTTTAAAATCATGGTAGCTAAATCCAATATTCCGGTTTCACTTACTTGTATTCTTCCTGAGATAAACCATGTTGGAGCACGATTCCTTCTCACATTGCATAATCACACTCTCAATGTTTTCCGGGAAATATATCGTTCCATTGTAGACAGTCAGGGAACTGATCGAGGTGACTGCACTGGCCACCAGCACCTTATGCGTTTCGTTCCTTGGAATGTCGTAATAGGCTATACCCGAGCTCTCGTAGGCATAATACAAGCGCTGTGAGTCGAAGTCCATGGTCAGACTCTGCATATTGCTTTGTTGCTCATAGATCAACGAACGCCCCGAACCATCCAGATTTGATTGCTCCAACTGAGACACGCTTCCATCGGAGGCTGAGTGTATCCAATACATCTTTCCACTGAAAAAAATAAAATTATTGGTCAGTGAGGTTCATGTTAGCCAGGATAGTAGTCTAGTTGACTTACTTAGCGGGATCCAAGACAATACTGTCCACCATATTAAGATCTTCGAGGATGGTGGTCACAAACTCACCCTTCAGATTACTCGCCAGTATATTACACTTGATCTGACCCGAAGAGAAGTACAAGTTTCTGGCAATCCAGTCGACGGCAAATCCATAGGGTTTTTCAATGTTGGTATTGATGATCGGCTCAATCAGGCCGTTCGAAATTCCGGCACTTGAGATCTCGTTCTGCTGAATGTCCGACCAGAAAATGCGACTTTCATCCACCAGGAAATCAATGCGTTGCGGAGCCACCAACTTTAAAAAGAAGGAAATATTTAAAGTAGGTACATAATAATTTAAATATATTTACTCACCCTGGGAGACTGACGAATGGTTGGAATGGCAAGGTGATCTGCCTGATGGAGATCAATACCACGAATCTCATCGACCATGACAAACAGCAGAACCTGTTCATTGGGCACACAATTCCTTTCATCGGCCGGATCCAAGCGCATCACATGCGGACACTCGCACTTGAAGGTTCCCTTACCGCTCAAGAGGCAGAGATGGGAGCATCCACCGTTGTTTTTACCGCACGGATTCCGATCCCAAGGCTGGCGACTGGAGTGCATCACCTGGATGCCAAATGGCTGGGACTGGGTGCGTTGCAGCACCTGGACGTCGCTTCCATTCCACTTGTTGGCACGTATAACCGATGTGGTTCGCCAATCCGTCCAGTACACATAGTTCTCGAACACAGAAATGGCAAATGGATGGGAGAGTATTTCCTTGTTTCGCAACACTACGTGATGCTCGGATCCATCGTACGTGGTGCTACTGATCGAATCCGACTTGGCATCCACCCAATACACCCTTTTTTGAGTGTAGTCCAGTGTCAAGCCATTGGGCCATCCGGCACTCAATTGCCAGCTGGTCGAGATCATGCGTCTTGATTCTCCCGACATGCTAGCCCGCTCGATCCTTGGCGAGTTATCATCCCAATCCGTCCAGAAGAGAAGACCCTCCCTAGGATCCAAGGCAATGGCTCGTGGACTCTCCATGTTGCCGGCGATGAGCGTACGCCGAAAGCTGCCATTCAACTTTGCCACCTCGATCTGGTCCAGATTCGAGTCGATCCAGTATAGGTTCTTGCCCACCCAATCTACGGCCAATCCCTCGGTGGTGGAGAGTCCAGAGTGGATAATGGCCTCTACGTTTCGCAGACTTTCGCCCACTAGCTGACCCCTATAAATCTTGTCGTCAATCACATCCGTCCAGTAGATCTCAATATTCGATTCGTTGTTGTACAGGAAATCCAGAGCGATAATATTCCTCAAAGAGGTGTAGAAGTTGGCCACGTTCAAGGTCTTCAGGTTGACACCTTTGATATCCTGCCTGTTTGTAAAGATGACGTAGGGATCATCCGGAGCGGTGCTTTTGCATGTAAATCGATCGTAGCCAAGGTCGAATCCATCCAAGCAACGGCAATCGTAGCCCTTGCCGCTGCTCTCGCACACCTGCGAGCAAGTGTCCCAGTGATCGCAGGCGTGCTGCATGCTGCAACGCTTTCCGTTTGGCTGCAGGTACAGGTGGTCCGGACAGGAGCAGATGTATCCCTCTGGCGTATTGTGGCAACGATGGGAGCACTCGTGGCCGCGATCGCACAGCTTATCGGCACACAAGAAGCCCTCATCCGTTGTGTCCTCGCAATCGTTCTTGCCGTCGCAAAGCTGGTTAACCGATACACACTGTTTGGAGAGGCCACACAGCCGATCCGGATGCTCACAGATCACCGTCTCGTTCATATCAAAACGACTCGCATTGATATGCGTGCAGTTGAGCTCATCCGTCTTGTCGAAACAGTGCGGTATGCCATCGCAGCTGAGAAAATCCGGAATGCACTCAAAGGGATCCAGGCAGGCGAACTCGTGTGGAGCACATTCGCTTAGGTCCTTCCAGCCAGTCATGGGATGGTTGTCGCTCTTTGTCTGGTTGCAGTTCGCCTCATCGCTGAAGTCCTCACAATCGTGAATGCCATCGCACATATGCATATCTCCGTAGCATCCGATGGGGCGACAGTACTTCTCACCATGTCCGCACTCTTGCTCACAATCTATTTCATCGGCATTGTTTCTAGAAAGAGGTAATAATATATTTGATAAGACTTCAAAGATCGTAACTTTAAAAGTGCTTTAAACCTACCCGCAGTTGTCGATACCATCGCAGATATCGGCAAACTGCCGACACCGACCGTTGTTACAGTCGAATTCCGGACATTTGCTGGCAAAGACTGTCTCAGCCGTCTCATCGGAATCATCATCAGGTCCGCAATCAACCACTCCGTCATTAACCCAAGTCAACTGGATGCAGCGACCGCTCTTGTGGCAAGTGAACTCATTGCTATTGCAGGTATTTTGTTGGCAGTTCGCCTGATCCGTTCCATCCGAGCAGTAGGTAATGGAGCTACATAACAGCGATCGTTGATAGCAGCGACCATTGCACACAAAGTTAAGGGTTTTATCGCAGGTAATCGCATTGCAAGGTCCCTTCGGATCGGAACTCTCGTCGGTGCCATCTTCGCAGTCGTCGAAGCCATCGCACATGTCCTTGCTATCGAGGCATTGACGCGTGCTGCGGCAGATGAATCCCGAAGTGCAATTGGGACGAATGGGAGACGGAGCCAGCTGGGGGATGCAGTGGCTACCGGTGCCGTTGAGGGTGAATCCATCGGGACAACGGCAAATTGCACCTTTCGGCGTATTTAAACACATTCCCGGACACTTGGACTGAGCACAGGCACTGGGTGTTTGGGGCATTGGTTGGGTGGCGATATCAAAGATCCGCAGATCTGCAGCTTTTCCAGTTCTCTGTAAATGCACCGTTGAGCTGAAGGTGCTCGATAGGTTGGCCTGATGCGCATGGAACCGCCAAATAGTGGAGTTCCTGCTGTCAACCCAATATATCAGTCCATTGTTCTGCACCATTGAGTAGGGATGGAACTGGTCCGACTTGAAGAGCACCTCCCGCCCGGTGCCATCCAGCTTCATTAGCTCAATGGTGCCCAGTTGGACGTCGCACCAGTAAAGCACTTTGGTCCGACGATCGACATCCAGACTGCGGGGCCATTGCATGGGCATCGCACTAGTGCTCTTGGCCAGCAACTCCTTGTGGGTGCCATCCATCCAGGCGCTGTAGATGCCAGCCTCGCAGGGTTGCGACTCCCAGTGCGTCCAGTACAGAAGACCGGTCGTGGGATCCAGTTCCAGGGACCTTAAAATATGATTTGTATAAATTTCTGTGTTTCATTATACCAATAGCCACACTTACATGGCATCACAGTCTGTGTTGAGGGTAAGGACCTTGCTTAAGTTTCGCAAAGGAGCCACCTGGAGACCCCTGTGGGTGGACCAGTACAGATGATCGTTGATCCAATCGAAGGCCAGGGCGTGGATCTTTTTCAGGCCGTGGGTCAGCAGTCGGGAGACACTGCCATTGAGCGACTGACTCCGGATGCTGCACAAGGGTTCCAAATTTCCCACGAGATTTGCATCCGAATCATCGACAACATAGAACACCGACTTGCCGCGCACATTCACATCGATGGCCAGGGTTTTCGAGACATTGTATACCGGTACCATCACATCCGGTTGCTCACCAATTTGCTCCAGCTGCTGCACTTGCTCGGTGTCCAGCGGTACTCCGCTGATCCTAGCCAGGTGCTTGTCGCTGTAGACCAGAAACTTGTCGAGGGCGGATAGCAGACAGGTCGTCTGATTGTGCAATTTATAACCGGCGGTGCACAGACATTTGGCGCTGGCGAATCCTTTCGTCCATTGCGGCACACAGATCTGGTTGCAGCCGGCGTTGTTGTCCCGGCACGGATGAGCCACCTCGGGCTGCTTTTGGCGGTGGAAAATTCTTAAATTGGCTCCACGGCTCACATTCGAATGGAGAACGCGGGCCTTGAGCGTGAATTTGTCGATGGAAACGATGGCCTTGTCCATCCAGGCTGCCAAGTAAATTGAATTCTCAAAGACCTCCACGGCATGGATGGTTTTTAATGGCACAGGGGACTAGAATAAAAAGAGAAATAAGAGTCATCAGTCATCGCAAGCCCCAAAAAGTATGCTATAAAAACTATTCTTTAACGAAATATTGAGGAATTAAAAGAAATACATTTCAGTTTGGTTTCGAAGTTATTAATTAATCATTTAGATACAAAAAGAAGAAAAGATATAAATGAAAAATAATTTAAGATCTTGATGAATTTTTATAGGAAATATTTTCCCTTTTGCATCAATACTAACATCCGGTGTCCTTTTGAGCGTCCAACGATTCTGTCCCTCGTAGTTCACACGTTCCACCTCATCCTTGTAAATATCAATCCAATACACCAACTCATTGGCCAGGTCCAAAGTAACGCTGCTCGGGTGATAAACTTGGTCGGTGACCAAAACAGTTCGATTGCTGCCGTCGAGCAGAGAACGCGACAAGCTGGGCGTCCAGTCCGTGTAGAACATATAGCCCTTGGTGGGGTCCAGGGCCAGAGATGACAATGGATCCACCTGCTGCAATATTACGCGGCAGTTCGCCATCACGTTCGTGCACAGATAGACCAGGCCATCGTCCTCGCTAACCAAATACCAATTACCCGACAGCCAGTCCAAGCGAAGCTCTGTGAAAACTGTGGAGAAAAAAGAGTTCCAGACAAACAATGAAAATCAGAAGGGAACTTTAAAGCATAACAACTTTAAGTCTCTAGAACAAAATGTGGTTATAATCGAAGATTTTCATATTTCCATTGAAAATATCAAAATATTTTATAAACATTAAACTTTTTTTTAAAGATATCTAGTATTGAATCTAACTTTATAAATATTTCATGGTTTAAATCAAATATTTGGATTGTAGTTTGGATAAGAAACTTCGAATACAATGCTATACTTAGTATTTAAGGATGGTCACCATTAAACAATACAAATGGAATACCCTCTCAAAGGACCCCAATCGAGGTCAAGTTAATCGGTCACTCACATTGCTGCGGCGATACGAAGGACGAGAAGGGCAGTGTCCAGTTGACCTGGGCGTCATCGATGCGCTGGCACCGCATTTGCAGCTCGGGCCAGCTGAAGTGCAGGGCGCAGAGGGTGCGATTCCGATGCCACACATCGAATGCGTGGACGAAGCGAACGGGTTGCGTGAGCAGCAGTTGTTCCTCATTGCCCTCGCCATCGGTATTTGTGTCCTTATCCGTAACTTTATCATTATCTTTTTCCCCTGCGGCACCAATGACTTCGCCACTGGTTCCAATGCGCCGTATGCCGTCCTGCGAAAGAAAAGTCAGCGTGGCCGGCTCCGTTGGTGGCACTATAAATTGAGAGGGATTAGCCGTCTGTGTATCTGGGTCTGGGATGTTTTTCCGTGGCCCTTACCATTGATGGCCCGGCAGCGACCTTCCTTGGTCTTCGCATAGCCGGAGACGCAGGAGCACTCGTAGGAGCCCGGCGTATTGCGGCACACCTGGTCGCAGGTGCCCGGCTCGGAGCACTCGTCGTAGTCCACGCAGCGGGTGGAGTTCGACGACTCTGGCACCTGATCCTTGGGGCAGTAGCAACGTGCCCCCTGCGGGGTCAGTTTGCAGTTGTAGCTGCAGTTTAGCGCAGCGCAGGCAGCGTTCTGCTTATCTGTTTAAAGGTGGGAATATATACATACATTAATTAATTTTTTTAAGATAGCATTTTATAAACAATACAGTATTAAGAAACTTAGAAAAAATAGGAAAAAATTACTAGGTATTTTAATTCGTTAAAAAAAATAATATATTTTGAGGTATTTAATATAAAATTCTTTTACTTATTCCAAAATTTTGGAAACAATTTATAAATTGGTAAACAAAGTATTTTATTAAATGGAGTTTGCATTTAAAAATTTCAAAATAATTAACAGCTTTAAATACTGAATTTAAATTTGGTTTTGGCAATATTAAAATAATTATTTATTTTAAAAATCTCGTAATTTAATCTCGTAAAGTTACTCTTCAGCGGGTTAAGCATTTAAATTAAGACATTTTCAGAACACCCTGGCATTCTAACGCATTGCTTCAGCTTAGCCTTATTGGCCAGCAGCAAGCGATTGAGTTGGCTTGCGGCAGGCCAATTAGCCGTTTCGGTCAGCTGCCCTCACTTACCACATTGCAGCTCATCGTTATCACAGTCCCAGCGGTCATCGCAGAAGCGGGACAACTCCAGGCAGTCGCCGTTGCGGCACTGGGCCTCGAAGGCGCGGCACTTGGGCGTAGCGCCATTCGGACCTGGTCGAAAGGGAAACAAGGCAGCGGGTGGGTGGGTCAGTGGGTGGCGTTGCCAAGGCCCGCGGCTTACTTACAGTTCAGTTCGTCGGATGTGTCGCCCTTGCCGCAGTCGAACTCTCCGTCGCAGAGCCAATTGTTTGGGATGCAGTGGCGGCTAACCCCGCACCGAAACTGTCCCTCGTTGCACTTGGGCGCCCCGGCTGGAAAGGAGAACGGAACAGTACAGAACAGAACAGAACCAGAACTGAGTACACTCTACACTCCACTCCTCCCGTACAATAACAATAACCGAAATGAAGATTTATGGTGGGGTTTGTTAGTGGTCTTGGGGCTGGTTCGTGAGTTTGTTGGGTTCGTTGGTTTGTTGGTTTGTTAGTTCGCTTTTCGGCCAACAAAAAGTTGCTTCTGCTGTTGTTCGTACAAATCGCTGAATTATTTCGCGAGATATCGTAAATAACACGCAAACAAGGGCAGTCGTGGCCAACTTTCGGCAGATATAAAAGTTTGAACTTCCACTTTAAGTGGAAAATCCTAGAAATAACTGTGTAATCCTGGCACTTATAATTTGAAAGGATTGTTTGGGGGGGGAGGCGAAATGGAAAGTGTCATCAATATGGTTATCAGGTTTAAGGGGATATTTATATTCCCAAAGAATTAAGAAAATATTGAACCACATGAACTTTTCAAACTATATTTGGGACACTTTTTTGGGATTTTTGGGAAATTTAAATTGGAAAGTGGAAAAGTTGTTGACTAGTCTGCTATTTGGTACCCTTATCTCTAAATAATACATCGTTTTTTCCCTGGGAATACATTCATTTTTAAAGGAAACAAATTAGGTTGGCGACCATCTGGTACGCTGCTTTGTATTATAAAAACCCCAATTTCCCTTCACTCCTTCTCCTCTTCATGGTCATTACCCAATTAGCTCGACTTTTATTAAAGTGAATGCGTTCTATTCTCATTTTAGGGGGTGACAATGGCCAACCCTTGAAACAAAAAAAAATAGCTGTGACAAATACGCTTGGCTAAATGGAACGTTAATTTTTTGGAGTTGACTTTCCTTCCAGTTAGTTGAACACCCCGCGGCACTTGAAAATGTTTAACAATTGGCGGGCAACATAATTTTTGACCATTTTCGAGGGCCAGAGTTGATTAAATAAATGCCGGGATCCAGTTTGCATCACTCCCTTCACCATTTTGGCGGTGGTCAGCAATCCCGGGACACCGACTCCACGGCTCCCTTGACAGAATTTCTGGTAACGGCTTCGTTTTCGCCCCGTTTACTCCGTACTCTTCGCGTTCAGGGGCAAAAATAAAAAATGTAAACTTTACTCTGGACCCCGTGACTGCATGCCCTTGGGCTTATTACGTATTATATCCGTGTTGCCTTCCGCCAGCGCCATGCAAATTGCCACGCGAATACGGGAATACGGGAATATGGGAGTACGGAAGCACGGCAGACGGAGGAGACATGGACACGTCCAATGCTTGTCTCTGGAGTTTAACCTCTTGGCAAGCAAAATATTTTTGGCCGTTCCCATGTGTCGCCAATGTGGCTTTTATGGTTATAGTCGCGCATGTCGGTCGGATGTCGCTCCTTGTGCCCCTGCCATCGGAGTATCTCCCCGGCTTGTATCTCACGGATCACCCATGCCACCCAGTTGCTGTCGAGGCATTGTCATTGCTGCCTTTGATTTGGAACCTCCATTGCGGGGAGAATACAACGCGCGTTATTTGAATTCTTCTTTGCACATTTTCCTTTTATTTGTGTCAAACAATTTGCATCTCTGAAATGCTCACAAGGAGCACAAATGTATGACTCTAGGAAAACAGGAAAATATTATAATATTGCCCGTAATGTCTGCTGTTTCCATGCACATTCCATTTCCAGTGAAATGAGAAAAGAGACATCGTAAAAACTGATACACTCGAAAATGGTAAATAAATAAATATGAGCAAAACAAAAATGGTGAGAAAAGTTAGAGATTATGTAAATAGATCTAAAGAAAAAGAATGATATGGGTACGTTGATAAGCTCCTTTAAAATTTTTGAAAAATTATTATTATAACAAACTAGCAATCACAAACCCTTGAACCCATTAAAACGTTTATAATTTTTTGTATTTTTTAAAATCATCTATTTTTAAACATTACAACGCTTATAACCTTTTGTATTTTTGAAAAGCATCTATTTTTAAACAAATAAATAAAGTTCAAATAAAGTTCACATGAATTTGCATTTAAAAAAATGTTCCTTAGTGGTTTTCTCCCCCCACAAAAAAATCTACCTTCAAAGTGGCAACTAAAATATTGCCAAAGCTCAAATATTCACAGTTTTTAAATCCCGAGAGTCCATTTAAGTCAAGCCCCATTTAAAAGTTGCGTATAAATTTGAATAAAATTTATATGGAGAGGAGATCTGAGGAAACTTTTTTGTCGCTAGTGTAACGAGGCCAGTTTAAATGCAATATATCAAGAGGCTTATATATATGACAACACTTTATAAACTTTGTATGTGTGTGCCTCGGTTTAATTGAAATTGCGCGAACGGAGAGAGAGAGGGCAGTACATAAGGCGAATGGGGTGGAAGTTGGGCGAATGTAGATGACAACGATGTGCCAGGCACATTTATTATAATCTGTTGCATTAATATTTGCCGACAATTTGTCGTCTGAGTTGTCGTTCTCTCTCCGGCTGCAGTGCCATAAAAATTAAATTAAAAATGCCAGAAGAACTCTCCGGGCCAGCAGCAATTGTTGCAGCTCGCAGTTCGCAGTTCGCTGTTTTCATTGAGCGACACAAAAAAAAAAAAGATAAAAAATGTCTACACATTAATTTTAGTCTTGTGGCTTTTTCCACTTATCAGCACTCGAGAAAATTAAGGACAAACGCTTAAAATTCCCACGGACAGTCGACCAGAGTTGGCTTTTAAGGTCCATGGCAGGGATTTAACGGATTTGTCGGGCCAAAAATGGTTCGACAACTAATTGCATTTGCTGCGGGCAGCAGGTGAATGGGGCCCGGTACTTTCGGCCATGTATTTGCGGTAAATTTTTAGGCCCGCCCACCTGTCATTAGGACGGACACACACACAGGGAATGGCCCAAAAAGCGTTCCGACCAAACAGTCAAACCAATAATAAAGCAATCACCGCCTGCTAATGTCCCCAGCGGGGAGTTCCGAGGGCCGCTCTTGTGGATCCGAGGGATTCCGCCCGGACTTACACGGATCGAGGGACATATTGAATACTCACCGCACTCGCTGCCCTCATCGGACATGTCCGGACAATCGGCCTTGGAGTCGCATTTCCATCGCATCGGTATGCAGAATCCATCGTTGCATGTGAAGTACGATTCTGGGCAGGGACCTGCAATGGGATAGATGACGGAATAATGGTCATTCGGTGCGATAAGGAAAGAGGAAACGAGGAAATGGATGCAGCCATTCTTCAATCATTTGCCTCTCTGCCAAGCTAGAATTTTAATGAATGCAAGGAGGTGTGTGGAATCGAAACAATTATGGTAATCACTAAAAGATCCATTGTTGCCAAAGAGGTGTCATCGATATGGTTGAGGTTTTCACTTTAGCAGCCATTAATCGATTAATTGAAACAGCTAGCCCTAAATATAAATACAAATACGTTTAAAATAGTAAGATAAATAAATAGATACACACAAAAAACACTTGATATGAAACGATGATCAATTTGATATTATATGGAATCCATTTTGATATGCAGAATCTAAATTTGATATGCTCGAAATGTAATTCAAGTCGTCATATTGCTCCTTACGCTCTTTTTCGAAGTCATAGAAACTCCGAGAGAGAGAGTTCCGCAAAATGATATTATTTAATATCAATTTTCACAGTATGGAATGGTAAATACGATATGCGTATAAATACCAGAAGTTTACCATGCGCGTATCGATTTGATCCCGGCGCATTTTTTTGTCTGTACTTAAATCAAAATATCCAACAAATTTTCCATAATTTCTACGAATAATTTCTATCTTTGATTACTGATTATTCTAATGAAGACCACAATAAACACACGCTCACATAAATTATTCCCGAATAATAATATTTTTAATCACTTGATCCCCAGCTGTTACCAATAGGTTGCCAAATTATTTTTCCATTTAATATGCAGAGTGGAGACGTGTTAACGCCACCTTACTAACCAACAACCAACCCAACCAACCACCCAACCACCGAAAAGCCTGATGCTGTTCCACTCTCTTCCCTGAAAATGCCAGATAATTTCAATGTTTATGCAGTTGTTGTAGCCCCAGTACGTGCCTACAATTAAACATTACGTGACTTAGGAACACTGCATCATTAGCCAGGTCTCGAAGCTGTTACAAACATTTCGTAAACAATAAAAAACTAATTTAAATATGCTTAGTGCTTCCAATAAGAGGGAGTCGGATGTGTTTCGAGCTTCCTGAAAACAGCATTTTCGGAACCATAAGACCCACTTTCCAAAGTCAAACAACGAGGTTTACTCAGCCGCCGAAAAGCTGAACTTTGAATCCCCATAAAAGCCAAGGTTTCGGGATAGTGCAGCAACATAACGCATCCAACAGTCATGTCATTGAAGTGGCTCTTGTTCGTTGCCCTTGTGGCACTGCTCAGCATTGGAACTGGCACCTTGGCCAAGCCTCGAAGGACCACCCTCCAGGCCAGACCGGGTCCGGAGCAGCTGAGTCGTCTGCAGCGCCTGAATGCCAGGTATTATGCCGTTCAGGAGGACGACGAGGATGGCGATGACATACTGGAGCACGAAGAGGATCTAGCCAACGATGCGGATGGCGAGGAGGAGGAAGGCGACATAACCAGGGACGGCGAAGAGGAGGAAGAAGACGAGGAGACCAAGGCTGAAGAGGAGAAAAACAAGGTGGATTCGAAAAAGCTGACCGCCAACACCACTCCCACCAAGACAAAGACCGAAGTGAAGCAGCAGCAGCTCGCGGAGGAGGCGGAAGAGGAGGAGCCCACCGATGAACTGCAGGATCTCGAGGGGCCCGAGGACGAGGAACTGGAACAGGAAATCGAGCTGCCCCGTGCTGAGGCACGTAATCGCCGGCGAGGTGCCAGGCGGAACGGAAAGGGCGGACGCAAGGGGCGTGGTCGCAAGAACCGCAGGCGGGGCAATCGCAGGTGCGGCGGCAAGGGAAAGCGCGGTCGTCGCGGCCAACGCAGACGCTCCCCGTCAAAGCGCAGCGGCAACAAACGGCGAACGGGCTCCAAGAGCAGACGCCAGGGCCAGAAAAACAAAGCAGCCGTCAGCAAGCCGACTTCAGCGCCATCCACAAAGGTGGCCTAAAGCGCCCAACACTCCCGGACTCTGAATGCAGCTTTACAACTCATTTAAACAGCAGCCAAACTAATAATAAATAAACAAAAACCACATACTTTGCATACTTTTTTCTTTCAGTGATACATTTCAAGATGAATGTCGTGTAAATATTATAAAAAAGAGAGACGGTTCCCTCCCAAATATCTAAAACCGACTGATTCAAAAATGTCCTCCTAGGCGACTTTTATTATTTAAGGGCCGTTTTCTCGTCCGTTTGTTAAATTTTAAGTACGGCTAAAACCATGAAATCGTATGGGATATCAGAGTTTAAAGCTTACTTTAAATTTAACAGGCGGACGAGAAAACAGACCGAAATGTGTTTATTTTAGACAAGGATCACAGATAAACTATCAACTCAAGCACATACCATTTTAACAGAACTAAATGTTCTTTTTTAGAAATAGTTGAAAATATGATATAAATAATTTTCAAGAAAATGCTAGTGTACAACATGTGTATAGTTAAAAAAAAAAGTTGCTTTTTAATGTACATTTTAGAACAAATATTTTTATTTCATTTTTAGTTTATCGATATCTCCTTTTTGATACTCGTGTAATATGTTAAGGTATAAAATGTGTAGGAACCAAAATATTTAATATTCAATGAATAATGCCTGCTTCATATATTCTCGGATCAGTATTAACCCACTTTGCGAAGATATGGTCCACGATATTTATGAAAACAGGATCCAATCAGAAATTTCCAAGTTTTGGAAATGTCCTACCTAGCGAGCTAGAGTACTCTTGATTAGAATATATTTTAATAGTAAACCAATCATCTTAATGTTATTTAAATGGCTGCAGTTGGCCACAGGAAATTATAATTGTGCCATAAAACTGAAATTAGTCCGACTTTTGCATAACCCATTTAATTACCCAGTTTCTGCTTAATAACAGCTTTTTTACAGTTCACGGCAACTAAAAAGTTTTTTATTGAAATAAATTCAGCGAATAATAAATTAAAACTCAGCAGAACAGAAAGCTAACACCGAATTAATTTATATTTAATTCCCCACGAATAATGTTTGCAGCTCAACGCAGAGCAAAGGGCTTAGCAGCAGCGATCTGCGAATATCACAGTTTATATCCGTCGGAATAAACTTTATTGTAGCATACTTTTCGAACCAAATACTCACGTATTTCAGCAGAGAAAGTTTTTATCGCGAACTCATACAGACGCATGTGTGTAGTATGCCAGGTAGCAACCGCAAGACATAAATTTCGCCAGCTATTCCGCTTTTGTTATAGTGCTTTTTTATGTATTTATGCCGGTATTCTAGTATGACCCCATAAATTATAGAGCGCTGCAATTTCGTTTAGCCGCTCTTGCACTGTTCGAAATTAGTTTTACGCCTCTTTTTGATTTAGTTCATATTGAGGTTTAGTGCATGCTCAACATAAAAATCAAAATAAAGGATTGTCGGTGCAGTTTGTGAGCCAACTTCACCGCCAACTTTGGCTGGGGGATGCACTCAATTTCAGTTTATTTTCCCTTCAGCTTATCTTTTGCCCTGGTTGCCTTGGCCATTGAGTTCGTTTACCTGACAGCGTCGTCATGCCAATCGTTTGTTCAAGGATGTTCCACAGAAGACTCTCTTGAATTCAGTTGCATTTCGAGGCAAAAAGTTATATTGCAAATTGAAAACTCGTAAAGAAATTTTAATAATTAAAAGAGGACAAATATAAACACAAAATGAAGACACAAACAGTCCTCCGTAAATGTAATAAATTCAAAGGCAATTAAAATGTCGTTCCAATTACTTTTTCGTATACTCTTAGTTCATTTAACATTTTTTTATTATTATTGAGCATCCAATTAACTCCTTAAAAAATTCTTTGTTCAAGCTAAGTTCGGAGGAACTTTCCTATATTAAATCTTAGGTACATAGAACGTCCCTTAATTAAAGATAATTTTGTTATATCACTGCTCTGCCTGGCAATTCCTGCGAAATTCCTTTTGAGAACATTGAGAGACGTTATCCTGTGTTTACTCTGTCTACCTGTAGCCAATTTCGAGTTGCTCTTATCTGTCTGGACTGCTGCTGGCAGTTGGTCAGCCCAATGGGATGGGGCATGTACTCCTCTGGCTAGTTGAATGGGTGGGTGGCGGTGGCTGGCGAGTCCTGTCTCTGTTTCAGGTCCTGGCCCATCTCGAAATGTCTGCCAGCCGTCGGCTGCCTGCCACTGACATTTGCCAAATCAAATAGAAATTTTAATTGACTCTTGGCTGGCAGGACGTGCCAACGCTTTAGTTTCCAGCTTCTTTTCATTTTTTTTTTGAGCTGGCCCTTAAATTCAATCGGATCTTTAACGCAGTCCTATTACTTGAGCCTTAAAGCTCTTTGTCCTAGCTATTTGCTCTGATTTCGAGCCACCCGACCTCTGCCCTGAATCTCCGCTTGTTTTTCCATCAACAGGAAAACGGGTTAAGCGCCTTTTGGGCTCGAAGGGAAATTTGCATCTGTCGCTGTTGCGAATTATGTGGGCGCACACGGAAAGCAGAAAGTTTCGGATTCAGATCCAGTTCAGCTTTACTCCTCCTTCTTCTCCTCTGCCCCCTCTGTTTGTCAACAACTTTGCGCGCATTTTGCACCCAGTAGTGTAATGGGTATATTAGCAGTAAAACAAAAACATGTGTTTTAGAACAAATTTTAAACTTTAAATCCATTGGTAATATTTTATAAAAAAAATTATACACTTCAGAAACATAATTCAAATGCTTAAAAACATTTTTTTTTAATGTTCGATGAACAAAGCCAATGTTATTTAAATTGAATATTTTATTTTTATTCATTGAAGATTTTTTTTCTGCCCTCTCTGTTTGTCAACAACTTTGCGCGCATTTTCCACCCAGTACTGTAAAAACATGTGTTCATTGGATACTAAGATTTTTTATATAATTCATATATTTTCTAAAAAGAATTTTAAGCTTTAAATCCATTAGAAATATTTTTTTTATAAAATGTTACATTTCCAAATGCTTAAAAAATAAATTTGTACCAAGCTATAAAACAAAATGTGCGAAAAACAAAGCAAAGGATATTTAAATTGAATAATTGATTTACATCCATTGCAGTTTTTATTAATAATTCAATTTAGCAATCATAGTTAATTCAAACATTAATATTTTGATTGAATTATATTAGGTATACATTTAAAGAAAATATCTAATATTTTCAGCCTTGATTTAAATATTATCAAATATGTATCGTATTAAAAGTATCGATATTGTATTTAATTTAAATATGTTAAACGATTTGATAATATCCCATTTCATTCTCATAGCCAACAAAGCACACTGACTACCAGGTATCTTTAGGTCGTGACCCTTTATAAAACTTTCCTTCTTGTTTTTTTACTCATGTTTTTGTTTGCTTTTTGGGTCAAAAAGATGTGTGTTTGTGCGCGTTGGTTGTCTGTGTGTAACATAGTTTTTCACTTAATTAGCGCGCTGAATGACGCGTTGACAGTTGGCAGGAGTACGTGCCACGCCTGAGGGGTATGCAACACACAATTTTCCGTGATTGTTGCTGTCTCTTGTTGTTTGAGGGGAGCGGGCGGCAGTTGTCAGCTGAGCAATGTGCCAGAGATTTCAGGGATTTGCTGCTGCTGCCTGAACTTCCAACTGCATCGAGGCTGCGCTCATAATTAAGGACTACTTTTGGTGTTTATTATGGAAGTAAAAGGTTGACATAAATTGGTATTGAACACTATATTAAATGTTATTACATTTTCTGTGAGTAAAGTTCAATTCAATGAAGTATTGTTTATCTTAAATTAGTTAAATATTTTACTGTTTGTAATGGTTTCTCAAAAACGTTCCTAATGCTTTAATTCCCTAAGGAAATGTGTATTCTTATCCATGGAAACAATTGTGCTTAAAATGTTGCCAGATATCAGGATAGGCAATATAACTTCC
This sequence comes from Drosophila pseudotakahashii, assembly GCA_035046095.1. Classification (NCBI taxonomy): domain Eukaryota; kingdom Metazoa; phylum Arthropoda; class Insecta; order Diptera; family Drosophilidae; genus Drosophila; species Drosophila pseudotakahashii. Next base: position 1,624,344 of record JAWNOE010000247.1, on the reverse strand, counting down.
CTTCAAATTCACTACAAACTTAACGATTGAATGTTTAACTTCCCACCCAAAACCCTCGAGCATCCTTTACTCCGAATTGAGTCCATGAATATCGTAAACATTTTCACTGCCAGCAGCCGACGAATTTCCGTTGTCAGCTCGTGCAATTTGCAGTTCACACATCACTTTTACTTCCGCCAACACTCCGTCTCAATGCTTTTCGCCAGCTTTACATCTTCTTACGCCTTTAATGAGAATTTGCACAACGCCCTGGGAAGATTCTTTATTAATGTCACAACATTTTTGCAGTTCATTTTAATAAGCGGCACCATGGCAACGTTTAATAAAACATGAAAAGGATAATAAAATGTTTGATACAAAAATTAAAATAAAACTCTTTTTTCATAAAATCTTATAAATTATTTAAAAATAAGTAAGAAAGGTTAAATTTTTCGTAATCAAATTGCATGTGCTAAATTGCTAAACAAAAAAAAAGTATTTAATGAGAGCAATTTTCTGAAGCGTGAAAAAGGTGACAAAGATACAGATTTGTGGGCGGTACAGATTTCCGCTTGGGCATGGTCAAAGGCAAACCGGAGGAAACAGGAAGCCTGAGCTGCATCCTGTCGGCTTTTCCCCCGCTGCGGTGCCGGTCAGCATCTGGCCGTACATACACGAATATGGCGGCTTCCGTTGGCAATTCAACTTCCTTGTACTGCGGTCTCAATTTTCATTTATATCAACAGCGCAATCTGATGCGATATCCTTGAATGTTCGCCTCTTCATGTCCCTATGCATAATTTAATGCACTGAAGTGCGCATAATGAGCGTGATTGACATAAATGTACTTTAAATGCATACGGGAATTGGTTTTGAATGGCGCCTGTGAAAGGGGAAGAAAGGAAGGCGAGGACGATCGAGTTTGCAGGCCATAACAGGCCAAACAAAGCCCACATTTCCCCCCAAAGAGATGCCAATTCAGACTTTTTTGGAGTTATTTTCCAATCTGATTAGAATATTCAAAAATTGTCATAATCTTAGCTAGGGAAATAGAAAATTAGAACTAGAAATATTTTAATTTTAAAAGAAAAAGAAAAAACCCATTCCGTTGCTTACTACACCCCAAAAAAAAATTGATATGAAACTTAGATCAATTTTACATTATTTAAGATCAATTTTAATTTGGTATGGGGCCAGGTTTTGCATGACCTGAAATTTATATGGCCATATCGATTTTACGGGAACATGTTTTTTTTTGTGTTTGACCATTTTTAGCTTTTGCCAACTGTTTCCATTTTGGTTTAATTTTTTTCCAGAATAGTTTGCTGCCATCTCTGCATGTTTGAGCAGGTTGGCAGTGGGAGGGAGGAAATTTGGGATAGCTTTGGGCCAGATAGCCGTGTCCGGTTTTGGCTTGTTTGTCGTGGACATTGGACTTTGCCGGCGTTTTTGGTTTCGGTTTGCTCGCTCGGTTTGTTGTCTGTGGCCGTATGTTTTCGGCACTTAAATCGAGTTTATTACGTGCTTTCTGCTCGGCCAAATGGTGAAAATGGAGGCTGAGCCAGAGCACGGCTAAAAGCCAAATCACTTAGAACCGAAAAGTAAAATAAAACTTTAACCCTAACTTTACTTCAGCTGGGCGAGCAATTTGTTTTGTCTGTAACCACACAAACTTGTAAATGAGTGTTGCGTTTATTAAATTTAATTGTTTTTTGGGAAGCACTAAAAATTACCAAGAACTTTTTCTATCGATAAAGTTTTTTTGATATGCAGTTATGAGATTGGGAATGGGGATTTCTATCTGGAAAGCTCACCTAAATTTATTTAGCATTTTTCATAAAAATAATAAGCCAGACTATTTGACTTTCTGGAAGACTATCTACCCTCTGCTCACTTTGCCCCAAAATTGAGATATTATTTTGCATCCGGATGGACCATAAAAAGTTGCAGCATCATCAACGCTTGTCGAGGGACAAAAATGGGAGAACTGCGAGAAGGAGGAAAGAGCTGCAAAAGGGCTGGAAAACTTTCTCTTTGCATTCGAGGAAAAACTTTGAAGCAAATATTTAAAAGAGCTCCCCTTTGCCTTCACTTCGCACTCGCACTAGCAATTTTTCTCGCATTTTATTGCTATGTTTTTTGGCTTGCCTAAAGGCCAAACTTGCATTAATGAGGCAAAACTTGAGGAGAAATGGAGCTAAGGAAACAATAAGGACTTCAACACCTTTTTATAAAAAATATAAAAAATAAAACCATTTTGTTATTAGCTTGAAATGCACTTAAAGTATTTTTAAACATTTTAATTAGTAAAACAAACACAGAAATTTCGGCTATTTTAAATTAGTTAAACTAAATATTTTAAATTATTTTAAATATATTTTTGTATTGATAGAAAAGCAACAAATATAAACAAATTTAAAATTCGGTAAACTAAATACTTTAAATTCTTTTAAATATATTTTTGTATTCAAAAAACAAACAACAACAAATATAAACATCGTATGTATGGACCTCCACTACAAAATCAAGATCAATAGTGTATAAAAAATGTAGGTTTATAATGTCGAACTTGCTGATTAAAATAAAAAGTATGCAAAACTAAAAAATGTGCACAGACAATGCAAACTTTTCTATGGCAGCATTATTTTGCAGTCTGCCAACTTTATCCTTCCATAGGTTCATGTTGTGCTCAAGTTTCGGGTTAGGGCTTGAGTCAATAACTTAAAGCACTTGATGCCTTTTCATGCTTTCCCTAGTCTGCATCATCATCATCATCACAATTGTGGGCCTGGCGTTCTTTTCCATCTCCCTCTGGATGTTGAAAATTTCCTTCATAAATGTTTATAAACACAATTTTCTAGTTGTGGCAAAAGTTATATTATTGGAGCAGCCTCTATCCCCTGCTATCTGGATGCACTATGATTTATATGTAAGCGATCATCAATCTTCTTTAGCTGACATGGTTGTTGTTGGTTCAGTTACTGCCAGTTGAGTGGAGCCGAACAACCAGGCTTTAAATGATTTTCTTTTTGTCTCCCATTGATTTCCCAACTCCTAAGACTGCAAATTCATTTTGCTTGTTTCTGGGCAGGAAGGAAGGATGTCGGGACGGAAGGAAGGAAGGAAGGATGTAGGGCGTGGATGTGTTGTGGCTTGTCGTGTCTGTCATTGTCATGTACTTGTCGTACCCGAGGACAATGAATGCATTTGCTGCAGCACTAAAAACTCTAGCGACAACCACAGCAAACAGCAATCAATCGATGATTTCTATTCATTTTTAAACACTTTGGCATAGAGAGTACGGAAGACTAGGCCTTATAAATTGGAGAGGCTGCTGTAATATTAAAAGCACTAAACTAAAATTAGGAATTCAATTTGTAGTTTCACTTTACAAAGCAATGATACATAAAAAGAAGAAATGTTTTGATATAAGAAATATTCATTATTATTTAAGTAAAAAACAAAACCAAATATACAGTATATTTTTAACTTATTTTAATTTTATTCATGGCTCTTCAGTTTTATTTTACGCAGAATTGTGCGGACCAGGATTAGAAACCAATTTGATTTGTGGTGATTTCATTATGCTGTTGACAAAGCTTCACTCCCGATTCGTCTTTTGTGCGGAAACCCGGCGTATACACAATGTTTAACCGCATATTACACATACGCCATGTAGAACAACCAATTTATTTACCCAACTACTCAACTCGAATTGTGTAGCTACTTGGCCTGAAGTGATTGCCAGGCGACAATGTTTTTGGGACCAAGATATCCACTTTATCCTCTTAGCCGAACAATTCCTTATTCACTTTATCTGCCTGCTCTCTGCGAAAGCACTTCCTCCGAACCTTTGAGGTGGTCAGCACTTTGAGGCACTTGTGGATCTCCTGGCTGATGACTTTTAAACGTGACTCCACTTTTGGCCTTTGAGGTTCTCTTTTTATTGCTTTGACATTGGGAGCAAAAAAAATGCTCCAAGTGATTAGCCAGCCAGAAGAGTTGGGTTTAGAGAACCGTTGAAGCTACGCATATTTTAAGTAGCAAAGTTTCTGGGGGCTAAAGAAAATTGTTGCCTCAACTACTATTTCCCATTTCGCAGGCTCACTACGAAGCAATAAAAAATACTAGTGGTGGGTGAAGGGCGGAGGGCGAAGCCAAGTAAATAAAAAATTATTGCAAAACTTTTCCATGCAATAAACGATGAAAGTAAGACCTTCTTCAAGAAGGCAGCAGAGCATGAAAATCGCAGTAAAAATAGTTACAGCGACGACAGTAAGAACAGGATCTCTCGCAAGAACATCATCTTTCAGTGGCATGTCTGCCTACAATGTAATGTCTCGGCTCCCCCAATTGTGTAATCAACGCAGGTGCCACCCCAACCAGATCTGCGAAGGGGGAGTGCTGCAGTGGCACATTCCAGGGATTTTAGGCGCAGTTAAGCGGCCTTCCTTCCTACAGTCCACCTCCACCTCCTTCCGCCCTTCCGCCCACTTCCCATAATGTTGAGGAGCGGACAACACTTTCGTTGGCATGGCACACACGCTTCCATAGTTGAGGCAGACGTGACAAGGGCACAATGTTGCACTGTACAGTGGGCATTGGAAGCCTTTTATAAGAAATGGTAATATTATTACAAATTAAAAAAAATAAATATTTTATATTATAATTAAATTTTAAATTGAATTTATGCTTCGAAAATATTGATCTTATTTTACTGTTTTTACTAACAATCATTTTGTAATTTTTGTTTATAAATAAGAATACAAATACCTAAGCTTCTAAAAACATACACCCAAAAAAAAACCGATATGAAAAGAAGATCGATTTTACATTATGTAATATCAATTTTAACTTGATATGGGCCAGTTAAATTTGATATGGTCGAAATGAGTATTTCATGTAAAAACGATATGGGTTTTGTATGACCAGAAATTTACATGCACATATCATTTTTACGGCGACATGTTTTTTTTTTTGTGTGGACAGACTTTTTGTTTGATTTTCGCATTAATTTCACAACAATTGATTAATAACTTTTTGATTTATTATGACTATTATTTCACTGCCAGCAAAACATACTAATATTGCACGTCAGGCGTATGAAATCAATCATTCCAATTGATTGTTGTACAAATTCAATTGGCGTTTATATGAGCAATCAAATGGCCATAAAGAAGCATTTGTTTTCGGCAAACAGTTATCGATTTACTTAATTGGGGACTGCTGTTCGCAGCCCATTGTCCATTGACTGGGGGGCAGTTATTAGAGAAGATGTTGCAGCTATCAAAATGCCATAAAAGCGAATGTAAAACTGAGCTGCCGTAAACTGCTCACAATGCGGCCGTATTCCTTGGATGCTGATGAAGAGGAAGCGGAATGTTGGCCAGTCAGTTAGGGGATGGGGAAAAGGGGCAAATCGAGCGAGCCGGCCTCAATTAGCCCTCAGTTTGATTAGAGGATGGGCGCAGAGCAGTTGGCCTAGTGGAAAAAATTTCCATTACACTTAGCATGCCGCACGGCCCATTCCCCCATTGCCTTCTCGTCTCCATTCTCCTTTCTCTTAGGGGTTCTTTCTTTTCATTAGCTAAGTGCCTGAGTGCGGGCATCCATTGAGCCTCCGAACAATATAATTTTTATTTGCCCCTCTGTTTTTCTAATTATCCATTGCGAGAGAGAGAGCCCCCTCTTATTCCGCCTTAAATTTTTCGGGCGTTGATCTATTTTATCTGTTCTCTCAAGTGGCATAAATCACACAGAACACTCGGGCACAGACACAATGGGATAATTAGATGTGAATTGAGACATTCAATTTAAATGGAACTGGATATAAGCGCATTTGGCGTAGGCCGATCTCTAGTAGAGAGATTCTCTACACAGAAAGAAAATTTTAGAGTTTAAGATCTATTCAACAAATAGAGGTAACAAAAGGTAATTATTAAGTTACATCCAGTGGCGGATCCAGGATTTTGTTGTGGGGGGTGATATCAGAACAATTTTTTTGTTGCATACTTTTTGAATACCAAAATTTCTTTCATTTTTCACCCGAGTGGGGAGTGATATATCACCCATATCACCCCCCGTGGATCCGCGCATGGTTACATCACTTATACACTCATAAACATTTCTTTCATTTTTTTATATAAAAACTGTAATTGCTGTTGAATATATAAAAAATAAATGAGAAATAAAAGATAAATTATTAACTAAAGTTTTTAAATAGTTTTTTTTTTCATGACCGTTGGATTTTGTTGGTAATTGCTTTACAATGCAACCAACAATAAGGGAGGGTTCTCAACTTAAGGAGATCATTTCCATTTCCTTCAATGACATAAATTTGCTCTAAGAGCACTCTTTCAACTGACATAAAGTACGTAATATTTATTATCATTCATCACCGCATAATACACACACAAATTGTCGCACAGACCAAAAAGGGGCATTATAAAAATATTACTGGCAAAGCGCAGCCTGGGGAAATTTCAAAATAATAGACAAACGTGACCAACGGATAACGAGGACAAACATGATTTTCACTTAAACGAAAACTTTTTGGCAAGGAATCCTTTAAAGACCAGGATATACGGAGTGAAAAAGAGAGGGAAGAAGGAGTGTTGACTCAGGGACATCTGTCAGAGGCAAGCAAAAGCGATTTTGCGGTTAGTCTGGTAAGCCACAGTGTTGTTGACCCCCTCAAAAACCCCTTCGACTGCACTTGACTCTGACCCTCCTCCACTTGCATTCCCTCTCCCTCTCTCACTCTCTCTCTCTCTCCCTTTCGCTTGCAGCTCACCGTCGCTGCTCATTAAAAACAACAAAGACGGTTGACTCCACCTGTCCCACGTAACTGAAGAGAGAGAAATTTATTATTATTATATTGGAAACCTTTTAAATAATTATCAAAAAGTATTTTAAAATTCTAAATTATCCACAGAATTTAAATAAAGAAATTATTAAATATCTATTGTTTTGACATGGTTATATTTCCCATTTTCAATATAGGTAACAAAAAAATTCTTTATAATTGTACAATAAAATTCTTTAAAGAAACTTCATCCTCCTAAAAGTCTTTTATAACATTACCCATTAAAATAAAATTATATTTTCAATTTTGGTTTGATATATAACCTATTTAATATTAAAATAAATCCCCCTGATATGTTCCCATAATTTTGTCCAGTGTATCATATTTGCTCAGTGCCATCAGAAGCTGGAGAGCCAAAGAGCTGCAGCATCAGCAGCCACGTAACTGAGACAGGAGCAGTCCACGTAATTGAATCACCCTCGAGAACATATTAAAACCATCCATGAAGAGCTCACAGCATTCCCCGCGAGTCCCTGACTGCTGGATGTTGGACTGTGGTTTGTCCTTCAGACAAAAATGACCGATACCAGGGACCAGGATTAAACTTCCAACTCTAGCTGGTTTGTTGTTATTTTTGGTTTTTGTTCTGAGTTGTGCAACTGAATGTCATTCGTTTTGCGATCCCATACGATTCATTCCATCATTCGTTGTGATTCAACTCGAGAGTGAAATTCTGTTTACCAAGTTAAGCAATTATGGCTAGTTAAGTGAATAATCTTTTTTGTAAAGAGAGATTAACACTAAGAGCATTGAACAGATTAAAAGCTGTCTTTATTCGTATAATTAAGGGATTAAACCAATCAAAAGTTCATATCATTGCATAAAAATAATAAATAAAACCGCATATATTTTCTTTACATATAGTAGAGTGTATAAATGCTTCGGTATTGATAAGGTTAATTCCCAACAGACCCCGACTTCCCCGCTTCCTTGAATTCTTTTTTTTTTTTTTTTGTTCCTGTGATTCAACATGATGTTGCTGGTGTGTTTCTGTTGTTGCTGTGCGTTGCTCACGTTGCCGCCGCTGCAGTTGAACCGAACAGGTTCAGAACGGCCAACTAAACAAAGAATAAGACGAGAATAAAGGAAAAATCACGACTGATAAATGAAATACTATATATATATATAGTATATAGTATATAGAGATACACTCAAGCACACGCATGTAATGTTTAAATTTAGATATATCTGCAAGTTCCCCGAACGTCGCGAGCACTTGGCCCGCTTATCATTTCGTCTGTGTCGTAAGTCTGCCTGCCAACTACTCTTGGCCCTGGACATGTGTTGGCCAAAAGAGCAGGGCAAGAAATAAAAGGAGGAATCGCAAAGAAGGAGCAAGAAGTGCAGCGCACTGCTGCAGCTCCTTCTGGCAACTTTTCGTTCTGTGTCATTCTAGATGCAGAAATTTGATGCCAGCTGCAACTTGTTAGGCTCCTATGTACTACCTCGCCCCGCCCTTTTTTTCGCCGCTTTCCTGATTTTATTTGCGCCTTTGACTGGCTTTAACTTACTGGTTTTGGGTTTCAGGAGCTCAGGAGCTCCTGCACTCTGCTGCAGTTTTGTAATTGCAGCCAAGTTTTCCCACATTAAGCTTGAGAAACAATGAAGAAGAAATGAAGTCCGATGAAGGGGAATCTGGGATTTCGCAAATCATGATTTGCTTTCGTCTCAATGCTTTTTGTTTGCCTTGGTTTTCTTCATTAAGGTAAAGGGTAATGCCGAGCTGAACTTTTTCCTTCAATCGGTGTGAACTTTTGAAGGGGAAAGCCAAGAGCAAAGACCTTTAAGATGTGCCAACAAAAGGGCTGACCTATGCTACAATTGGTTAAACAATTGACTTTTGTCCAAGGAATTTTTGTTTAAATTGGTTTTTCGATGAATAGCTCTTTGTAATCCTTAGGTTGTTTGAAAATCTTTCGAATGATGACAAGTAATGACAATTACTATCAATAAAATAAAAAAGAGAGAACGTTATGGTTGAGTACCTCGACTATTAGATATCCGTTACTCAGCCAAGTTAAGTGCGAGGGAGACGGAGATATGTATGCAGCTAAGCGACTGCTTGCACTGCTTGAATTTCATTATTTATTCATATATAATGGTCCGATTTTAAAAATTTCTTTTACATTTCGATAGCTATTAATAAACACAACAACATTTGTCTTTATACCTTTCCAAAATCTTTAAAGATGTGGGCGTCAGACAAACTCGGAAACTCTTCCTTCTACCTTCCTTTCCCCAAATACAATATACCCTTTTATTCTACGAGTAACGGGTATAAAAAGTACGAACTGTGGAATAATTTACTGGAAACGTAGCCTGTTTCTTGTAAAATAGACCTTAAATAAAACCTTTAAAAAAAAGAATACACGAAGAATTCAACTAAAAGGAGATTTAATCCATGAGCAAAACCTGCCATATCATCTTAAGCCTTCACACCTGAGACCTCACCTGAACAACAGCTTCTCTTCCATTATTTATTAACTCGCCATGAGGAGGTCTCAAACATTTCCCTCTTATTGTCCAGACACGAGTTTCAACTTAGTTTAACCCGAACCCACACACGGGCTGCGTTAAGGCAAACTAATCGCATTGGAAATCAATCTAGAATCGAAATCGATAACTCGACTATGCTGGCAAACACATTTGAATGTGATTCTCGAGCTGTAAATGTGCAATAATTTATTTAAATTCCCAAATGTGTGCTCTCGTAGACATTGTCATTAATATTTACTGGATTTGATTTTCTTAGCTGTATCTTTTGGGTCAAGCCATTAAGCCGAAGTCCAGCAGTGCTTCGCGTGGGCCGTGTCCAAAGATCTCTGGGAGGCTTGGAGAGTCGTTAACCGGCAGCCCAAGTCAGCCAGTCAGCCAGCCAGCCAATCAAGCAGGCAAACTAGTTTAGACAGACGGACTTCTTGGACCTCGGGTGGGGGAAGAAGGGAAGCAGTTGGGTTTGGAGGCCAGAGAAGGAGAAACTGTAACACGAAAAGTGGCTGAGTGACAAGTTTTCAAAGGCCTAGGCATACATATTGGATTGCATATTAAATATTTTTTGACATACCCTGAACGAAACTTTTAATTGGACCCTGTTTTGTTGTGCTTTCTTCTCCGTACAGATAGAGATATTCCTACGAAAGCGAATCTTGTCGAAAACAATGAATTGCATTCTATGAGTGTGCCTCGTTCTATGTACGTTTGTTTGCCCGACTGAACTGAAATTAACCTTGACGGTTTGGATTGAACCTATTGCGAAAATGTAAATAATTACTTGAACCACAGCGGTTTCTATTTATGGCTTTGTTTCTGGGACAGCAACCTTTTGGCCCCGGGCTGAACTTTGATTACTGGCAGATTTGTGTGCTGGAAAAGGCACGTTCCTCGTGCTTGGGAACTCTTTACGTTGTTTTCCCTGATATAGCTAATCAAATTTCTATGAGCCATATTTCCTCGGTTCCTCTTTTTGTGTGGCTGTCGTTGAAGCGAAACCCAATTATGTGTTCTTTTTTTTTGGCAAGTCGTAAATCTATCTGAATTTCATACATATGGATAAATACGGCATAAGCGGAAATTTGGTCTCTGGGGTAAATGAATAAATGATATCTTTCTACCCGATGTGTGCGATAAATATTTATGTGGCAATTTGGAGCACATTCCTCCGACAGCTCAACAACTTTACTGCCCCAGCTCGAAAACTCTGCTCCTCTCCGCCAAAGCAATGAGACATATGTGACACATGTCAATAACATCTTACCCCCACCGCAAACTCCACGCAGAGAAAAGAAATGTTATCAAAGTCTGCTCAATATTACTAGCTCATAACGAAGTCATAAAGTATTTCGCACTTTTTCTCTGAAATAGATAAAAAAAAAAGATTTTTTTTTACATATTTTATAATTTTTTTGCAAATACTGAAAACCATTTGCTATCGAATTCTAAGAATAATAAATAAGTCATTTTAAAAAAGTTTTTTTTTTCTTTAAAGAAAAGAATTCTAGTCCCTACACTTTACTTTATATTATTACCATTGAGAGGTTTTTTTTAAGAATTCCAATTTTCTATTTAGGCTTCACAATTATGTTTTAGTTTTACTGTTTATATATTTTTTTATCATTACTTTATTTTGTCAAAATTAAATAAAATGTTCCAGAGATTCCAGTGCCCTTACATATAGTAAATGTTAATATTTATACAATCGAAAAAATATTTTTAATACTGAATTACAAATTTCTTTAGCTTTGTTTTAAATTTAAATAATCATACGACTTAAGAAATCTCTTAAACAGCTAAATGCTAAGATATTTTCCCTCTGTGCACTCTCTCTATGTTGACTATCTCTGCCATGTGAAGTCGTCTTATCACGCTTGTGTGAAACTTATGCCCAACGATTTCAATTTCCATAGAATGAATCTCTACCCTAACACTTGTCCCATTCCTGTAGCCATTGATTGGCAGCTGGTATAACTTTAAAGAACCAGAGCTTGTTGTTGCTGTTACCTTTTCAAAATATGGGCATCCAGTAAGGAACCACAAGGCTTTCAACATAAGCTATAAAGCTTCTAAGCTGCTCAGCTTCAAAGGCTTAAAGCACTTTGATGAAAAAAAAACGGGGGGAAGAAAACAGAAGGGGTAAAATTAAGAGAGAAAAACTGTTGCAATGAGTTAAAAAAAAAATGTATGGGCACTTGAAACTATAGAAAGAGGCTTTCAGTAACCTTAAGTTGGCCCAGTTTGATGGACTTACCACTTGAGAATCTATTGAAAAGCAAGTTGCAAGCCCACATCCTTCGAACCGCAAAATAAGAGCCACTCTTAGTTTCCGTTCGGTTTTTCAGTTAATTTTTTTTACAACTTTAAAAGCGGCATTTCATGGGGGAATTTTTATGTACTTTCTTATGATTAGGCAGCATTTGACAGGCGTCCATGGAAACAGTGTCCACGGGGCTATTAAACTGTCAATCTTCGGCATCATCACTCACCCAACAATTACGACTCCCCGACCCTCCGAGACTTCCGTTCTCCGTACTTTAGTCTCCGTTTCACTTTTGTCTGTTTACTTAAAGCTTCAAATTACGCTTAAATTGTTTTTACGCCTCTTTTGCCTCGACCATTGAGCAAAGATCTATAAAAAGCATTTGACGCAATCTATACCTAAGGAATTGCATAGAAAATTATTTGGAGAGATCGCTCGAATAGGGTGTACTCTTCTCTGTAGGCTGTCATAGTGGAAAATAAAATTGTTTTAGGAAATTTATTATTATTATTATAGTAATCATTGGATTACCACATTTATACAATAGTATTTTAAATAATTATTTATGTGTCTTGGTTTTTTGTACTGCGATCCGTAAGTACCAGCAAATTCTTAAACCGATAACGATAAATATACTTTATCCCAAATATATAAAAACTATCTTTTACACAACTTTAGTTCTGCTACCTACCCGTTTACATCTATTATTCAGCCGCTCCTTAGTTTGCTTTTAAGAGCCCAAAAGAAAAGAAGGCCAGCATACTGTTCAACAATTTGGCACATCATTCTCTTTCAGACCAATTTTTAATGCTCTCACCCACTAAGGCTGTTGCCTTGGGCCATCTTCAGCAGATTCGAAGCATTGTCTGCTGGCCATCAATAATTTATGCATTCAACCATCAATCACTTTGAGCTGCTTTGCGTTAACCGAGAATTGAGAGAGACGTTGTCAAAGAAGGGGGACGTCAAAGGAGTGGGAGAAGGGGGTTTTTGGGGACTCCAAGTCCGAGCTAAGTAAAATCAGTCAAGTGTGGATGCCAAGGCGCAAATGGGTTTCGTTTCGGCCAGGATTGGTTTGATTTTCCTCCAACAAACACCGAAGACCCCTGCGAAGCGACAGACAACAAATGCGAGGGAGTCGAGCACATATATTTAAATGTATTTCGCATCACTTTACTTATTTTGTGTACAATTCTGGTAATTTTTTTTCTTGGTATTTGCCTTTGCTTTCTGCTGGCTGAGCAAAATTTCGCAGCCTTTGTTATGACCCAAAGACCGGAAGGGCAAAAGAGGAAAAACTTTTTTCCGCTGGTCCTCTGTAAATTTGCAAAATTGCTTCCTTATTTCCTTTTTGGCAAATAAACTGAAAGAATAACATTCCACTGCCCCAAAGTTCTGGATGCCCGCTCGCTTTTCCAATTCGCCAAAGACATTTCAAACAGCTGACGGTGCTGAAGCATTTGATTTATGCAAAGTTGTCGCCTAAATTGATTTGCAATTGCCAATTTCCTCAAAGAAAACTCATAATCAGCCTAGGCACGCCGGCAAAGGAAAAATCCCTCGCGGGAAAATGCTAACCAAACGCAACGACAGGGATTGCGTAAATGTTTCACATCGAGGCGTCAATGTGGCTCAAGATGTTAACAGATCTTTGCCGGCTGCCATCGCCATCGCCACCGCCACCCACTCCAATTTAAATTTTCAGTTTGCGAGAAGGCAAACAAGACGATGACAATGAGCTGCGAAGCAAAGTTCACGCCCCCGAGCGACGAACAAGTCGACAAACAATAAAAGTCATGTAAGAGGGCTGAGTTCACAAGTTCTGGGCCTTGAACTACCGCTTAATGGTTTTACAGCACTTCAATACGAGCCTGGATAAAATTATTTAGTCCCTTATAAAACTCACCTGAACTACAAGTTTAATTTTATTCAAAAATCTTAAAAAAATGTATTAGGATGCTAGCTAGATTTTTTATTAAAAATACTTTTAAAACGTATAACCTTATAAGACTCATCTAAAAGTTTAATTTTCTTCAAAAATCTTTTAAAAAATGTATTATTTTTATTTATTTAACTCCATATCATTTTTCATTGAGACCTCTTAAGTTTTAAAATTAAATTCCCATTCCATTTCAAACAACTCTTCTACTTCCAAACAAACCCTCTCAAAATAACACAAAAAACCATTTAAATTATATTGGGTTTCCTTACTGGTGTGCCAGGTTTTTTGAGACTTTTGGCTTCAGCATGGGGTGGCTTCATTTACATATGTACTTAACACGTGTCGGTTTCTTCTCGTCGGATTTTTTTTTATGGGGAGCCGAAATCTTTTGGGAAAACAGGGGGCAATTACTTAATGAAGAAACAAAAGCAGAAAAATGTTCTTGGGCCAAAATGCAAATACTGGCAGCAATACTTGTACAGCTTTATGCTGCTTAATATATTTATGCAGACAGTCGACAAATGAGACTAAGAGAGGGGAAGAAAGTGAAAGAATGAGCTTTTGTACTTAATCAAATTACAGCACTAATTAATTTCAATTGTTGCGGTAATGGAATTCTTGTGAGTCGGATGAACACAAGAAGCATCTTAAGAGGCGTTGGGGAAGATACTTTGGCTTTGGCATTAGGAGGGATGATTATATCTTAGAATGTTTCGCTAATGTTCCAGACAGGCATTTGAAGTTCATATGTGGTTGTATTTAAAACTTTTAAAACTGTAGCTATTTTCTCCCAAAATAAACATCTTCCTGTCACTTTTCTAATTGATTTCTAAATATTACACTGTTTGTCCTCACGTTTCTCTAACTCAGTGGTGATGATAATTAATGAATTATTTTATAATTGAAAGAAACTTGCATTTGATATTAGAGAAACACGAAAATGCACTTTATTTTGCCCACTTGATTCTGCCAAACAGCCCACTGTGGTTGCCGCTGCCAAGAGGCAGCACACCGTTGCAAGTTCATTACAAACAATTGATTTGGCAGAACGGCGTAAAACTTGGCACAGGTAAGAAAGACAGGGCCAACTCAGCGCCACCAATGTCTGGGAAATGGGGAAAGCCGGGTGAGAGGCGTGAGAAGGGGGAAAGTGGCGAAGAGTAGAAGCAGGAAACAGAAACCCACTCGGAGCGACAAAGTCTGCCCATGACCAACGCAATGTGGCTGCAACTCTAGACAAAAAGCCAAGTCAGCATTTGCGCCGCAGACGCGGTGGGCGGGGGGAGGAATGGAGGAATGGAGGTATGGAGGTCTGTGGCATTGGAAAGGAGCCAGGTGGGTGGCAAAAGGGGAGGGGCAGGCAGCAGGCAGCAGGCTGGCGGATAAATGAGGGCGAGATGTGATGACTGCTGGCGAGCATTAATAATGAAAATATTCAGGCAGCTGCTGCTGCGGCTGCCGTTGATTGAAACCGAAAGGGCAGCAGCCGAGGAATGGCAAGGAACTCCAAGGAAGTACACTTGAATAAACTCACTTAAATTCCAATGGAGATCTTTAAACTACAGAACACGGGTATATTAATCACAAACTTAAAACCTAACAGATTATAAATCAAATATAATCAAAATTTAAGAAAACTATTTAGCAAATATTTGTTTAAAGAGCAAGAACCAAGATCCCAATTCAAGGTTTTAAATAGGTACCTTTTTCGCTAGGGGAAGAAAGTAATGCAGATTAACAAAGAGAATGTATAAGGTAAAAATAACAAAGTCGCGGTCAAATCGATATGCGCATGGTACGCATATCGTTTTTACGGAAATCTCTCTCATGGAGATTCTCTGACTTAAAAAAAGAGAGGAAGAAGCAACTTAAATTAAGTGAGTGGGAGCGAGATGTACAAACTGTCTCAATTCGAAAGCGCTTTAAGTAACATGAGTGGGAAGGAGATAAACACATTTGAAATTCGAACTGGCCTGTTGTTTTAATTTCGAGCATATCGAATTAAGGTGATCGCATATCAAGTCAACCTTAAATCGATCATCGTTTCATATCAAGTTTTTTTTTGGTGTGAGGTAATTTAGATTGTATTAAAAAATGTTGCTAATTATATATTAACAATTTAAAACAGAAATAATTCATACAAACGTTTAAAGTGTATTATCTTTGTGGGAAGGAGTGGGAAGGAGATAAACACATTTGAAATTCGAACTGGCCTGTTGTTTTAATTTCGAGCATATCGAATTAAGGTGATCGCATATCAAGTCAACCTCAAATCGATCATCGTTTCATATCAAGTTTTTTTTTTGTTTTAAAGTAATTTAGATTGTATTAAAAAATGTTGCTAATTATATATTAACAATTTAAAATAGAAATAATTCATACAAACGTTTAAAGTGTAATATCTTTATTTGAACTTCAAAAAATCTCTATACCAAGATGGATTTCGATTAAAAAAGGTTTTTCGATGTGTAAAAGAGTGGCAAGTGGGTGGGAAATCTTTTGAAAAAGGATTAACATTAAATATGCATATGTATGTTTGTGCCTTGGTGTTTGTACACGGTCCAGCGAGTGTGTGTGTGTGCGGGTGAAAAGTTGCTCGTTGGGTTGAGTAATGTGCGCACATAATGAGTAACAAAGCGCCCTAATGAAGTACTCAAAGCCTTCGAGCAGAAGCCAACTTTCAAGCTCCTGGATATAAAGTTCGCTAAGTGTCAGAGGGGCGAATGGATTTTGCCCAGACCCTGGAGAACTTAAACTTTAAAAGTTTCATAAATGCTCAACTAGAAATAAGAAAATTGAGGCCAATCGCCAAATCGGATGTGGCGAACCACTAATAAAAACTTATTCGGCGAAATATCGTTGAAAAATAAACAAGCTGTCAAAAGATTAAACCATTCGCACAATAGCATTAACGTAAACAATGCAAAACTCAAAGTTCAACAATCTTAGATATAAATTCCTTGTGGTCATTTTCATTCCGGCTGAAAAATTTTCATTCATTTTAGTTTATTAGTTTAAGATTTTTTCCTGCGGAATTAAATTGCTTGCAGATTTATTTTTTAGGCAAACTTTAATTTTAGTTTTTCCTTCCCTTTACGTTTACAAATATTCTGACTTTTTGGCCAGGTTTAAACAGCTGCCGGCAGCTTGAAGAATGTTTCTATTAAATAAATCAAATCAGAATTTCAGCAATGATTTCATTTATCAGCTAAAACGTAAAAAATTCATTCCACTGTATGCATATTTTAATATAAATAAAGAGCTTTCGTTTAATACTTATTTCAGATGAAATGCCGAAATAAAAAAAACCAAAGAACGGATTTAATGCGATAAATACAAAATAATATTCTGGCTAACAAAAAATGTGAGACAAGTTTATTTGTATACAAAAATAGATACAATTGAATTTAATTCAGTGCACTTAAACTGATTTGATTTGCCCTCGCTGAAGCTGAAGCTGATGACACCGCGACGTCTACAAACGTATACGTAATATGTGGCAAGCGAAACGCAATCTTGCGGTTATTTTTTCTTGCCCTTTTTATTGAGGCAATCACGAGCATAATAAAAGTAATGATAATAATAACAATAAAGAAGCCAAGAGTAGTTCGCAATCGCAATAACAATTGGTAATGATGACAACAATGTGTAGTACTTAATAAATTTAATGCGTCCCGATTTAGCTCACAATTAGGCGGAAGATTTTTGGTCAATTTAATCCATGATGACCTCCGCCTGCGGTTGGGGAGCCATTTGAGCGAATTAACACGGTTGGTTTAATTCGATTTATGGGTGTATGTTATTATTACCTGGAAATAAAGGACATTTCTTCGTTAGTAATTGTGAATTAATTAATGTAATGTAAGACGAAATTACAACGAACTTATTGATGAGTGCTTCTAATTTCGCTTTAATATTATTGACATTATAGTTAAGTTTTAAATTGTATTATTTTTAAGTAGAAAACCATCTTATTCATAAATTTATTAGTATTTTATTGCATTTATAAATAATAATAATATTATATATATATTATATTAATAAATATTATTATATATTAATGTTTCATTATTTCTTTATATTAAATAATAATAATAATATATATTATTTTTTAATATTATTATTTCATTACATGAATAAATAATAAAAAATATTATTATTTCATTACATGAATAAATAATAATAAATAATTAAGATTTAAATTTGATAACCTCCAGACTTTGACAGGGCAATTTCGATTTCAATTGCATTTCGGCCCAGGAGAACTGAGCCGCATGGGGAATGCTGGAAGGAGACATATTGGCTAACCCGATCCCGAACCCCGTGCCACCAATAAATCGCTGGTGAACGACAGCCGCTAGATAGTCTGCCCGTACAGTCGACACCCCCATGGAATCGCCCACCTAAGCCTGCTGAAATTTATTATAAAATTCAATCTTTTTTTTTCAGCCAGCTTAGAAGGGGCAAGAACTTTCTCGCCCAAGTGTCGAAAGCGGCTGCGATAAGAAGAATAGCGAAGAAAACATGGCAAAAGGTATTTAAATCGTTTTTAATGGAAAAATATGCAAAGCAGCCGCGCGGCGGAGTCGTAAGCCGCTGGAGAGGCTGAGCAGGATACCAGACAAATCTCTGCCGACTGCCCAGCCACCTCCTTCATTAAAATTCCAAGCATTTTCACTTTGCACAAAACACACGGCTGATGAGGGGCGGAAAAAGGGGGGCAACAGTTGGGGGGAGTGAGGTAGAGACAGAGAGAGCTGGGAGGGAAATGCTGACTGACACACTTTAAAACAATATTCTGGCCCGGCATCGCTTCCTTTAGAATCCAGAAAACCCGCCCCGGGAGCCTGGTCACATCCTTGTCATCCCAAAGTGCACGCAGGACATATGACAAACTTGACGTAGCATGTCAAAAGATTTGAAGCCAATTTGTCAGACGAAGTAGGAGACAAAATGGGATGAAGTCGGAAGCATATAGCTGGATGTTAGAGAGTGCCAACGTATTGCAGAAGAGTTTTACAGTCTCGAAAAACAAAAAAGAAAATCACAAGAAGAAAAGGAAATGTAATTCAATGCAGAGGCCAGCAATATTTTAGTTTTAAATCTTTTTTGCATATGTTTCCAAGTTTTGGTAACTTGCGTATAAACTGAAAATCATCTAAGCGTTATGATTTTAGTTCAATCAAGCTAAAAGCTTATGAAGTTAAACAAATAGTTGGCTTTAGCGCAATACAAATATTTAGATTTGTATTGTTTATTTAGCTGATTTTTTTTAGATAACAAGAGAATACTTTATTCACCTAAAAAAGCAAACAGTCCATACATTAATAAAACATAACTCATAACCAAAAAAAATTACTTTTAGACGGAAGGATTATATGCTTATATATTATATGATTATATTATAAGCAAATACAAATACTATTTTTCCAAGTGTTACAATAATTTTTCAAAGTTGTATTATCTTCTTAAAATGGAATACTTAAGCAAAATAATGTTAAATACAACCTTAAACATTATTTAAGCCTACTTTAAACCATTTATCGATGTGGTATTTGCCGTTCAAGAATACAAAGAAAAACCAATAAAATCAATAGAACCTAATGTTTTTGCCCAATTATAATCAAAGCTTATTAATTTTAAATAAATATATTGTCAGAGCTAAACAAAATTATTATGATAATTATCTATTCGAATGAAATATTTTTGCCATATTTAGTTTGCTGAAACTTTAACGTGTCCACTTAAATTTAATTGTTGCATTAATAGAATGATTATTATGCAATATTTTGGTGTTCTAATTGGATGGAAAGCCCACGAGATATTTCATTTAATTTACGCATTGTAAATACAAATTCTGATATAATATTGTCTCTCTAATTGGGCATCCTCGGAGGATGGGTGCTGTGTGCGTTATGTTGTGCATACCAAATGCATATTTAAACTGATTAAATTAGTTCGAGCGTTGCCATAATGAATGTGAGCCATGCACACACGTTCAGGACCCCGAACAACTTCTAAAGTGCCACTAAAAAGTGCTGGAGAGATAGACAGTTGACGGCGGAGGAGTGGGATCTAAGCCAACTCTCGACAGGAGGGTCTCGTGCTTGTTTGCTCCGAGGACGCGGGACGCGGAAGGCAAAGCTTTGCACTACTATAAAATTAAGATTAAAAGCTCCAGCTGTAAATGAGTATAAAGCCAGTCTTTGGCGCCCCTTAAACGGGGATTCTGTATTTGTTTAAGGTGAGCATTTGTGTGTCTGTTTGTGAAAGGCTGCTCTTCGTGAAGCACAGAAAAAGATACACACAAAAAAAAGGGGGTGGGACGTCAACGACAAATAGAAACACGCAAACAGAAGCGACATCCCCTCTAACTTCTGCTTATTTCTGTCCCTTTATATTCTCCCTTGGATTAGCTAGCTGCGAATTCTTTTGTGGCTGCGAGGAAATTAAAAATTTTTCACTTCAAACACACAACAAAAGCCGGCAAATTGAAACAAAGCTTCATTTTAATTTCCTAGAAAGTACAAGAGTGAAAAAAAATATTATTTCCACTAAAACAAAACTAGAGCAACCACAAAAGTGTAAGGAAATGGGGGCAGAAAACTGGGAAATGAGGCTGTCTATCAACAAATCCTAAAGTGAAACCGAAACCTGTCAAGGGTCAGTACTTTTGCTGATATGAAACACTTATTTAGTTTTATATTCTTTTTAATATTCCCATATGTTATGTATTAATTTTAAACTGTTGTTATCAGTTCGTAAAAAACCTGGGTTTTATAGTCAAGGGCGTTTAAAAATGTTCAGAGAACTGATTATAATCCTATAATCTTTTGAAACTATTTGGTTTTATTTTTTCAGACAAAAGTAAAAGTATAGGTACATATGTGTAAATTTGATTATTTTTTTGTTTTTATAGAAAGGATATTTTTTTTATGATCAAACCCCAATATTCAGGACTAAGTGAAAAAATTATGCGGGTGCCTGCAGAACTAAAACGACGAAAATTGTAGCTATTTCCTTTCAGTTTTTGCCTTGTAGAGAAAAATGATTAACAAAGATTGATGAAAAGTAAAGGGATTGGCTCGGGTGGTTGGCCTCCTTTTTTTTTGGGATTTGGTGGTGACTTTTGTGACTTTAAAAAGAGGGTTGGGTTGCAAGCGAAAAAGAGCACTCCAGAAATGTGGCGCTGAAAAGGTTTCATCTGTGGTAGATCAACAGACAAATAGAATATGAAAAAATATATGAAATGGAAAAATAACTGAAAAGAATGATTGAAAAATTGCATTGCATTGAAAAAAAAAACAACTTTTTATAGAACATATTCAATTATTTAATTTTTTCATTTTATTGCTTTGTTACATATCCGATGAGCTTTTCGATGGCCCGCCAAACCATAAGGTTACATATCATTTATGAATTGTTTTTCTCCTGCGCCTCTGGAATGCCATAGTTGTCAATCATTTGTCAATTAAGCACTCTATCAATCCGCATGTCTGAGCCGCATTCCATGTTGTTTGTTTATGCAGCCAATCGCGGCCCATGTAATATATCTCTGATATATATTTCATGCCTACAATATACATTTATTAAAGTGTGTGTTTTTTACGTTTTATCCCGAGCATAAATTGAAATTCTGTCAGCATCGGGATGTCGATATTGTGGATAGGGACGGCGGAAATGATCCGTCTCTTTCACTCCGCTTTCATTAAATTGAAAAATTGTTCGCCAGGGCGCAAATTACACAAATCATCAACGGCATGGCACTGGAAATATTGTGGAAATGAATTGCAACTTTGCGCTGCTTTATTGTTTTATCCCTTCACGTTTATTTTTTGAAGTATTTATTGCTTTATTATTTTTAACAATTAAGGCAATTCAGAAAAAGTGGAAATTCAATCACAAAAAAATGTTGAGCCCCAGCAGTTTTTATGGCAACGGCAGTAGTAATTAATTAAGGGTCAAACAAAAGAATTTGATTGATGGGAGATCCTGTCACTGATTTCTGATTTGAAGGTGTCTATAGCAGGTATTAACACACATTTATGTAATTCAATAAATCTCACCATTTGATGGAGTTAATTTTAAATATAAGTTAGAATAAATAAAATTTTAATTTGCAGCGCTTTCATTTCATTATCATTACTAGACTTATTTCCATCAAAGCAGCTTTCCGCGGAAAATAACTTTACTTTCACCGAGCATTTATGTCCCCTCGGCCCCTTTTCTAATCTAGTTCAAGTTTGGCCTGCACAAAATACTTAATTTCCTAGTTATAAGGAAGGGAGACAGAAAATGAAAAACTTTTGCTAATCATTCAACCCGAAGCGATCTCTCACCCCCCAGTGGCTGACAAAACGTGGCTGGAAACAGTCTCCGCCAAAAGTTTGCACATTAAAATTGGCGCTAAAACTAACAAACTTTGTCAGCGAGCAAGAGAAACAAACTCCCTCTCTCTCTCTCACACATTCCACTTTTCTCCTTAGGCAACCCATAACGCGCTTGCAAACTTATCCAAATGAACTATGGCAAAACCTAGAGAAAAGGATATGATTTGGCGTAGGAATTTAGCTGAATTATAAGGCAAAATATTTTAATTGGTTTAATTTCTGTTGCAGCTTAAGCTCGTTCTCCCTTGTTTGGGTCTCAGCTTTCCTGAAATATTTTGTAGGCCCTAATTGTATTGGGGCTAGAAGCTGCTTTCTTAATTAAATAGTTAGCAGCTCCCACACATTAGCAAATTTGCATGAAAATTTAATTAAAATAGTCTTTATCTGCACGTTGAAAAATGATTCTGGACAGAAAAATCAGCTAAATTGAACTATCAGTTATATTGGTTCAAATTTATAGGTGTAGAAGAAGTCTAGTGATATATTATCAACAGAATAATGCAAAATATTAAATATAATATTTTTAATTATTTTAGAAATAACTAATTTTGGTTTGTAATGTCTATTGTAATATTATACCAATTAGTACATACAGATAGAAACATAAAAAAAACTTAAAGATCGGGTAATCCAGAAATATTCGTTAAAAAAAAACGAACAAATTTTGTTAGAACCCATACTCATCATTCAATATTTTTTAGGGGTTGTCTTGCAGCAATTAATGCGAGAAGGTCTCATATTTCATGCCTCGCTTGTCTCGGTTTGATTCCGTCTCGTTCCGCTGATAAGGAATCTGCCCAACCATCTAACATCCACTGGAGAGCCCTCCACCGATTCTCCCTCAATTGATGGGACAAAGCCATAAATTAGAGAACAAAGTTGCGACGCATCAACGAGCATGTGAAACATGTTTCGACGAGGAGAAGTTATCATCGATGGCAATTGCAACATGTATCTATGGATGCCATGCACTGTGATTAACCGGGGGCTAGAAACTGGGCGGTGTGGAAGGAAGCAGTTACTCCAAATGGATCGGGCGAAACAAAAGATGGAAAATCGGTGGGAGGGGTCGAGGGAGGGTCGAGGGGGGGTTGAAACAATTTTGCAAAGCGTCGAGAGCGCTTTATAATAACAGACGCAGCAGCGGCAGCAGCAACAGCAGTCGGGCAAACAAAGGAAGAGGAACAAATTACAGCACAAAACCAGCAGTGGCAACAACAAAAACGGCCCGACGAGTGCGCCAAAGGTAGACAAATATGCTAAAACCAAAAAAAAAACACAGAAAAAAGAGAAAATTCCAGGAAGCTGTACTCAAAGGGGTACGAGTACTGCGCTTGATACCCTCTATGGTAACAATATATTTTTTGGAATATCATAGGGGTTTTTAGGATTATGGATCTCTATTTATTTTTTTTTAATTAACCTTTAATCTTGGAATCTTTTTTTTAAAAAAAACAACTTTTAGGATTTCAGAGTTTCTGTATGGTGGTTGCAATTTATAATAGGGTTTCCCTTTCGTAATGATTTTTTTTCAAATTATTCTTTAATCTTGTAATTTTTTTTTTTAATTACTTTTAAGATTTTAGAGTTTCTGTTCGATGGTTGTAATTTATAATAGGGTTTCTCTTTTATAATGATTTTATTTTTAAACTGACATTAAAAGAGATTCTTAATATTTTAATTGATTTTCTGATAACTACGACTGACAATAGTTAAGTAAACAAAATTCTACAATATTATAAAAGAATTCAAAAATGATACTTAAGTCAAAATAAAATCCGAATGAGATCCTAAAAGAACACATCTGTGAAAATGCATTGTTGGACCGTTAATCCAGTTTCGCTTGTAATCCTTAGTTCATTTTGACCAAATGTTGTTCGCGGAAACTGAGAGGCATCAGACTGTTATTAATACAACTAATTGAGAACCTACCACAACGCGATGCGGAGACGGACATGCCGCGGTGCAAATGGGAAAAAGCGGACAAACGACAGCTTGCAATTACATCCGAGACCCCTTTTTGCCACCCGCCCCTGTTGGACCACCCGCTACACCACCCACTGCCCCACTGCACACACACACAGGACAAAGTGCACTTCAAACAAAACGTCGCCCACATGGAAGCGTGCGATTTGCCGCAATTGCGTATCATTAATTTGCGTTTTGCCTGCCACCTCCCTTCTCACTTTTACCCTTTTCTATCCACTCTGTCCATAATACCGCCTGTCGTCGTTCGGTCAAATTACTTTGTAAAATGTTTCATGGATGCTACGCGAAGAGCAGAAACCAAACACCTGGGGATAACAAAAAAAATATTTCCAAAAATTTAGAGTTTTTCGATAAATTGTTTTTAGCAAAAATTGGTTGTTAATTAATTCATTTAAATGAGTATGGTCTCAATTTTCTCTAAACGAAAAAAGATATAATAATAATAGAAACTTAATCCTATATAACACCAACTTTTTTTTTTTTAATAATAAATTTAAGTTTTTTATTAAAAAAAGTACATATATTCCAAAATCCGAATTAATGAAAATTAAAAAATGGGCTGTTAATAAATTAATTTAAATTTTCAATTTTCTCTAAACGAAAAAATGTTTAATAATAATAGAAACTTAATCCGAGTTAACACAAATTTTTTTTGATTAAAATAAATTAAATGTTGCATATAAAAAAGTTATATATTCCAAAGTCAGAAATAATGATAATGACTTTTCCGTAATGACTTATTATTTGTAATATAATGAAAAGCAAGTCTTTGTAAACAGACTTTAAATGCATTTTCGCTTTGCATGGTTTTTTAAGTAATAAAACTTGTGCAATATTTTTTAAAACTATTATAATATGTGCCCAATAATAATCCAAGTTCATGCTGACAATAAAATATGGAATGCACACGTTCGCGGTTTGCAAAATCGTTTGCCGTATAAACCATGGAAAAGAGCCAGCTGGGTCTATGGGTGAAGGATTGGTTTGGCTTTGCGGTTTTGCTGTTACACGAGTATAACATTTACTACTTACGCTGCACCCACACATCCCAGTCACACAGTCACACATCCCACCGTCATCCAAATGCCCCCCTTCTACTGTCTGTAAGCAAATCCGTAGTGCCGTTCTAATGCATTTTCAATATTCTAACGATGCCACAGTAAACTGGCCAGCAACACATCAACATCGAGTGCTGACCATATAGAGAGATTATACGAGAGACCCTTGTTGTTGATGCTGTTGCTGTTTTAGAGTTTAACTGCTTTCGAAGAGCTTTTAGCATTATGTTCGCCTACGGATTTTTCGTTGTACTGAAATCGAATTATTGGCTTGTTACGTAAGTTACAATTTTTATGAAATTATAACAGTTTATATGGTTACAATTTAACAGATTATTTAAAGGTTTTACAATTTATTACAGATTTTTAAAAAGTCTTTTTAATAAGTCTGTTCAACTCTCAAGCTCGAAAAATCGACATTCCACTCAGCTCATCTTGTTTTCAGGCCCCATATTTTTTAAGCTGCTTCTCATTTCAATTGAATGCGAAAAATATTTGACCTCAAGTAAGCCACTTTGGCTGTATTTCCCTCTCTCGGCACCAGGCAATTATAAAATATATTTTCATTATGTAAAAAAATAATTATGCCGAAAGTATGCACTGAGTGGAGATGGAAAAAAGGGTGGGGGATGAAAAAAAAACGGGGCACAAATGGCGAGGTCCACTCGAGATGCTCGTTGAGTTTGTAGCTTTTCGTACAATTATTTCATGCTCATTGCTAATTAAAACTAAATTGAGTGCACTCTGTGGGTGGGTAAATGAGTGTGCAAATGGAAAAAGTAAGTTCACATTTGACAAACATTCGGATTATTAACCATTTAAATTTGAAATAGGCGAACAACAACTATTCTAGGAACTTGTTGAGGAGTCAACTATAACAACGTGTGAGTAAGAGTTCGCTTAATTTAAATCGTGCTTATTAAACTCACGAATTACGGAAAAAATTCATATTTTTATCGCCAAATAAGTAAATTGTGGAAAAAAAATTAATTTGAAAAGTTTTTCTGCATCGCAAGTTTACCATTTTGGAAAAACAATACTGTTTAATCTCACCGTTTTTTGAATGACTATTTAAGTGCCAACTCATTTCGTGAGCACAATGCATTTTTAATTGCCATCTAATTATTTGCAATTCTTCAATTGACATTTTTCAGTACTTGTGAATGAAATGGAAAATTTAATAAAGAAAACTAGGGTGGATGACAAAAAATTCTGCTAATGAAAAATGGGGGAAAATCCCCTTGATGAATTAAATGGCAATTGATAGCAAACTCGTGAGTTTAGTTCCTGGCTGAATGTCAAGTCATCGTTGATGATGATGACAACAAAACATATGCGCTGGCCAACTGTCCTGCCCATGACCATATTGGGCACTTCGTCTAGACCCCCTGGCGATGTTGGTGTCTTTGTTCGACGAACCGAACCAAACCTATCCGATCTGAACCGGTTCCAGTTCTTAGACCCACACGGAAAGAAACGATGTGATATGATTCCTTTCACTTCGTTTAGAATAATGTTTTGTTTTTGCTTTTGGTGTGTGTCTTTGCTAATTGTGTGTATTTGTTGTTGTGAAAGTAACTATTTAAATGGTAAAATTGACAATTTTTGTGGTTGGGGACTGTTTGATAATTATAACAGTTGATTTCACCAAGTTTTGTTTTGTGTGTACCAAGTTATAACATGGAATTCTGAAGCTTACAGTAATAACAATTAAAAACAAAGCTTCTAAAATTTCACTTCAATTTGAAAATTAACTAAAATTGAAAAAATTATGTATTATTTTAACTTATTTTAAAAATTAAAAAAAATATCAAATTTAATTTAATTTTGTACATCATAACAGTTGTTCAAGAAAAGACTATTACGATACTACAATCCTGTGAACAGTTATACAGTTCTCAGGACTTCTGGGGTGGGTCCTAGATTTTTTCTTGTGCATCCCCATCTCGGTGGTGCGTCATTCGGGGCCAGACGGACCATAAATGTGCTTTGCAGCCAGCAGAAATACAATAAAGACAGCACACAGCAGCTCGCCTGCATTGAGCGGCAACAATAAATTGTACAATAAATCAATATAGAAAAAACGTCTTGCATAAAAAATTCGCAAAATGGGAAAAAGGAAAAGCGGGAGAGTCTCGTGTGAAAAAGAAACCCCTGAATGGGTTTTCCACATAATTGTTCTGCAACAAATTACTGGCTTAACCGAATTTCCAGACTCAATTATGCAGGGGGAAAAATGTGTGTATATAAATGTACATATAAAAAAGGGGAGTCCTGAAAACTTTAAAGGTTGCCCACCAGATTTTTTTTCGGGATTTCCAACCACGCTTGTTTCCCTTTTCCTCTTCGCAAGCCGGCCGGCTTGTCCAGTTTGTTTTGGGCCCCGTTTGCTTTGCTTTTGGCCAACTTGCTTACTTGTTTGTTGGCCCCGCCAAAGGCAAATTGTTTCTTTCTGGCTTTGGATTTTCGTTTTTTCTTTGGATCTTTAAGCAGGTGCTACCAGTGTGTGTGTGTGTGTGTGTGTGCGTGTCTGTGTGTTTGTAACTCACCTTACAAACTTGTTTGTTTCTATTGTTGTTGGTGTTACCTAATCGTCTGCGGACAGGTTATCGTTTGCTCTTGAACTTGAGGCGAGCAAACAAACAAACTTAATGTGGAACTTGAACGGACCCGACTGAGATGTATACGACAGCCAAAAAAAAATTGGTCTAAAGGTGAATTGGAACTTTGTGCGTTGACAGATGGCGATGATGGATGGCTTCCCACCGTTCTATACCGATTGGTAGTCCTAATCTGATTAATAATTTTAAAGAAAATAGTACAAGCACGGCTCAAAACTCACATTAAAAACATTATTTAAATTTTTAAAAAATTCTATTTAATAACAAAAAGTTTTCTGTTCATAATAAATCATATGTTGAATAGCTACATTTAAGATACGATTTTTAAAAAGTACTTTACTTGTTAAACTTCATAGAATAAGTTAAAAACAAGTAGTATAAAGAAGCACTACTACTTACAGTCCTTCATTTGAATTATAGATTACAGATTATCGGTTAATAATAATCAAATAATTAACCTTTGGAACCTTAATTACAAAAGCTAATCAATGATAGATTTTGTAACTTAGTAACAAACCAGCAATCTACGAAAAAATCTGTGCTTTAACATTTAATAAATAAAAAAAAAAATTATAATCAATATATGAATGAATGATACATTATCACTTTTATAATTCAGACTTCTATGAACTACTGATCTATGAGAACAGACCTCGCATAAACCGAGCAAGAGTTGCATTCATGAATATATCGCTAGTGCCAATCGGTGCGCTTTCATCGCATCTTCTGCTAGCCGTTCGTGAACACAAATGAGGCGTGCCACTCCCACTTTCCCTTCCGGTCTTTCCCCTTTTCCCCCCTTCGACCGTTTAACGCGGACAGCAATTATTAAAACAGAGCCATTGGCGACATGATAAACGATTTCCGCAATATTTCCGCCAGACCTGGATACCAAAAGGCGGCAAAGGCAAAAGGGAGGGTTGCAAGCACGGCCTTCACCACTCCCTCCCCCTGTGCAACACCACGCACCACCCTTTTGACCCGCGGGGGCGGAACGCTTACTGCGAAACACTTCAGTTGGCTACACAAATTTGTGCACGGGTCGCAAATTGTCACTGCATCGCAAATGTGTTGAACTGTTGACCGGGTCAGGTCAGGTTCCAAAATGAGATACGATTCGAAGAAAGCTATCTTATATTCCTTCATCATAAAAAATAACGGTATTTTAAAGAAAGAAATATATTTAGAAAACTTCATATAATGTAATGCAATTAAATAATTATGTAATATTATACTTATTTTAAAGAAAATAGGTAGTCAAATTAAAACACCTTTCAACGAAGTTAAAAATTAGAATTTTAAAATATAAAGTATCAAATTTTGTCACGGAAAAAAGTTTATTTGCCAAAATATTTTAATCTAACGATAAAATAAATTTCAAATTATTAAAAACAGGAAATTCAAAGAGAATCCTATTGAAGCAATACAATTCTTATCGAATTTTGCAAGATAAAATCCCCATTAAATAAAGCATAAAGCCACGTCTATTTATCTGGATTAACTATATGCAAATTGTTTTAATTATGCGATTTGTTAGGCGGCAAGTGAACGACCTTGGAAATACAACACAAATGGAAAAGTATATTGTCGTAGTGTTGTTGTAAATAACTTGACTTCGATTAAGTATATTTAAATTTATTAAAATACATTTCACCGAAAGGATTTAAGAATTCCGTCTCTGAAAGCGAAAGATTGTATCTTCTAAAAGATACAATTACAGAGCTTGAAGGCGAAACAAGTGAATGATCTTAATAAATGAATAATTCCCGTCACTGTCTAACTTTGTCATTCATTTCATACCCTGCGATGTCTTGTTGGGATTGTCAGACAGACAATTTATTTGATTGATTTCGGTGCCTTCTGTGCATTTTGCTCGTTTAAATTGTGACAAAGTTCTGGCGTCGCATCGCCTCAAATGAGGAAATGCTTACTTTAATTTTATTTACTTTTACGCGTCCCTCGTTATCTGTATCTTAACGAGATAGAGAGGGCGGAGCGGTAGCCTTTGTGCGGAGACTTTTGGACCCTCGGGTCATGGATCATGTGCATGCATAATGCGCGCCAAGTCAAGAAGTCCATTGTATGTACATAATTTATTTAAATTTATTTGTTGTTGCTGTGCAAATTTTCCATGGCAATAAGTATTTTATTTTGTATCTACATCAGAGGCGGACAATAAATTCCATCTATGTATACTATGTTTTGCAAGAAAGAAGTAAAATTTTCAACCCATGCTTTTGTGACAATTTAAAAAATAAAATGTATTTATATACTTGATCTTTCTAATATTCCAAATTAATCTCGCCTACAAGTTATTCCAAAAGTAGGTTTCTAACTCTGAATTTGTATATGGGCACTTCCATGAAAAGCTCCACCAAGGCAAAAACCTGTAAACTTCAATAAAACATATTTCCACATGATCTTGCATCGATGTTAGTTTATAATTAGTTCGATCCTCAACTAAACTAAAAAATGTGTTAATAAATCCTATAGGACTGCTTATATGTGACATTTTTTTGTACTGAATACCTTATTTACATGTTAAACTATTAAGTTAAAAGCAAAACAGTCAGCAATTGAGTGCTAGTGGTAAAACAAATCCACTTTATAAAAAGGTGAGAAAAAATGTCCCGAGCGAATGTGTTTCAAACTGCATACAAAAAAAACTGCAAACAATTTTTGAGTGAAACCAAAACCATTTCAAAACGACATGATTGGACAACCTTCTAAAAAAAATCACATTCAAATATTCCATAAGAATTCGCGAATATCTGGTTTTGAATGTACTTCCTTAAAATACACTTCCATTTTTGTCCCGAGCGAATACGGCAGATTTTTAACGATATCTTCAAAACTAAAAGTGTTACAAAATCAAGATTTTTATACAAAATAGAGCTTTAAAATGTAAATCGATTTTTTATTCAATTTTTTTTCATCTTAAAAGATGTGAAAAATTCCTGAGCGACAATATGAAATTGCCCATATCCTACTTTAAGGTTATTCTTTATAAATAAATGACATTTTAAATCCATCAGAGCGTCACTGCTTCGATTAATAATAAATTTTGTAATACATTTTTATTTTTAAATAAAAAAAACTCGTTTAAGAAAATCTGCACTGATTGTTAAAAAAAAATTTACATTGAAAAAATGGCTTATCCATCCTATTTAAATATGTATTTCAAAGCCCCTTTCAGCTAGAAACTTAACTCGTTTTCCTTTTTACGATTATCCTCGGTTTCTGCATCTTTCCATGAAGCACAAATATTTTTATTCAATTCTTGTTGCGTGAAAATTCCACGCAAATCCGCAAAAAAAAAAAGGCGACAAAAATATTTTTGCATATACACTTGTTTTTGTTTCTATTTTCCATTTGTTTTGCGGCATTTTTGCCAGCGAGGAAACCAAGGAATTTGCATAACAAAGTGAACGAAGGCTCGCGGGGGGTAGGGGTGACATACAGACACACAAACAAAAAAAAAAGCAAAACAAATATTAAAAAAAAAAAACAGAGAGACAAAGAGGCTGCCGACGGAGAGCAGTTGTTATTTTTGGCACAGCCCGAGGGTGGGGAGGGGGTGGGGTGAGGACAGAGTGGGGAGAGTGGGGGACATGTTTACTTAGGACAGGTTAATGCACCGCAGATTAACAACAATTAAGATGCGAGAGAGCGAGAGGCGCGAGGCGCCGAGAGCAAGGAGAGACCAAAGGCCAGAGATGTCTGGGGGCCAGAGGGAGATAGCACACGTACCTTTTTCGGGAAGGGGGCGCAAAGTGTAAGCGGGGGACTCCTGTTGCTCCTGCCACTGGATTTTCCTATAGCCGCTGCTGCTGCTGCGACTATTGATGCGACCGCTGCTGTTGTTGCTGCTGCATCTTTCCACCGCGACCAACAACAACAGCAACAACACCCACGAATTCACTGTCGCCGGCATTTTGCCGCTGGCCGCTCTCCTCGCACACACTGCTCTCCCTGTTGTTGTTGTTGTTGCTGCTGTTATTTCAGCCTTCCGTTTTATTTTCCTTTTACACAAAAACACAACACTCACACAGACGCGCTCACACACACACCGAAACACGAGTAAACCGGGGGTGGCAAAGAAATCACAAACAGGTAACTTTTTTTACTCAGATTTACTCCATTGAAACATGCATTTTATTTGTTTACTTTTTGAAAACGCTTTGCGCGGTAAGAATACGCTGCAAAAGTTCACCGCACTTGCTTATACCCTCAATCCTCATGCCGCACTTTTCGATTTCTTTGTCCGCGAAACACGACGGAAAGAAAAAAACAACTTTTTACTCATAATATCTTTGCCGGCTGTTTTCCCGAAGCGACGTAAATTTCTGATTTTCTCTTTGATTTTACGCAGCGCGGACAACCGCTCGTTTCAAAAAATTTTCCGTTTCTGCGAGATGCGCAAATCGAACGTAAGGTGTGGAATTCAAATCGTAACGAAAAAACGTGAAGTGCAATAAAAACGTAAGGTGTGGAATTCAAATCGTAGCGAAAAAACGTAAAGTGCAATAACAACGATGCGGTCACACTTAATGAAACCAACAGTTCTGTTAGTAATATTAACAGAATTAAAAAGCCGCCAATTTGAAAAATTGAATTTAGTCTTCATTTTTTTAAATTACTGTACATAGCCCTTTTTAATATAAAACTTTAAGTTTTGGGCTAATACATTTTTTTTTAAAACTTAATATTCCATTAAAATTAAAACTTTATTTCTTACGTAAATTAAAACCAAAAGAAAACTAAATTAAGCTTGCCCCAATACAAATAAAAAAAATAAATCTGGTGTAAAACTTTGCTAAAAGAGCTCTGTAAAAGTACAACGCTATTTGTTCTTTTTTAGTCACATATAAAACAGCCGGCAGTTGTCAAAATATTTTGATTTTTCAAATTGTTTCAAAATCTAATTTAAATCCAGAAATACGCTGATATTTAAAATCAAACAATTCAATAAGCGGAGCTTGACTTCAAAATGCTGCGCCAACTAAGGGTGAGATTTTAAAACGGTTCTAAATCCGGTTACATAAGAATGCAACTGAATGCATTTTTTTGCAATTTCTATTTATATATCTTTTTGCAATGACCAGATGACGTTGGATATCTCGAGCTGGATATTCCTGCCGTGGAGGCGCTGTGCGTCGAACATAAAGGATGCTCCTCCACCACCGCTGTCCAGCACCTTTGACGATGTGATTGTCGACTACGAGGACCCGGATTATCTTCCATTGCCCGAATATCCTGTGCGTCCCAACGAGCCGTTGGATATTCGAAAGCAGCGGTGGGTAAAAATATTGAAATTTAAACAAAATTACACATTTATTCTAATTTAAAAAAAAAAATCTTTTTTACTATTAATTTAAATATATTTTTAAAAATATGAAAATATGTTAATTTTTATTGAATTGCTAAAACAGGGAAACCTATTTAAAACCTTGTTAATTAATCAATATATTCCCTAATCCTTTTCAGACTTTTGTATCAATCCCGTAAGCGGGGAATGCTGGAAAACGACCTTCTTCTCAGCACCTTTGCGGCCAAGCACCTTCAGAAATTTAGCGCCGAGCAGACGGCTCAGTACGATCAGTTAATCAACGGGGTCAGCAATGATTGGGACATCTACTACTGGGCCACCGATGTGAAGCCCACACCCAAGGAGTACGACACAGAGATCATGATGCTCTTGAAGGAGCACGTGAAAAATGCTGAGCGCGTCACACGCCTTCGCCAGCCGGATCTTAATACTTAGACTCCCCTGATGTTATCCATATGTATGTTTATACATTTACCCCATAACAATGAAATTTAAATTATTCTATGATCCAGGAGATCGTTACCTTAATCAAGCAGCTACTTCTATAATTCTGAATCTTCTTCTGTACGAAAATTTCGGAAGATGTTTAAAATACAATCGTGAAGGTCCATAAATAAGATTTTATTCAATTTTATGAATTTTGAGTTCAAGAACTTCTCTTTAACCTTTAAAAAAACCCATTGGTAGCACTACCAACTACAGAACTATAGTTAAATACGTTGTGATCCAGGAGATCTAGTCTTAAAAACTTACATAATATTTATTGTTTAACAAAAAAAGAAGTACATTATTAAAAATGCATGCTAGCACCTCTCAAACACCTTGTACAGTGTGGGCAAGTTGGTGAGCTCGTAGATCTGATCCTTGAGACGTGGCGGCGGGAGGAGATACTTCTTAAAGGCTGGAAATAGAACATGCTCCATTGTCCATCTAGTATGCCCCACACCCGAGCCCTCCCGCCAATCCATTTGCGAGTAGAATCGAGCTGTTTCCCTACAGAAAGTCTCAAAACATCCAGCCTCCTGCTCCCAATCCACTTCGGTGGCCAAGCGGAGAAGGTACACCGGCAAGTGGGCCAGACTAGGACGATACTGGGGTACCAAGCTGGGAAGCGATTCCAGCTTACCGTCCTCGGAGATGCGCAAACCGAAATACTCACGCATAATAGGTGCCTTCTTTAGCAGTATCTCAGCAGCACTGACAGCCAGTTCATCCTTATCCCCATCCTCGGGCGTCCAGCCGGCGGCCTCGCTATCCAGCGACAGCATTAGGAGCTCCTTGAGAGGCAGCGGCGGATGTATCGTGATCTCCGAGCAATTTTGGAACTCGTAAATCAGTCGCTGGTAAAAGAGCTCCTCACTAAAGGAGCGTGTGTTGCAGAGATATAGGTGAGTTTCATGCTGGAACAGTGCTCGCCGTTCGTCCACACAACCCACATAGACCATGTTCTTTAGGGTGCTTCGCAGCTGAACGCTGCACTGCCGCTCCACCCGCTGTCTCATGTCCAGCACGCTGCTAAGGCGCACTTCTCGGGATTTCTTCGCTGCCGTGACACGAAAACTCTCCTCTGGCAGAGGTGGGGCCTCCTGGGAGGAAGTGGAGGACACACCTGAGTCACTTTTGGTCAATGGCGCCAGAAACTTATCCAGCTTTTGTTCGCTGGCATCGGTTCGCACCATTTCTTTGGGATAGATGCGCTGCGTTTTATCCGCCGACTGTGTTTCATCCAAATCTGGAGCTCCTGGTAGCCGAAGCTGTTTGTAGAAGGTCCTCGTGGAATTGCTGCCCAGGAGTCGGGCTTCCACCTGCAGCTTGATCCTCTCTACAATCTCATCCTGGTAGAGGAAGTGCACCTCGTGCTTGGTGGGATGGACATTCACATCCAGATTCTGTGGCGGCAGCGTGAGGCTCATGTAGACAAAAGGATGGTGTCCGCGGGGCAAGTAGGTAGCATACACCGAGTCCACGGCGGTCTTGAGAGCTGGAAGTATTTCTTATTAATCTAAAACAGAAATGGCGAAGCTAATCGTCACTCACCCGGCGACTCCACCAGTCGCTGGTTGATAAACAGCAGCATCTGGCTCTTCTTGGCCGAATAGTTGACCTGGGTGATTAGGCAGTCCGCCTCGAACTTGAACACCTCATCCCGGTGGCTAAATTCGAGTAGCTCCTTGGAAATGGCTACGCCGTAGATAATACGAATGTTTTCCGATCGCGAACTGGCCACTGGCGTCCGCAGGGCGGGTTGTGCATCGCCTTGCTTGCGCAGAGTGAAACCCACGCGGGGATTGTGGACAGCATACCGGGCCAGAACATCGGACAGCCGCTGGAACTCGTCAGCTGGCGAACGGAGCGCCTGTCTCCTTTGCGGCATGTTGTAGAACAAATCCTCGATGGAGATGATGGTCCCCTGGTTACCGGCGCACGGTTTCGGCTGTCCCTGCAGCTTGCCATCGGCATAGGTGGCCTTGTAGCCACACTTCTCCTTGGCCGTCTTCGTCTGGATGCTCAAATGGGCCACATGACTGATGCTGGCCAGGGCTTCACCCCGAAAGCCAAACGTGGCTATTTGGGCCAGGTCCTCAAAGCGGGACAACTTGGAGGTGGTGAAGCGTTCGCATACAATGGCCAGATCCTCGCGCCGTATCCCAGTGCCATTGTCCTGGATCTGGAGAAGCTTCAGGCCGCCGGCCTTCACCTGCACTTGGATGTGACTCGACTGGGCGTCCAAACTGTTTTCGAGCAGCTCCTTTAGGGCGTTCGCTGGTCTCTGGATGATCTCGCCGGCGGCAATGCGATTGACCACCACCTCGTCCAACTTCCGGATGACGCCCGGCTCCATGGCGCGAAATCTTTGCCAGAAATATAAACAAAAACTAGTATGACCGTTCGGTTGTGCGGGAATATAACAGCAGTAAATTGATAAAGAAAATGGCGGTAAGTTTAAACTCTTTAAAAAATGTAATTACATTTTTAAAACAATTAGAATTAATAACAACTCATTTATTAATCGGTTAATACAAATAATACATGTTGATGTTACACTCATTATGTTTTAAACTACATTTATAACGTTGGTTTACATTATTGTGACTTTCTTCTTAGACTTTAGGTGATATTTTCAAATATACTTTTCTTAAACATGTTCAGGTAACATGTTTTCTAAGTTTCAGGTAACATTTGATACATTTTACTTCATTGCTTTTGAACTTCTATTGTCTCAACAATATAGGTACTGTTTATTAATGTAATTTGAGATTACACGTCTCTCGACAGAAAATGGTTTTTCATCCATATACACTTTCATATGAGTTAAACTTAAAGATTTCTTTTCACTAAGACTATTTTGATTTTGGTTATTACCAGGCGGTAAGGAAAACAACGTTATTTGTACAGCTAAACGTTAGCAATGATAATGGAAATGCTCTGCTACGAATACTAAGAGAACCACTTGCACTTAAGGCAAATGAAAACTGAGATTCCGAGGATAATGGTTGTGTACTTAAAGTAGTTGCGCACCTTCTTGCGCTTGCGCTCGGCCAGGATTTCGTTGAAGTCAATGAAGAGGGGATTCTGCGGGGGACTGAACGAACCAAGCTGTAAATATAACAATAACGTTAAGTGAAGAGTTTAAAGCAATTTTATTTCAAAACTTACATATTTAACCGTCTTTGTTAGTTGGTTGAGGACATCGCGGTATCCTTGCATATTGCTCTTAATAGTGGACAGCTGCTTTTCGTCTGGTTGCCCCATTTGGTTTTCTTGTTGGTTCTTCAAAATGAACCGCAAGGAGGCCTGAATGATAACCAAATGCTGTAGATGATTAGCGGCGATCATCAGGATCTCATAAAAGCTGAAAGGGATGTTATGCATTAATAAGAATGGTAAAACTATAAAGGCCACACCCACTTGTCCATGTCATCCTCCTTGACTCTAGCTATCGACGAGTTGCACCAATGATGAAGATGGAAGCTGCAGAGAAAGAGGCATTACATTGCATGTTCATCATGTAACATTTAAATCCACTCACTCCAGAATGCCCTTTAATATTTTGTGGCGGTAGATGGGATACTCGATGCCCACCTCCTGGAGCTTCGGCTCATCCATGATCAGGAACTCGGCCAGCGAGGTTCGTGCGATGGCAAAGTGCTGAACCATATTTGCCACATTGATGGACTGCAGGATGCCGTTCAGCTCCTGGAAATATTCCGGACAGTCACTTTTCAGGAAGATGCGTGGAATGTGATCCCTGAGAGTGTTGTAGCCCAGGAAGTGGGTGGGCACTAGGTAGGTGGATGCCGGACGCGGCAGGATCTCCAACAGATCGTAGTATCCATGGCACTCGGCCACCTGGGTGGGCGTGTATCCCTTGTTGTTGGCTATCGTGGCATTGACGCCCGCCTCCACCAGTAGCTTGACCACCTCTACGTGGTTCTTTTCGATGGCATGGAAGATGGGCGTGCAGCCCTGATTATCCACAGCATCGAAGCTAACGTCCTTGATCAGGAGACGCACAACGCCGGTGAATCCATTTTGGCAGGCGAACATAAAGGGCGTCATTCCGTATTTGTCGGACACATTGACTACGGCTCCGTGACGCAGAAGTAGCCGCACTATTTTCTCCGCCACATACGGATCCTTGTGCTGGCTATCGCAAGCCGCCATTAACGGCATTAACGAGTCCAACTGTCTGTTTACATTGGCCTTTGCCTTCTCCACCAGCCACTCAACCATTTCGTAGTGCCCCTCGCGACAGGCGAGCATCAGCAGGTTGGGGCCACCCCTCACGGTCTGGTCCACCTGGAAGACAAGCTTGTGCATCTCCTCCCGCATCGCCTGAAGATCTCCGTCGAGCACGGCATTGTAGAGCTTCTGCTCGGGATCCACATAAGGTGCGGGTTTCGAGCGTTTCATCTGGGCAGGTGAAACGAGACACCTAAGGATTATTTCGAATTGAGGAGTACCAAGGAGCGCTCACCTCATCCGAGAAGTAGAAGCCATCGTAGCTGCTGTCCGAGTCGGAATCCCGGGGAGGGCCGTAGTGGCTCCGGCTGTTCATCTTCTGGGATTTAGATAAGTGCAAAGTAATTATTTGGATGAAATCAGGAAAAATGCAAAAGGAAGAAAATGGTAAAGCAAAATTAGAGATGCAAAAGCTTGTGCCATCGATTGTTATCGATAAAAGATTGGCGCGCTTTTTAAACAAAACAATTATAATCTATTATTAAAATTAAAATACTTCTTGTTTAAAAACTTCATCTTTTAATTGAAAACAATTTTATGCCTTAAAGAAGTACATGTTTTATTTTACAAGTTTACGATTTTACATTGCATACAACTATATTTAGCAGTTCTACTTCTTTTTATCCTTCTTGGCGTACCGCGGTCCTCCAAAGCTCTTGCCCTTGTTGAACTTATTCTTGCCCGCCTTGTTGGTCAGTTTTACACTGCTGACCTTCTTCTTGGCCGCAATCTTGGTCATCTTCTTGTGCCGATTTGCCTCAGATCTGAAAAGTAAAGTAATTAATTAATACAAACAGTCAAGACAAGCAAAAGACTAGTACTCACCTTAATCGCAGTGCTCCACCGCGACTGACATCAGTCAAATCGTTTGTGAATGCCGATTGGCCACCGCGCCGCTTGGGTTTGCCGTCGGAGGCACCGCCCTTGTGGGCTTCGGTGGCTGCTCCCAGTTTGCCCGGTCGCTTGCGCAGCTTGGCCATCTTGGCACGCACCAGTGACACCTTCTCGATCTCCTTCATGGCCCGCTCCTTAGCCAGCTGCTCTGGCGTCTTCTTCCGGGGCTCCTCCTTCTTCTTCTTGTTTCGCTTCGCCTCCAGCTCCTTAACTGGTGGTCCATCTTCGCCGTCGCCGCCGTACTCGGGTCGCTTGCGTTTTCCCGCTGTCTTGCCCTTTCCCTTTCCACCAGCTGGTTTCTCCTCGTCTCCGGTTGTCAGGGCTAGGCGATCCTTCTCCGCCTCGCGCTGCTGCTTTGTCTGGAACCAACCACGTCGCTCATTGGACTGCCCCAGCAGCTTACGCTCTGTTTTGGAAAGCTGTTGCTCCGTTTTGGCCAGCTGCCGTTCAGCCTGTTCCTCATCCAGAATGTTTTCTAAAATGGAAACCACAATTATCAACGGAAAAACTTAAAATGTCATTCAAATAACACTTACGAATCTCTGGCTCCAGGCTAGTAAGTTTGTTGCGGTATTTCTCAATGATCTCTGGCGGAATAATACGATTCTTGATGGTACTCTCGGCATTCTTGATAATGTCCTTAACGATCTTACGCTCCTTTTCGCCGGCCAGGGAAACGGAGATACCAGCACGTCCCGCACGAGCGGTTCGACCCACTCGATGGATGTAGTGCTCTGTTGTGATGGGCATCACAAAGTTAATTACCGTCTTCACGCCCACAATATCCAGACCACGAGCTGCAACATCAGTGGCGATTAGCACATCGATCTGTTCCTCCTTGAACTTCTTAAGCGACTCCAGACGCTGTTGCTGGGTGAGGTTGCCGTGCAATTCGCCAGCTCGAACGCCCAGAAGACCGAGCAAAATGTGCAGTCGATGGGCCTGCTTCTTGGTTTGCACAAACACCATGCAGTGGTCATGGAAAGTTCGGCAAATCAAACTAGCCAGGATGGGCTCTCGATCGCCCTCCTTATCCTCACGTATGCGAATAAATTCCTGACGCAGATTAAAGGCCACTTGCTGGTTGTTGTTGACAAACACCTTTACGGGCTTGTCCAGCGAAACGGCAGCCAGATCCTTGACCTGTTCGCTCATTGTGGCAGAGAATAGCATGGTCTGGCGCGTTTTGCAACAGGAGTTGATGATCTCCTTCATCTGTTCGGCGAAATACTCATCCAGCATACGATCAGCCTCATCCAGAATAAGAACCTGTTTGGAATGAAACATTTAATACCAATATACAAGTGATATAAGGTGTATCCATGCTTAAGGATCAGCTTGCATCTGCAGCGCAGAAACAAGAACCAGATTTTCCTCTTAGCTCTGAAAAGAGCTCAGAGCGCAAGGATGGAGGATCATCACAGCTAAAGAACTATAAGTAATTGCTTATGGATTTACTAACCTCAATGGAATCCAAAGTAAAACTAGGCGTGTTCTTGATGTGATCAATGAGACGACCTGGTGTGGCAATCACAATGTCGGGATTCTGGCGCAGTACCGCCTCCTGGGCCTTCACATCCAAACCGCCGATGGCCAACCCAACGTCTATGCTGGTGAACTGGCAAAGCTGCTTGGTCACCTGATACACCTGGGCGCCCAGCTCACGGGTGGGCACCAGAACCAGTACCCTGGTGATGGCCTTGTTGTTCAGAGGACGATATAGCAGACGCTCGAGGGTTGGCAGCATATAGGCTGCCGTTTTGCCCGTTCCCGTGGCGGCGCAGCCACAGATATCGCGACCCAGCAGAGCCACCGGGATCGTGGAGGCCTGGATGGGCGTGGGATAGATGTAGCCCAGCACACCGATGGCGCGCATCAGGGGACGCGACAGATTCATTTGGTAGAAGGAGGTGATCTGCTCGTTTGCCTCTATAGTGTCGTCGAACTGCATCTTCTCGCCCTCCTCCTCCTCATCCTCCTCGCCGGCCTTCTTTTTCTTGTTCTTCGACTGTTTCTTCTCCCTTAGCCGCAGGTTGTCATGCTTCAGTTCGTC
Source organism: Drosophila pseudotakahashii (assembly GCA_035046095.1). Lineage (NCBI taxonomy): Eukaryota > Metazoa > Arthropoda > Insecta > Diptera > Drosophilidae > Drosophila > Drosophila pseudotakahashii. The sequence continues at coordinate 1,583,728 of JAWNOE010000247.1, read as the reverse complement.
CTCGGAGAGATCTATCTCACTGCCGTCGCTCTGCTCCGCGGCCACTGCCTCGGCGCCACCTCGCTTCTGCAGACGAGCTGCGATCTTGTCGTCGGTCTTTGTGCGCGCCTTCCTCTTCACATACTTCATCAGATCGTCCCATGTGTCCTGGTTGTATTCCTTCACCGAGGACACGAACTCGAATCCTTTCTCGAACTCCGTCACCTTCTTGTGCCTCAGTTTGGTCGGTTGGTACTGCGAAAAATCTCGGAGATCAGTTTTGAATTGAGTTTAACACCATGATTTTCCTACCTCCACTTCCGCGTCGGAGTCCTCCGACAAGTTCTCCACCTCGGCATCGTCCTCGATGGTGCCTATCAAGTCCAGGTTCTTGGTTGCACCCATTTCTTTCAGTTAAAAACTATTTAAAACTCCAGCGCGTGTTTACAAAGTAAAACACACGTGTGGATCGCTGGTGATGGGATAACTTGCCGAAACACCATCGTCTACCAATATCGCTTATGTACAAGAATATTTAGGGTATTCGATGGCTGAAGAAAAATTGAACAACAAATTTGTACAATTAATTATTTCTCTTCCTCAATTTTCCTGTTGAATTTTCCAATAGCAGTGTTAATTTGTAATATTTTCAAAATTTTATATAATATTGTTTGTTACTGTCTAAAATGATCAGTAATAATAAAAAAAAAAACATAAAATACTCCCTATAAATAATTTAATTTTTATGGAACAGCTGACTAGCAGCTGTCAAAAATTCAACCATACAAGGAATACCCTAAATATAAAAACTATCGACGATGACCAGTCAAACATCGATATTTACAAAATTATAAAATTCCACCTCTATTTCAAACGGCGTGCATAGCTGCTTCGAAGCAAAAATGGATTCCATTTTTTTATTAGACACAAAAGGCAACCAGGAATTTGTTAATGAGCCGCAGCAAACAATTTCATACACTAGAGATCTGCTGTTACCAGAGGAGGAAAATGACAGCAACGGCGAGGACCAACAGGAAGGCGAAGTTAAGTTGTTTGGCCTGACGCTAGACTGTAACGAAGTTCAAAATGCTGTGAGTTCCCAGCCTGAAAAAAGGAAACTAAAAGTGAAGCGGGACACACTCCTGGATCGCAGTGCTGGCCCAGATGTGGAGACGGTGCAGGAAAAAGTGGAAAAGAATCTGCAAGGCTCGAGGTCAGCTCTAGAACAGCGCAATGCACTTCCCACCGTGGGAAAGAGGCAGCAACCGAATATAAACAGAGTGAGTATAAAGCGAGTCCCAAACAAATCCCCGTTTTACGACCTATGATGACATTTTCGACATCGGAAGCTGCACATGTCTGCATGGCATGTGCATAGCTCAGACTGCTTGAGGTGAATCCTGCGATCAGACTCAAAGTCGACAATTCAAGCTTCTTCCGTTGTAATCTTGGACTCTGCATTGGAGAATTTGCAGTGGCCGTAAGGCCAGCGGAACATCAAAAGCCACGAGCAAGACTATTATCTGTCCTCAAGTCAAAGACTGATGATTTAGGCTATAGCTTACAGAACATTAATACCAAATGAAGCAAATATTGTCGACCCAGGAGCCACTTAGGTCTGAGCTAGTTGCCCCATTGACGACGTCTTTAGTAATCTGAGAGAAATATAGCCATATCCAGCTATTGTATTTGATGTCATTTTCTAATCGCCTCCATTTTTCAGGTTGAACGCGCCCGAACCAAGGGGAAGGGTTGGTTTGATTTGCCCGCCACAGAAGTCACCGAGGAGATGCGAAACGAACTTAAAATAATACAAATGCGTTCGGTTTTGAACCCCAAACAATTCTACAAGAAGAATGACCTGAAATACGTTCCCAAATACTTCCAAATTGGAACTGTGCAACACTCGGCTTTAGACCACTACAAGGAAAAGAAGTCGAGGAAGAGTCAAAGTCTAGTTAATGAGTTGCTGGAGGACAAGAAATTCCAAATGTTCAACAAGAGGAAATTTAATGAGGTGATTCAACGCACGGACAAATACGCCCACCGAAAAAACCTCAAAAAAATGAAAAAACTAAAGAAAAATAAATAAATTTAAAACTTTCGACACTTATATTTATTTGTTAAAACAAGAAAAGATAAAAAATTGTTTATTCTAGGGCGATAGTATCATTTAACGAATCAAGGAATGACCAAACATAAATACAAAATATCGAGAAAGGAAGCTATCTTCGTAAGACCATGTTTTAATAAAATAAGAGTAACGCTGTAGTTGTGTTTTCTCTGTCCCTTAGGTTTGTAAAGGATTCTGAAATTCAAAGTAATTTGGAATATCCAAAATTCTTTTATTTTCCCTATGTTTTTATGTCTCGTGCGATACTTCGTGTGCCATCGATATACGTGCCGGTATTACATTTCTCACATCTCTAGTTCCACTCGCTCAGCTGTTTTACCAATTTTGTTATGAAATTTGTCGGAGTTCTATGCTGAAAATGCTGCGTTTACTGACAAAAACAAGAGCCCTGCGGTGAGTTGATATAAACTCAAGATCCTAAACAATTGGGTGTACTAATCGGCTGCTTACACAGGCAACTGGTGCCAGCCAGTGGAGCTACTTCACCTGCAACCCGCTTCTATGCTAAGAGTCAGGGAGCAGCCAGCCAGAAATCGGAGGAGGACATGGTCAGCAACGAGCCCATAAAGTTCTTCGGCAGCCAGGCGGCAACTTGGCGGGCCAAGGACACCCGGAGCGGAGGCAGCGATGAGTCCCTGTGGTACCAGCCTTACGTGATCTCCGCCAGCTTGGCCGCATTCCTTCTGTACTTCTGTGCTCTGCGCGAGGAGAGCGACATTGATCTGCGGCTGGAGGGCAACTTGTACGACCATGTCAGCGGTCTGGAGGAGGTTCAGTTGACTGTCAACTACAAGTACAATAAGGAGCATGGACTGGACACCAAGGAGCAGGAGAGTCGGCTCAGGGAACTGGGCATCGATCTGGGCCAGTTGGACGCCAAATTGGCAGCCCAATAGTTTTAGAGTTGGTTAATTGTACGTTTTTTGTTTCGTTAAGTGAGCAAGCTGGTTCAAAATAAACATTTTTAGAAACTGAAACTAAACTAAATCCATTCTTAAATTTAAAAAATCAAACAGCAGATCCAAAGGCTTTACTCTTTACATATTTTTTAATATTTATTTCCATTTTCTTAAATCTATTTTACAAGTATTTACAGTGGTATTAATTGCTTGTAATATTATTGAAAATATTTTAGTGAAAGATCGTGGCAGGCGTACTGTAGCTTCCTGGAGGGCTGATGATAATGGATCTCCGTATCCTACTTCTGCTAGACTGGCCATTGCAACATCATGGTGATAATCAGGTGACACACCAACCAGTCAGCTTCACGGTTCGCATGAAGGGATACAGCCATCGCGAGGGTGAGGCTGCTCAGCAAAAGAACGGCCATAAACTTCATGTTGTACAGACTGTATTCAAATGTAAACTGATTTGTGAAGGGTCCTTTCTGAGCCATTAAGTAGGAAGAGCAGGTATGCAGTTGCGATGCGAATATATCGTTTTTTCTGAGAAATTGGGAAATTTTGATAAGGTTTTTCGGGAATCGTTTATGGATTTCCTTCGGGATTTTCTTAAGGATTTGCTTAACGGTTTGCTTTAAAATAAAGAATTGGTGGAACCCTTAATAAATGCAGGTACAAACAATTTGAAGATTCCTAAGATTTTCTTAAATCGATTTTTCAGAAATAAGTTATTTTGTTGCTAATGTAGGTTAATTCCTTGATCGCTCATTTAAAGAAATTTAACTTTACGTATTAAGTCGTCTTTAATCAAAATGTATGCATTTAAAAGATCTACAGTGTAGATTCTACACCTTTAATTGGAAAGAATGACTGAAGTGGCAAAGGACCAAAAATTCTTGGAATACTAAAGCAGATCGGGTCTATTCGTAAGTTGGTCAGCCCTACGTTATTTATTAACCTAACATTAAAACAAATTAAAAAAAAAAGTGTGCTAAATTTAAAAACGATTGGATTTTCCAAACTGTCAACCGATCAGTGAGACCAAATTGCATTCCCTCTGGTAATCGCCCCCAGCTGATTGCTATCGATAGGAACAGCTGAGCTCCGCAAGCAGGTGTGCACACACTGTGATTCCGATAAGAAACCCGCAGGAAAAGTAGAAAAAGTAAACTGATCCCGACCGCTATATCCATTATCTGTGCGTTTCATGCACACGTCCGCTGACACCTAGCCGTCTCCACCCCCAATAGCAGATTCCAGTGGAGGGCGAAAGACTCCGACAGCATGGTGAGTAGACAAAGAAGCCATATCGCGCAGTGGCCCCCGCCCATCGCAACCGCCTGATTTGCATCCAATCACGCTTTTCAGAGCTACGATGACGACGACTATCCGGCGGACACGTTCCCCAAGGATTTCGGCTACCGGGCGTACAACCAGGATGGCCTGGAGCTGGAGCCAAATGCAACGGGCAGCAGCGAGACCAAGCCTCGCATTCTCCTAATGGGAATGCGCAGATCCGGCAAGAGTTCCATCCAGAAGGTGGTCTTCCACAAGATGTCGCCGAACGAGACGCTCTTTTTGGAGTCCACCAGCAAGATCGTGAAGGACGACATCAACAACTCCAGTTTCGTGCAGTTCCAAATCTGGGACTTCCCCGGCCAGATAGACTTCTTCGAGCCGACCTTTGATTGCGACATGATCTTCGGCGGCTGCGGAGCCCTTGTCTTCGTCATCGACGCAAAGGATGACTACAACGAGGCCCTGACCAAGTTCAAGAACACAGTGCTGCAGGCCTACAAGGTGAACCAGCGCATCAAGTTCGAGGTGTTTATACACAAGGTAATATCCGTGATTTAAGCGCTTATCGGTGGTGATAACCCAGTGACACCTGCTCGCTTCCCAGGTGGATGGCATCAGCGACGACTCGAAAATGGAATCGCAACGGGATATCCACCAGCGGTCGTCGGATGACCTCAGCGAGGCTGGCCTCAATCAGATTCACCTGAGTTTCCATCTGACCTCCATATACGACCACTCGATCTTCGAGGCCTTCTCCAAGGTGGTGCAGAAGCTGATTCCACAGCTGCCCACGCTGGAGAACCTGTTGAACATCTTTATACCAGTAGGTTTCATAGCTATTTAGGTTTTTAGGTACACATAACATCCTTTAATCTTTGCAGAACTCTGGCATAGAGAAGGCCTTTCTGTTCGATGTGGTTTCAAAGATATACATAGCCACGGACTCCTCGCCCGTAGACATGCAGACCTACGAGCTCTGCTGCGACATGATCGACGTGGTCATAGATCTGTCCAGCATATACAGGCAAGCCAACTTTATTTAAATAATTTTCTGGGTTTTACATCGGTTCCTTGCAGCTCCGAGGAAACGGCCTTTGATAGCGGAAGCTCTAGTCTCATCAAGCTGAACAACAACACGATACTCTACCTGCGGGAGGTGAACAAGTTCCTGGCCCTGGTCTGCATACTGCGCGAGGAGAACTTCAATCGACAGGGCGTGATCGACTACAACTTTATCTGCTTCCGGGACGCCATCAGTGAGGTGTTCGAGCTGCGGCTAAAGCGGCAAAAGCAGCTGGAGAACAACGACCAGGACGACGACGATCTGGTCGACGAGCAGAACCTAATTCGCCATGGCCATGACGCATCTGGGATGTCGCGAGCGCAGCCGATCAATTAGGCGCACTCCAGCTTCCAGCGGCGAGGCCCATTTATTTTCCCCTATGCTACTTCTCTGTGGACACTTCGATTCCAATTTGTACGTTCTCTTTCGTTATATCTGCTGTTACTTTTGTCTACTGATACGTTAAGTCGCCACTCTTACAGAGCAGCGTAACAAATTGCCCAGCGGTTGAAATTAATGATAATACTACCAATAAATATGTCTATTTTTAAATACAAACGTGGGCTGGCATTTGATATTATCGTTTCAAAGGTGTTTTCAAGAATAGATGGGTTTGGTTACTTAATATTTTATTCAAAGCTGGGATTTTTTTGTTAAGGCTTGGTTCATTCATTAATACAAGAAGTTATTTAATTTTAGTTATTTTATATCTAAAATGCAATAATTTAAGCCCAACAAGAATTAAGTGTACCAAAACTAAAAAAGAGTATAAACTTATATTGTTTTTGACTTGGACAAGATAAAGAGCTCTGGAAAAGAATATTTCTCATAATTTCAATCAGTTTTCACTTTGAATCACAATCCGTTAAAAATCCAATTTAGCCAAATGGAGTCGTACAGATTTCATTCGAGTTTCGAACCACAATGACTCGATAAATTTCTGCCATTATCGATGTTTCCTCACCTCTAACCACATAGCTGGCCACACTGGCGCTCAGCTGTTCTTTTTGTTGTTGTTTTTCCATTTCTCCAGCGCGAGGTCCGAAATTTTCGAGCGCATCGCAGCGATAATTTCCCGGGGGTTAGTTAAATAACGCTTACTAGTTTAATTAGGCAATTGTGCACCGACGTCGTGGCCCAAATTCAATTTCAACGACCAGGCGCTAATCGTTAAAGTCGCAAACATAAAACGTAAACTAAAAGGCAGATAAAAAGAAAGAGAACCCTGGAAAGTGGTTAATGTGTGTGTATTTGGCGAGCAGTGGCGGAGCACTGAAAAAACCAGTTAGTTCGCAGTGAAAGAGATTCAATAACGTGTTGGGGGAAAAAAGAAGAACAAATTGTTTCGAGTGTGCGAGGCGACGACGACGACAAACAACTGGTCCGGTACGAAAAAGTCCGCTTTCCTCGCTCATTAGCGGTGCTTTCCTCGGGCCCACGATCCAAAGTATCCAAAGTCAACTGGAAATTGGAATATCGGAATCGGCGAGACCTAAAACCGGGCTATCATTATCCGCAAATTGATATATGTATGTACACATACGCATATGCAGGTGCATCATCATCAGCATCTTAATCAACTAGCATAGCAGGTGCGTACTTTTCGCAACTTTCGATATTATATTCGTCTGATCGGGTCTTTCGGTCTCCTCCATCTCTATCCATCTCCCTCTGGTGCGCGGTGTTACTATGTCTACTATGTCTAATATTCAACACATTTCATTGTCTTTCGGTTATTGTTAACACCCTACGTGGTGGAGCATCTTGGGCGTTCATTCAGTCGGCCAGTTCCCCATTCATTTGCCTAACATACAAATTTTTTCTTCAACCGACAAACAAATAAAGTGAAAGGTGCTCGGCACGCGTTTCCCATCTTTTGTATTGCATTTCGCTTCGGCAGCAAGGAAAGCGAAATCGTTCTTAGTCATCAGGATTTCCGGGGGGTGGAAGGCGGTCGGAATCCAGGAGGAGATATTCCGCCTGGCAACAGGCAAGAATGTCACAAAAATAATATAAATCCGTTGTACTTCAAAAATTACATAGATTTTTTCGGCAGTTTTATACGTACATCAGGATTTTTGGGGGTGAAAATGGTACGAAATCAAAGAGATATTTTGCCTGGCAACAGGAAAGAAAAATCAACAAAAGTAAATCTATGATACGATGTGGTTTATACATATATATTGATTTTTCAGGGCTTATGTTTCAACGTTTTTGAACAAATCATTAACAAAATCCAACTCATCTTATCAATATTTTCAAAGGTGAAATGTATAGAAAACAAGGAGAGGAGAATCCTCTTGACAGACTCTAGATAAACCGGTATTGACCCCACGATAATATTGATTTTTGCATCTGCTGCAGCGGCTTAATCATTAGTTTTGTTTTACCACGACAAGTGTTTCGGCACCACACCCACTTATGTCAGAGGGAAAAGCGTAAGCGGAAATGATTTCATACACCGAAACCCACCCCGAAAAATGGAAACACATCATGTTGAAACCGCGTTTCCATGCTCTATGGCCATTGCCTGCCCCAAGTCGCTTTTCCTCGTTTTTCACGTTTTAATGTTGAGGTTAGGTCTCCGAATCCGTCTGACTTTTCGGGGTGCCGGCTTCTTTGCGTCGTCGCAAAAGTATGTTGGATTTCAGGGGGTGCAAACACTCATGCAACATATGCTTTTCCTTTTCGTCGAAATTTCACGGCCGAATTGATTTTTCCAGCATAAACATTACAAAACGTTTCGCAGAAATGGCGATAATAAAAGCGTCTTTTCATTTTCGCACTCAGCACGCACATCGAGATAATTATTACCGCTCATTGCCGTTTTCCCCTCTTACAAAACTACGGTGTTAATGCGGCCAGCACGTGCGTTTACGACTACGCATTGAATTTTCCGATTTTCAGTTTCTATCTCGCCAACAAAATTCTCAGCTGGCCCCCAACGAAAAATGGGGAAACGAAAGACGCAACCATGACCAAAGAAATTCAAAACTTGAGCAATTTGTAGGAAAATTAAGGTGTTAACTAACCGTGAAGTTGGTCAGTGGGAAACCCAACGAAGATGCTTTAGCTTAGAGATTATACAGAGGTAAAAGTACCACCCAGAAATCTTTAAACCTAAGCAATATTATCATAATTAGAGGGATATCAAAATGAATTTAGATTTATTTGTGTATTATTTAATTTTTTCAAAATGTTTTAAAACCAAAATAACAAAAAATTCAAAGATATTGAAAATTTTTGAAGCTTATGTTTAAGTTATAGTAATATTTATGTTCAAATAGGGATTTATCTATTTATAGATATTTTCCATTGTGTAGTTTCGGCAGACTCGGAAATTGTTTGATCGATTCGATTCCTTCGTCTGCTTCCGCTCCACGGCTATCGGCTGGTGCCTTTTGCCCGGCCATTCGCCACTTGCTAACAGTTGTTTTCCTACGTGAGCAGCGCTCAGATACTCAGATATTTTTCTCCATGGATGCGATTCATTGTTGTCCACACCACGCTCTGCGTTCTCCAGCTCTCCAAGCGGAAGCAACTCCATTTATGTAAATTGCTTGCGTGACATTTCAATGAAAAGCTGGAGCGGAATGGTTCGAGCGGGATGGGGAGGAGCGTCAAAGAATCAGCTCCATTGTTGGATATCTCGTGTCCAGGGTTGCCAACACATTGCCCGTCAACATTCGCCAATCAGTTTAACTGTGCTTTTTTATGGCCGCACTTTGCGCTTCTTTTTGTGCCTATTCATAGGCGCACATGTGCAATATCATTGCACTAACGTTTTTCCAATCAGCTTGGGTTGATATACTTGGAATTAGTGTGAATGAATCTGCATGTTTTTCCATCTGCGTGATGTTTTTATTCTGCTCTTTAATTACAAAGACTTTCTTACTGCCTTCATGTCTTTAACATGTAATATCGTATAGCAACCTTCGTTTTTTCCACTAAGGGATCGCTGGAAGATTTGCATCTACTTGGTTTAAACCTATAATTAGAAATTGTAAAAACATAATAAAGGTTTTTACTTATTTGAAGTTTAATATTTTATATTTAAACAAAGATACTTACTCTTTATATACCGTACATACAACATATATTAAAAGAAATTGTAATACTTCAAAATGATATACGATATTATGCACTTTCCGTTTTAATTTCCCTAGAATTTCCGCTCCGCTTTATAATAATTTGTGAACTGGTGAAATAGGCAACAATAAAACCCGTACAACCTTTAGATAACCCATTTTCAGAGAAATGTTACAAAAAGATAAAAAATCATAATTGGTTTTATTTTGTCGGGCTGCGTAAACTTGGCCCAAAACAAACTTTGCCACGGGTTTTCGGCTTTAATACGTTTGCTTAATTTGCTTTTTCGAGCTCGCGGTTCAGCGAGGTGAAACGGTTAAATGTTTTCAAAACTGCCCCAGTGTTTTCCTTTCGCCATGTGTGTACGGCTTTGCGTGTGTTCATTGTTATTTCGGTGTGCCGCCCCTCCGGTGTGTGTGCATTATGCTAACTAGGCCCTAATGTCGGTGCCCGGGTGTTTTCAGTGCTCCACATTAGTGTATCGCATAATGTGCCCCATAAAGGGCCATTCGATATATTTGAGCCAGGGCTGCAATTCCTCGTACTCCGAGTTCATTGCACTGGATCGCCCAATCATAGAGCAACGGACTCTTTGTTGGGACCCTAGCCGGGGGATAAAAAAACGATTCAAAAAGCGACCATAGCAAATGGAAAATGTCGGCAAATTATGAATAATGCAGTGAAAAATACAGGAACCACACAAAAACGTGATCGGAAAATGCCACAAAAACAGTGCATAAATAATACTTACATATTATCGGGCAGGGCGACATTTAAAGCTTTGGCTTCGCCCACAGACCATCTGAATCATCAGTGGAAAAGTATGGCGCGTTGTAGTGGTTATTTGTTTGTACTAGTAGATTTTCATTTGGCAACTGATACCTCTGTTTGTTCGTAACTGGAACCTAACCGCCCGATGTCACTGTTTATTTATTCATTAGCATCACTACACAGAAAACAAAAATTGGGTAAATTTCGATTTTTATTAAAATTTCATTTTTATGCATGCCTCTTATTCTTGAAATTAAATTGGAAAATATGATTTTAGCAGCAGTTTATAATAACCTTAAGTATAAATAAATAAATCATTTTTAGGCTGTTTCAATGCAACCGCATTAATAAATATTATTTATGATTTTGAATAGTGGCTATTTTTAATAAAATTTATTTAAATTCATTTTATTTGTTTAGTAAAAAACAAACTTGAACAACACAAAATCGTTAAAGTAATAAATTTTCTTTGGATATGTAAAACTGATAGGTTTTAGATTTTATAAATAAATAGGTCATTTTTATGAATAACATTTTTAAAAATTTGCGATTTCTAATCAAATTTCTTTAAGTTGATTTTAATTTATTTAGTAAAAAACGAACTTGAACAACACAAAACCATTGAAATAATTTTCTTTTAGATTTTCTGTGCAGCGTTTTTTGATTCCATTAGCTACGGCAGCTCAATTTTCTGCTTGTCTCCGTGCCTTTGCCCACAAAATGTTGACTTTTCGAATTAAGTTTCACCGTTAGCAAAGATCAGGCGGTATTCGCTGGATTCTCGCCTTTCGGCAGCGTTACCTGTGATTTTCGCATTCAGTCGAAAAAATTGACCTAGTCAACGAAATGGGAGATCCGCGATCACTGCTCTCTCGAAATGTGGCTCTCTCCGGAGTAAAAAACTTGTTCCTAAAGCTTTTGCTAAGCTTTGCTGCAGCTTTTTTGTACTCTCTTTATAAAGAGAAAGTTCTCTTTGGATATTTGTACATAAAACTATTTTATCAAAGAGCTCTCTTTGAACCTTTTTGTTTGTGACATTGACTACACTACTTGTGGTTTTGTTGATACTATAAACATTGGAACAAAACTATATCCAACCCTTGGGTCCCAAAGTTCACCAAATCTAGACTTCGGGGATAAAAGTTGAACCCAGATATGTATACAAAGTGGAATAAAAGAAAACGATGTGCAAAATACAATTGCCACGTACAGCAATGAATAAATGTATTTCAATCAAAGTTCACTTTAAGTTAAGGGGCCAACGCTCACCTTTCTCCTCATTTTTCCCTAGTTTTGCGAATTCTATTAAGTAGGTACTTGGTTATTTACAAACTTACGCAAACAAAAAACAAACTGAGTGTTTGACAGTGCAATAATGAATAAAAACAAGTGCAACGTCGATTGCAATAGCAGAAAGCTTGATTGATAATAAGAATTTCAAGACGCAAAGCGCATGTGAAAATTAAAATACTCTTTAATTTAGATTCCCATTTTTTATTTTATTTAAGTATCCTATCTCTACTATAACAATTATCAGATGTTAGTCATTCATTTTTATTTTCATAGTCAAATTTCATTAAAAAAATATTTTTTAGGAAAATATCTTCAAACACTAAGTTTGAGCTAAAAATTCTGGCAATTTAACTTTCGTTTCTTCCGAGTTTTATTAAAAGGACAAGAAAGTAAGGATCATCAACACCATTGATCAATATTGATGTAAAAGCGGAAATTCAAATTCGAAAAAGGAATGTTTCAATTTTCTATTTTAATGAAGAATTACTAAGTTTTTGAAATTTAGGGGTTTTTCTTATGGCGGAGTATTTCAAATCCACTTGTTTCATGAAAAGAATTGTCTGTGCAGAGAGTGCGAGAACAATATGATTTTCTTGGTCAGGGTATAAAAAACTTGGCGACCCAAAATAGTGTCGCTATCCAATTCCCCACGCGCGTGTCAATCGTGCAATAGTGTGCGTATATATTTGATCACGTATTTCGTATTTATATGACTTGTTTTTATTTTGTAACGAAAAACAAGTCAATAATTAAACACTGTGATTATTAACAGAGCTTCTAAAATTTGCTAATACTCCCCTTACATGGTGAGTTTAGATAATTTAGTCCCTGGTAAAGCACCCCCCATGTAAATCTATTCCCGATCCGTTGGGGTAAACAATCGCACGTATTGTTGTTTACTCGTTTGCTATCCCAAGTTGTTATTTTTAAGTGCACCTTTTTCTGTAATTTGACAAAAGCCATGTGCATTTGTTGTTGCGGCCTGTTGTTGTTTACAGCAAATTAAAGCTCTTTTACATATCCATCCCACACTATTCTACATTCTGAGCGTCGAGCCCACCGATTGCGACCAATAGCAGCCAAGTAAACAAGCTGCGGGCAAAACAAAACAACACCATCAGCCGGCAACGCGGAAGCGAAAATGTTTACGTCTTATCCATGCGGCAATTAGAGATCAGAAAAACAAAGTGGGGAGCTCATATCGGAATAGTTATAGCTCTATATAGAAGTCCGCCCACTCCAAACTGTTTCTGCTTTTTGCGGGAAATTTTTTTTTAAAATCTTGACCTTCTCAGTGATAATATTCGAGTCCTGGAACTATAATTTAAATCGTTCTTATGAATAAATAACTTTTTTAAAAATAAAAAAAAAATAAAAAAGGGTTAAGATTGTAACTTTCAATCGTTTTTGAAAAGATAAAACAATTAGTAACTTATGTACATACATCAAAAGGTTATAAACCCATTAAAAGTTAGGATCCTTAGAGATGATATAACAAAATAAAAGGAAAAATGTATAAAATACATGTGTATCTATAATAAATAATGAACCCATGTTGGGTTAAGCTAAAAAAAACCAATAATTGCCCTCCCTCCGCATACATTTATATAAGACAAAAACGAGTTGATTGAACGAAGAAATAGCTGAAATGTCAACACTGCCCCCCAGCTAATGAACCTTGGTTTTTATAATTTACGATAACTTTTGGGCGGGCTTATGCTTATACATATATATCTCTTTTTTTCCATCAACTTGTAGCTGAAGCAGACTTTTTTCGGATGGCAAGATCATCGCACCGGTTTCTGCTTTCCGAAGGGGGCCTGCCCTCTCAGCCGGCTTCCGCCTTTGGGGGCACATTAAATTCTATGCTTCACCTCAACTGCGTAGTTCGTTTAGCCGGTGCCATATAGTGGCATTTAGTATCTGCCGATGTATGTCAATCTATATGTTCGCACATATATATGTATGAATGTTTGTGTATGAGTATTCTTGGTCTGTTAAGGCGCGAGCAACTCACGCGCTCTCAACTATTTCGACCTTGATGGGACTAGCATTATCTATCCACTCGCTGTTGTTTTGCTTGTTATGATACTCTGAATATATTACATTGTAGAACCCGCTTGCACATATACTTATAAGTATATACATATATGTGGGAATGGAGATACATATGAATGAAGGGGCTCGTCTCATGTTGTTTTCTCGATTGGGATGTATGTAACATGTTTTAATTAAAGCCATGAGAACCAGTTATCGTCAGTTATTGAAGGAAAAGCAGTTCAGAAGTATTTAACTATGCAGCTTAAATTTAATGTTTTATTTATAACTGGGAATACAAACTTTTTCTTTCTTGCTTTTCTAAAATTATTACGCGATGTATAATAAATTCAAGGAAAATTATACGAAAATGAAACCTTTTGGTATTAAGATCTTAATGCCATATGATATTTGACTATTTGCTATATCCACACTCTCCAAATTATCAAATCAAATAAAAGTTAACAATAATCTTTGCTATAAAATAAATCTAAGGAAGCCGGTGGCTTACATTTCTCCAAGCCTTTTTACTTAAAAAGACTTCTCTGCTTTGATCAAAATTTTAGTGTGTAAATGCAATTCCTCAGATTCAGAAGTATAAGTTCAAGCACTGTACCGGCTTCATTCCCTCATGTACGTACAATTAGCGAAGATGCGGAGGTTCATGAACTGCAGCTTTTCTCCAGCGGAAGTGCATAGGAGACACATAGAGGAATGGGGAGGGAAACAGACTGTCATTAAGGTGGTCACTTTCGGCCGATGGTTCAGTTCATATTGACGGACTGCTCCGGACAGACGTGGGCAGGGAGCGGAAACTGTGCGATAAACCCTCGGTTCCACCCGTATCTTTTGCCGAGGCTCTTATCTTGCGAAGTTGTCTTATCGGGCACACACAGTCAATCTTATCGCAGCACCAGAAAGTCGGGGGAAAAGTAGTGAAAAGCAGCCAGCTCAGTGTGACAAAAATTGGTTGGAATTCAATGTGTTTTTACGCAGCTCGTCCATGTTATGCTGCTTCAGTAGGGTAATAATTCATCAATTGATTACCAAGTTGACTAACTAGTTATTAGTGAGAGTGTTTATGTTTTCTTAAGACCCCCCACTTAAAACTAAAGAACCTAAAGTGGTAGAGCTTTGACACGTGTCTAACCTCAAAAAAGAAATATTATTAAAACAGTGCGATCGACTTAAATTCTAATCAAAGACCGGTGATAAAGTAATACCAAATAGCTCGAGATCGTACTGGCCCTAATTCTAATCTGGCTAGATCGAATTCTGATTCATCGATTCAGACAAGCGGCCTTGGTATTTCCACTTCCCGTTTGCAATTTACGACCGATTTGAACCGACAAACCGATTAGATAAACCCGTAGCCTGGTGGTGGGTTGTACTTTACAGTGTTAACTCTGTACGCACACACAAACACACACTCATCCCCCCAATTAATCGCTACTAACTCACCAGCCAATGACTAAGTCCAAGTTTAAACAACTGCCACCACAATACCTATGTACTAAACGCAACGCCTAACACCAAGTGTAATCGCCTAATCGCAAGAGCATCCCCATTTCTTCTACGCACACAGATCAGGATCAAGAGCAAGGTAACAGGCATTGGACGAAACGACCACCAGCACCACTACATGTCCCACAACTAGAGTCCGCGTTCTCCAGGCCAAGGACTAATTAAGGACACCTAACCCATCCCATCATGCCGCTCTTCACGAGAAAATCACCCAAACAGGGATCAACCGCGGACGGGGGCTCTCAGTTCGGTAGTCGCTCCTCCATGAACTCCGGATCCTCGCAGGGCAGCCACATCAGCAATAACAATAACAACAACAGCATTCCGGAGAAGACGAAGCCACCGCTGGTCTTCCACTGCCAACTGGCCCACGGCAGTCCCACCGGCCTTATCCATGACTTCTCCAGCGTTCGAGAGCTGTACCAGAAGATTGCCGAGTGCTTCGATATATCCGAGAAAGACATCCTCTTCTGCACCCTCAACTCGCACAAGGTGGACATGACGCGTCTGCTGGGCGGTCAGATCGGCTTGGATGACTTCATCTTTGCCCATCGCAAGGGTCGTCCCAAGGAGATCGAGATTGTAAAGTCGCAGGATGCCCTGGGTCTCACGATCACGGACAACGGGGCCGGCTATGCCTTCATAAAGCGGATCAAGGAGGACTCGATTATCGATCGCATCGAGCACATCTGCGTGGGCGATCACATCGAGAAGCTGAATGGCCAGAATATGGTGGGTAAGCGGCACTACGAGGTGGCGCGCATGCTGAAGGACATAGCCACCGGCGAGACCTTCACCCTTCGGCTGGTGGAGCCGGTGAGGAGCGGCTTCCAGGGCATCGGACCTCGCAGCCAGTCGAGGGCGTCGGGATCGGCTGGAGGAAAGAACTACGGAAGCGGCAAGGAGACGCTGCGTTTCAAGGCCAATGGCAATGCCCAGATCGAGCCGCAGTTCGATGAGGCGACAGTGGCCGGGATTGAGGCCATTAACAACCTGCTGGAGTCCTTTATGGGAATCAACGACACGGAGCTGGCGTCCCAGATCTGGGATTTGGGCGACCAAAAGTCCAACTCGATGGACTTCGCCGAGGCCATCGACAACTCGGACCTGGAGTCCTTTGGCTTCACGGATGACTTTATCATCGAACTGTGGGGTGCCATAACGGATGCCCGGCGCAAGTCCACGACCAGTCCCAAGTAATCGGTCTACCACACCGGAGTTTCGGACGCATTTCACTTTGCCTGTTTAATGGGGCCCAATAAAACCATTGAAATGGGGAATTGTTCTTAGTAATTGCTATTATCTACTATCTACTATCTGAATATGTTTTGTTTTAGAGTCTAGTTATATTTACCATATATCATGCTACAATCCCATATACAAACTTATGTCGTCTGCCTTTGCCAATTATTTAGTTATTTGTATTCTTCACGGTAACCTATTTATTATATATGCATACATATTCGTTCAGATGGACGGGAAGATGTGTTGAGGCATCCATACTATATATTTTTGGTACAATTTGTTCGATGTACATACGTATAACTATATTTCTTTAGTTTTATCATTTAAACAATACAAATACATTTAAATTATTTAAATCATATATGATTTTGTTTATTTGTTTTAATTTCGATTTATTATTGTTATCTGTTTTGGTAAGTTTGTTTATTTGCTCGGGTCTTAAAGTATAATTTGATTCATAAATACCAACTATTAGTTTGTCGTAGGCGGCGTTATCTTTTGTTGGCACCGATCGTTTGGCATTCGGAAAATATTCCACAGTCCCCAACTGTGACGAATTGTTTGGCTGTTTTTCTTTTAGCGTTTTTATTGTCTTCCTACCATTTGCTTATATAGTCGAGCATATTTTGACCATGGATCATTTGAGGACTCATTCGAATCTATATTCTATGGGAGACTTCCTGTACCGAAAGAATATCTAGTCAGAAATCTGAAAACATTTCCAGTGACGTAGATCACACCATCCCACAATGACGCTTTTTCTGGGGTCCCAGACTCCGATCGGATCATACACATACTAGTACCATTATTTTATTATTACACGTATAGAGCTTTCGATTGCGCATAAACAGCTGCTGTTTGGCGTGCGAGCAGCTGATAAGCACAGTTATTAAGGCTTGCCAAAAGAGCGAGAGAACGAGAGAGAGGCAATTTTGCACACCACTTACTCATACACATGCTTATACATATACAGTGGGGGTCAATTTAATAGTAGAGTTTTTTTAAAGCTAATATTTAATTTATGGAAAGACTTCATATTAATTTTTTCAAGCATTTTCCGCATAAATTTGTATGCACAAAAGAAAAGTGTTTGAGAAAAGATTTGGTGAAAGGAGAATGAGAGGGTAGCTATTATTCCGACCACCGCTGTTTGTACATAGATATGCCATGGCAACAAGAGTTACATGACTTTCCGGTTTTACAGGTTTGTTGCGAAGCTTCTGCTCTCTTTTCGCACTCTCTCGCGTTCTCTCACTCACACTCGGGCACCTGCCTAATTCGATTAGCCGCACCGCTCCAACGCTCAGTCTTCACTCTTCAAAGAGACCTCGAGCGAGCAACAAGTGAACGGAAGAATCCGAGCAGTGAAGAATCAGAAAGACCTAAGAAACACACAAGAACTCTTCAATAATATTGTGAACAAGAAAGAAATACGAAATACACGGAAAGCAGAGTGATTCGCCATAGTTTCGCTAGTGTTTTCAAGGGCACCGATTATACAGCTGTGGTGAAATTTTGTGCCAGGTAGTGAATTTGGATTACACACCGAGAACCAACGGATTATATTGAAAATTTCCATTATACTAGAGATCGGTCGAGAACGTACGCCTGCAGACGTATTCTTGGCAAGATCTTTGGTTAGACTTTGTGCCCGTGTTTGTTTGTTTGTTCGCCTCTTTTTTTCGCTCGCATTCCCCCGATTCCGATTCCCTGGACTTTGATCGTGACTCAACACAAATCAGCAAACAGCCGCAGACCCAGACCCATTAAAATGCATATTATAACTAAACTCGTCGCGAAATTGAACCAATCTGCTTGGATACAAATTTCGATTTGGTGCGAGAACAAAGTTTGCGTGTTATACTGTGCACAGACAAAAGTAAATGCTTAGTTCAAAGCTTAAACGTGTTAGTTCTGTTGTTTTATCTACTAAAAATATAGATTCTCAAGCTTCCGCTTGAAGTCTTGAGAAATACAAATGACTTTTGTGCAGCGTTATCTTTCGAGTCATGAAGTTTTTGTTTGGAAACCCGAGTTCTCCTTTGTGCCTTTGTCTGGATATATACATACATAGCTTCTCCCGAAGTTGGCCCCATTCTGGGGTTTCTTTGTTAATACTTACTGTCATTACTCTTGTTACCATCGGCTGATTTCCATGTGCTTCATCGAATGTTGTTTTGCTACTCGCATTTGGTTTACTTGGCTCCCCAGCTTCGCAGGTGAAAGTGAAGCGGGGCCGCAACGCGTGACAGATGGCGTGATCGTAATGTCTGCTGTTCAAGTGGTGCGTGCAATTGTAGGACTCCCCGATTAGGTCTCCCTCCTTTCCTACACGGCGAGAAAAGCTATCAGCAAAATAGTCGGTCCCAGGGTCAAAATAGTTTGTATGTGAGTCATTCACTTCTAAAAATTAAAAAGTAAATATTTCCTACTCGATCAATGAGATTATTTCAACATAACAGTGTACTTACAATCAGTACAAACAACTTTATAAACATTTAATATTCCTAATCTTGTTTTAATTTAAATTTAAATTTACAGTAAAATTAATGTTTTATTAGGTATATTTATAGTTGAAGAAGATCTCGAAATTATTGGGAAAATAGAAACCAAATATAAAAAGGATTTCTCTTAAGAATAGGCTCTTTTTGATAACAAATAAATAGTATAGGACATCAAATATAAACTTGTTGTTAAAAGTAATTCAGTTGATATAAATCAGCGATTCAGACAACAAAGAATCGTATTTCTGCCTATTCAAATCGATCGAGGCTTATCTAGCGAATTCTTTCGAATTCCCAGTCAAGCTAAATAAAATAATCTAGCCAGATTGTAGAGTGTGTGAAGTGCCGATATCGTTGACCGTTGGCACGACTGCCAAAAGCCAAAAATCTAGCAATTATTGTTTGTTGAATTCGCTTAATTATTGTGCAATGTTGGACATTGAACTCCATGGCTAGTTATTAACGTACTTGCTCGCATATACATATTTCAAGTTGTAAAGCCCGATTTCCACTCGATATCGCGTGATGTCTTTCGGGCCCATGATTAATTTATACTTATAGTGTGGTCGAATGTGTTTCTGTTCCGTGGGGTTATTTATTCTGTGTTTTATCATTCGCGAACAGTAGAACACGCCACTGGTATCGGTAACAGTCGTTGATAACCGTCGTTCGACTGGGTTTATCGCCCCAATTCATCGGTGGTGACACTCGTAAATAGTTTTTATCCCAGATAAGCCGAAAGTCGAAAGTACCTTCAGCGGGGCCGACAGCCCGTATAATTTTATTTACCCGCCTTTCCAAGTTTAATCTTGCCTTGAACTTGTTGTAAATAAACTTAACAGCGTGCAGGGAAAATTAAATTAATTACAAATAAGCGATATTCGAGCAGGGACAACATTGGTAAAAATATTAAGACAACTTTGGTTTGTTTAAAAAAAAGTTTTTTCCTTTGAAATTTTCAGCTAGGAAATACTTTCAATCTTTAAATTCATCAGATTAACCCTTATTAAAACTTAAGAAACTTTGTTCTGACTTTATTTACTTTAAAATTAGGATAATAGCCCTTAAAGATTAAATTAAATTTCATATAATTTATAGTTATTTTCGAATCCAAAATTGTTAGTGTATACTTCTCATTTCAACAACTTCCATAACTACTACTTTTGGTACTATATTGAGGGTAAATTTTTTTATTTATTCGGTTGCTATGACTGTGACCCCAAGTGTTGAATATATTATAGGTAGCTGCTTTGTTTATTCTCGACGTCACGTCCGCCGTTTGGCAACATTTCAGCGTAATGTACTGCATGTTGCCGGCGGTCAGCAACACATTGCTCCGTGGCTTTGTCTCTGGTCTATAGGTGGAACTCACCTTGACTTTGAGCAGAGCGCGAGAGGAAGAGGAACGGGGTTAAAAATAAAAATAAAATTGAGGTGCATCGTTGGGGCTTCCAAGCACAGGATGCCTTCTGATGCAATTTGTCTATTCTTTCTGCCGACGTCCGCCGTTGCCAGGCCGAAATAAATGTCGAAAAAATGGTTTATGGCCTATACAAATTACTCATGACCGTTTCCGCTTTGCCCTTTACAGTTGCCGTATCTCGGAGGCGGGTCCAAAGTATCGCCTAGAACATCGCAGTGCCGATTCCTTCGTCAATAAGCGGCGCATTTGACCGCCTGCCAATAAAAATGGCTGCCATATAAGCACACACCACGGACGCAACCACACAAAGTCGGAGCTTTGCGATTAGACAAGCAGATTTCGGGGAGTTCAAGGAGAGATCCCCAGCAGTAAGGAAAACCCATTTTCGGGCAGACTGAACACCGAACCCAAGCAGACCAAAGATGAATAGCCTGGCGCGGGTTTTCAGCAACTTCCGCGATTTCTACAACGACATCAATGCGGCCACCCTCACGGGAGCCATCGATGTGATCGTGGTGGAGCAGCGGGATGGCGAGTTCCAGTGCTCACCCTTCCACGTTCGTTTCGGCAAACTGGGAGTGCTGAGGAGTCGGGAGAAGGTGGTAAGTGGAGTCATGGGTCCCTAAAAGAGAACTCTTTCGATTAGCTTTCAAATCTTAGATTCTAAAAACTTAGGGGGTGATGCATTACGTAATTAACTAATGTCAACTAAACTTATCCGAGGCAAAATGAATTATAAGTTTTGGCAAGGTCGTGATGATCTCATCTATATCTACAACTAAAGGGGACTTTTATTTCTTACGGGGGAAATTAACGTAAGAGGAACTTTGAATGTATTAACCGATGATTAAACCTTACGAACTTTGTATCTAGGCCCCAAGATATACATTTATTAAATATCACAAGTGTAAAGTGCTTCTAAAGGGGGCATTGGCCAGAGGTCTTATCATGTTTATATCTTATAATTAAAGAAATTATGATATATGCAATGCGATGCGTAATAAGTACAATGTATAAGTACAAAAATTCAATTGTGGAAGGAACACTTTATTCAAGTGCTAGCAAATTTTAATTACTTATCTACGATCTTCATCATTCATTCAGGTGGACATTGAGATCAATGGCGCACCCGTCGACATCCAGATGAAGCTGGGTGACTCCGGCGAGGCCTTCTTCGTGGAGGAGTGCCTGGAGGATGAGGACGAGCCGCTGCCGGCCAACCTGGCCACCTCGCCCATCCCCAATAGCTTCCTGCAGTCGCGGGACAAGGCCAACGACACCATGGAGGACATCAGTGGAGTGGTGACCGACAAGTAAGTGGAATTTACATAGTTCTCCACCAGCCCAGACTCATCCGGTCACTTGCTAAATCATTTTAGAAACGCTAGCGAGGATTTGCTCCTACCCCTGCCGTTGCCGCGACGCAACTCCATTGACTTTTCCAAGGAGGAGCCCAAGGAAGCCGCCGTCGAGGGCGGCAAGTTTGAGAACCAGGTCTCGGATTACACGCAGCGCAGGTACACAATGCCTTTTCATACCCCTGTCAACCATGTATATTATACGAGTAACTGCAACCTTGAATCCATCCAAACAGACACACGGACAACACTCTAGAGCGTCGTAATCTGAGCGAGAAACTCAAGGAGTTCACCACCCAGAAGATTCGCCAGGAGTGGGCCGAGCACGAGGAGCTCTTCCAGGGCGAGAAGAAGTCGACGGAATCGGAGGTGGAGAGCCAAAGCAAAGCTTCCAATGAAGCTGACACCGAGAAGGAAGTGCCGAAGGTGGGGGGCAAGGAGGACAAGGAGAAGGAGCAGCCCAAACCAGATGTAACCCTAACTCCGGTCACCACCAGCGAGGCCACCAAGGAGGTGTCCAAGAGCAAGACCAAGAAGCGCCGCAAGAAGTCGCAGATGAAGAAGAATGCCCAGCGCAAGACCTCCTCGAGCAGTTCCGTTGGCAGTGGCGCCGGCGGTGACTTGCCCTCGGTGGAGGCGCCATCTCTGGGTGTGAGCAACATCGATGAGGGCGATGCCCTCATATCCAGTGCCACCAACAACAACAACAACAACACCTCCTCGTCCAATGATGAGCTACCATCGGCTCCTCTGGTCACCGCCCGCACTGGTGACGATAGTCCGCTAAGCGAGCTGCCCCACACCCCTACGACCAATCCCCGTCTGGATCTGGACATTCACTTCTTCAGCGACACGGAGATCGCCACTCCCGTTGGAGGTGGTGTTGGCGGATCGGGACGCGCCGCCGGCGGACGCCCCTCGACGCCCATCCAGAGCGACAGTGAGCTGGAGACAACGATGCGGGACAAGCGGCATGTGGTGGATGATGAGAACGCCGCTTCGTGGAAATGGGGCGAGCTGCCCACGCCGGAGCAGGCCAAGAACGAGGCCATGAGCGCCGCCCAGGTGCAGCAGAGCGAGCACCAATCGATGCTGAGCAACATGTTCAGCTTCATGAAGCGGGCCAATCGGCTGCGCAAGGAGAAGGGCGTGGGCGAAGTGGGGGACATCTATCTTTCCGATCTGGACGCTGGCAGCATGGATCCCGAGATGGCGGCCCTGTACTTCCCCACACCCAGGTCCAAGGAGGCCTCGCCGCCGGAGGAGGATGGCGAGAGTGGCAATGGCACCAGCCTGCCCCATTCGCCCAGTTCGCTGGAGGAGGGTCAGAAGAGTATTGACTCGGACTTTGACGAGACCAAGCAGCAGAGGGACAACAAGTGAGTTTGCACCCGGAAGGAGAGCATAGAATCCTTAATTTCAACTGTAATCTCTCTTTTAGATACTTGGACTTTGTGGCCATGTCCATGTGCGGAATGTCGGAGCAGGGAGCAGCGCCCTCGGACGAGGAGTTCGACCGCCACCTGGTCAACTATCCAGACGTAAGTATCTCTCAAACAGCCCAGCGCTATGTTCTGTGTGTGTGTTTAAGTTCCATGCACTTCACTGCGCCCCCCACGCACTGCATCCCGCCTTGTTAACCAGTCTCTTCCCATGCCACGCCCTCATTTGCACCTGTGCGCAGGTGTGCAAAAGCCCCAGCATTTTCTCATCGCCTAACCTAGTCGTACGGCTGAATGGCAAATACTACACCTGGATGGCTGCATGTCCCATTGTCATGACAATGATCACCTTCCAGAAGCCACTAACCCATGTAAGTTGGCCCAAAGCCAAGCCTTTTGTGTAGCCACCACGCCTTGTTCGCTCCTCCCACTAACTAGATTGTATTGATCCTTATTCCCCAAGGATGCCATTGAGCAGCTGATGGCCCAAACGGTGCCTGAAGATGAGAAGCCGGAATCGGCCGCCCAGGCTGATAATGTGGGTCAGACCAAGCGGTACTGGTGGAGCTGGCGGCGCTCGCAGGACGCAGCGCCCAACCAATTGAGCAGCGTTCATGGATTGCCATTGGGCAAGGATGAGAAAGGTACAGCTACAGCTGCATATCGGTCTGCGCCAATCTAACCAGCTTTAATCTCCTTCAGATGGCGAACAGGCAGCGGTGGCCACGCAAACCTCACGTCCCACCTCCCCGGACATCAGCGATCCCACGCTGAGCAAAAGCGACTCCCTGGTGAACGCGGAGAACACCTCGGCCCTGGTTGACAACTTGGAGGAGCTGACCATGGCCTCCAACAAGAGCGATGAGCCCAAGGAGCGCTACAAGAAGTCTCTGCGACTCAGTTCGGCAGCCATCGTAAGTCCCGAAATCCATTTAGCAACCATCGATATACAACGATCGATATAACGATTCCTTTGACTCCTCCAGAAAAAACTAAACCTCAAGGAGGGCATGAACGAGATCGAGTTCAGCGTGACCACCGCCTATCAGGGAACGACGCGCTGCAAGTGCTACTTGTTCCGCTGGAAGCACAACGACAAGGTGGTCATCTCCGACATTGACGGCACCATCACCAAGTCCGATGTGCTGGGCCACATCCTGCCAATGGTGGGCAAGGATTGGGCGCAACTCGGGGTGGCGCAGCTCTTTTCGAAGATCGAGCAGAACGGCTACAAGCTGCTCTACCTGTCGGCCCGTGCCATCGGCCAGAGCAGGGTGACGCGCGAGTATCTGCGGTCAATCCGGCAGGGCAACGTGATGCTACCGGACGGCCCGCTGCTGCTGAATCCCACGTCCCTGATCTCGGCCTTCCACCGCGAGGTGATCGAGAAGAAGCCGGAGCAGTTCAAGATCGCCTGCCTGTCCGACATTCGAGATCTCTTCCCCGACAAGGAGCCCTTCTACGCCGGATACGGCAACCGCATCAATGTGAGTGTGGCGGGATATGTGATATGTAGATATGTTAGATGTAGTTCTTGTATCTTGAGTAATAGTAATAATTCTATAGTTTTTAATTTTCTCCACTGAAATAAGATACTGAATCCATATTTTTGTGATGCCTTTCAGGACGTGTGGGCCTACAGAGCCGTCGGCATTCCCATTATGCGGATCTTCACCATCAACACCAAGGGCGAGCTGAAGCACGAGCTGACCCAAACATTCCAGTCCTCGTAAGTAGCGATCCTATGATCCCCTAGCCTAGTGTTAGCTGTAAATGCACATGTGTCTATCCCATGTATATGGTTCCGGTGTTGCTCATTACTGAACTCATGCCACATCTGATAACGTTAACTAATTCGCAAAACAAAACCAACCAAACCAAACCCAACAACCGCTAATTGGCTCAAGTCGAATTAACTTCATCACGTAACGCTAGGTGTTTCTAAGCTGTATGAATGTACTTCCTATCTGTGTAGTATCTATCCAAAAAGCACCCCACTCAATCAATCAATCAATCGATCGATAAGCCCGCCGAATTCAATTCAAGCATTTTGGTTGTCAAATTTACACAGTGGCTACATCAATCAGTCGCTAGAAGTCGACGAGTACTTTCCCCTGCTAACCAACCAAGATGATTTCGACTACCGGACGGACGTCTTTGACGACGAGGAGTCGGAGGATGAGCTTCAGTTCAGCGACGATTACGACGTGGACGTGGAGAACGGTCCGAGTGGGGAGAGTAGCGGGGAAGAGGACGATGACGAAGCCCTCTACAATGATGATTTTGCCAACGATGACGATGGCATCCAAGCGGACGTGGCCTCCGGCGACGAAGAGTCGGCCGATGTGGGTCTCATAATGCGAGTCCGCCGCGTCTCCTCCAAAAACGAGGTCATCTTGGCCTCGCCCCCCAAGTGGTTAAATTCCTAGATACAGCTCCAGTCCTATCCCACGCCGAAGGTTGTGCAGCTCGCAAATTGTGATAAGTTTTCTAAGAGAGAGTTAGGAGTGTCCTATATATGTCTGTGCCTGATGTGCCAGGTCCGCGAGCTCCAAGTTCGCCGACCAGTTAAGTTTTGAAAGTATTCTGCTCCCAGCAGGTCTTTATGTCTAGTTTTAAGGATGACAATTATATGAAATACCCAACAAAATATACCTTTCATTTTGCTGTGATGGCAATCTTTTATTTATCTGAATGTGGCATGAGTTCTGAGCTAGATCCGGTAGTTAAATGTAGTTAGAGTATATATGTAGAAGATCTTCTATAAAACGAACATTTATATTTTAAGTATGCGTGAGTATGGAACAGTCACAGAAATCTCTTCCATCCAATGACGGTTGGTCTAGTCACTAGAGTCCTTGAAAGATCTGGTTGGAATGGTTGGAAACTGTGATAGAAGCCTAGCGCAGCCTCAAACCTTTTCGCCTTCTATTTATATTTTCGCCGCAAATTTGCCGCAAAACTGGAAAAAATTGGATGCTTTTAGGCTGAAAAAAAAACAAATCTGGTCACTCTAAAATGTTGAAAATAAAGAAGAAACAAAATTGTGAGATCGGGTCTCTCCACACTCTCCTCAAATTGAATTTGAAGCAAATCTGGCCACACTAAAATTAAAATATTAGTTTGAGGAGGAAGAAGAGAGAAGTGAGATTGAAGCACGGCCACTGGTGTTGGTCCTTAATAATTTATATGATCTCATATGTATAACCTGCCCTCTTTTTCCAGATACTGCAGCATGACGTACATTGTCGATCAACTGTTCCCGCCGGTGAAACACGACGAAGCCTCCGCCGAGTTCTCCAACTTTAACTACTGGCGCGACCCCATCCCCGACCTGGAGATCCCCGAACTGGAGACGGCACTGGTGCCGCCGAGCAGCAAGGTGGACATCGCCACCCTGCGACCCATTCCCGAGAAGTGAACTGGTTCCTTAGCACCCTAACTATACTATAACCATATTTATACGGATATGCGACACACTCTATATAGCAGATAGCGCTTTTCCAATATGTTTGCTTAGCTTCAAACCCTCTAGATGTGCTTACCAAAAATGAAATATCTATAACTTTGCATAAGCTTAGCCAGGATTCATTATCATTTAGTTTTCAATCGTTTCTAGTTAAATGGGTGGACTTAAGTTTTAATTAAAATTGAGTTATTATTATTACTATAGTAAGTTCCTTTGAGACTCCTGCAGGTTCTTAGAAGATGCATATTCCAAACGGCATATGGGAGTTGTGATTTTCGATTTCATTATTTTTCGTATGTGATCATTTAAATTTAGTTCATTGTGATGAGGTTTTTATTTGGAGTTTTTATGAAAACTGTGCTTTAGACCTATGTATACTTAACTGATAGTGTTTCAATACAAATAAATGCTTCAAATTCAAAGAAAGCCGAAATAAACACGTCTCTGTTTGTGATTGGGAAACCACCTGTCTGGCACCTGATATATGATATACGTATAGATGAGTGGACTTGGGAAGGCACTCAATTCTCATGGAGCCACTCATGTTGCAGTGGAAAATTTTCATATGTGGCTGCAAAAATCGAGGGGCTGGGGGCACATCTATGACATCGAAGGGTGGTGTGTGCGTTGGCGGGGGAGAATTTCATTTGTCAACGTAATTTTGCCAATTCAATTAATGCTCATTTAATGCAGAGCACAGCAGACCGACAGACAGCATACACATTGGCGTACAAAGGCCCACGGACAACGAAGTGGGCAGCTTAAGTGACCACAAATGGTCGGTCATGCAAACTCAGTGGCAGATCCACAATGACTTTTTCTAGGGGGAACTCTCCCAAAATAGGGAAGTCTTCTCGCTTTCGAATGGAACGCACTAAAATCTTTAAATTTTCCCATTTAAAAGTAAAAAAAAATAGAAATACGTTGCTCAAACATGAAAAAATGCTATGCTCTTTTAATTATAGTATTTAAGATGTTAAATAAAATGCAATATTTTTTCCCATCAATTCGAATTAGAACTTGGTTAAACATTTTTAGGTTTTTGGCGTGTAACCGCAGATTCGATTTCCACATCTGTAAGTACTAGTCGAAAGGATTTAAACCCTATTTTTCCCCCAGATAAGCTCTTGTTTGGATATTATAGCGCCGTAAATATTTGAAGTAAAAATTGGTTATATTTTAAATTATTATTATTAGAGGCATAGAAAAGTATGAGAAATAAATGCATAAGGAAATGGCTTTTAAAATGTCGACTAAATACCACATTTATTAATTATATGTTAAATGCAATACTTAATGTAAATTTGTAAGTCTACTTTTTAATATTCACGGGTTTGGCAACAGATGCTTTAAATACTTGAGGACGTGTACTAATAAATAAAGTTTTATACCAAATCTTAAGGTCGCAATTATATTGAAACGCGAGCTATTCCAGAGGAACCGCAGAGGGTTTAACACTTTTTATGAGTACTTTCAGATTTAAAAACATAATTTGCGGTTACATTTTTCGTGTTGCACTATGTTAACTCTTTATTTTATTGTAAATTAAGAAGTTTAAGACACCTGCTCAACGTCACTTCTTGGATTTCTCTAAGACTTATTAGAATAAAGAGCTGATTTCTCTGGAAAAATCTGATCTATTTAGACCCTCCGTCATATACCCCACCCATGCAAAGCGCACTTATGTATAGTTTATAGACGTCGTTTGGGGCCCCTCCAGACAAACAATGGAAATTTAAAAAGATTTAGCTGTTTATGTTAATAATGCGTCAACTGAAGTCAAAATCAGCTGATCAACCGCTTGATGATGTTTATAATTTGTTGTATACCAAGAATACAGTAGGTCCTCGAAAAATTACACTTTCACTTTCTATGAAGTAAATGTACATAACATTTTTTGTGCAAATGTCAAAACCCTTTCAACCTGTTTACAATAAGATTCATTAATAAATCTAAAATTAAGGAAACCTTTAACAAAATGATCATTTTTAATAATTTAAAAATTGGACGAAAAGTAAAAAGGTAAATATGGTTTAGAAAATATTAAAAAAGAAAAATTAGGAAGTAAGGTGTTTTTTTCACTTATGATTAAGGATATCTATTCTGGATAATCTCAGCAACCTCGAGATAATCAAAAAATTCCATAATGATATTCAAATTACAGCCAGCGAGTGCAACTCAATTGAGCGACACTCAAAATCGCCCCACAATTGAGTGCGACATACCCACATTGAGCAGTGCTCGAAGGTATAAAAGCTGGAGCTGCCCAGTGCATAGCCAACAGTTTCCTCCGGTTAAACACAGAGCGAGCAGTCAGTCCCCGTGAAAACCTCTCAGAAAGTAAATACAAAAAAACCGATTCCAGTATGAAGAACGCTGTTGCCATCCTGCTGTGCGCCCTCCTGGGTCTGGTGAGTATCAAATATTTAGTAGCTGATGATCGCAGGGAGTAATCTTCTTGTTCCCTGCCAGGCCTCCGCCGCCGAGTACAAGATCCGCAGCGTGGAGGATCTGCAGAACGCGCGCAAGGAGTGCGGCACCAGCAGCAAGGTGACCGAGGCCCTGATCGCCAAGTACAAAACCTTCGACTATCCCGATGATGAAATCACCCGCAACTACATCCAGTGCATCTTCGTGAAATTCGACCTGTTCGATGAGACCAAGGGCTTCAAGGTGGACCATCTGGTGGCACAGCTGGGACAGGGCAAGGAGGACAAGACCGCGCTGAAGGCCGACATTGAGAAGTGCGCCGACAAGAACGAGCAGAAGTCGCCCGCCAACGCCTGGGCCTTCCGTGGCTTTAAGTGCTTCCTGGGCAAGAACCTGCCCCTGGTGCAGGCCGCCGTCCAGAAGAACTAGGATGTGCAGCGCACACGTTTCACGTCAATTCTAGAACCGCAAGAACAAACCGCCAATAATGCGGCATTTTCGAGTTGAAATCCGCTCAGGCTCTGCAATCCTACAATTGAAATAAAACCATATAATAGTGCTTGAAGGAAGAGTGATCTATTTATTTTGCTGCCACACATGCTTAGTTTTAAATCTTCAGGGCTGGTAGAGTGACTTGATCCGTTGGAACAGCTTGACATCGCATCATTAATCCCAAAAACCTTGTCCCGCCCAAAGGAAAGGCATTGATAGCTTGTTTAATTCGATTATATTTGTCATCATCTTTTTCAGTTCAGTAAAATTCAACTTCTTTTCTTTACTCTATATATTTTTTTGAATATATAAATTACGCACTTTATTTTTTATCTATTTTGTTGATTTACTTCTTTGCCAAGAGTCTTGAGTTCTTTTGATTTTTTTATTATTTTCTTCCTTCTTTTACTTGATTTTGCCATCTTTTAACTTCTTTTATTATGGTTTGTGGTTTTCTTTTGCGTTTCTTTTATATATATTATTTGATATATATTTTTTGTTTTTCTAAATCAACTTCTTGTTTTTCATAATCTTTTTTTGATTTTTTATTTGAAAATAAAATGTGTGAAAAAGGGGTGTTTGGTGTTGGGTGCTTCAAAAAACATTATAGCCAAGTCAAGATATTCGTTTTTCCATGATGATTTTTTATTCTTTTCGAGGTCTCTTCTTTTTCGCCTGTTTTCTTGCTGGGGATGCTTTTTTTATTGAAACGATATTTTTTTCTGGCGTTTTCTCTTGTGATTGTTTTCTCTTTTTTCTTTTTATTTAGCAAAGAAGTTTGGCAATAAAATAATGTTTTTTGAAATAATATTGTAAAAAAATCTGAAATCAAATAGTTATTGGATTAAAGAAGAGTGTCGGTAAAGAAGATGAAGGCATTATTATTCGTCCCAATAAGATGCGGATGAAAGACAAGGCATTCACTTGAAGTGTATAGAATATCAGTCAGTCATGGATCCCGTATTATAAATTTTAGATCCCCATTTATTAACAATTGTGCTCTGGCTTAATAATATAAAATCCTAAACTACATGATATTGCTGTTTTAATTCAATCTTCTATTTATCATTTACCAGGAGACCCTACTGAAAATAGGAAGCTGAAGGCCTCAATCTTTAGTGGTTCTAATACCAATTAGGATTCACTTCGGAACTGTAACTATATTTAAATAAATAAAATAAAACATTGAAAGGTTCGATTTGACCCCTTTAATAATTGTTTTTCTATTAATTTTGTTCAAAGGTTCCCCCTTAGATTGTTGTTCAAATAGTTTATAACTTTAAATAAATTTATTTAAATAAATAAAATAAAACATTGCAAAACTGAAAGGCATTCCGGTAAGTAGTTTTTCAAACCGTATGTAGTAACTCAGTATCCCAAAAATCCTCAAAAAAATAACCTGTTTCAGGTAGATAAAAAGCAGTCTCGTTCGTTTGGGTTTTCAGGAGATGAGTTTGAAATTGTGAGCTTACCTTACTAGGGTTTTAATAAAACAATAATCAATATGGAGCGTAGTAATTGGCGCGACCACGGTAACCCCTACTGGAACGAAAGACAGACCGGGATTAGCTGGATCCAATCAGGATCGGACAGGGCCCACTTACATAGCGCGTCGGGCTCCTCGGAAAGTGGAGTGACAGCATGCGCGGGAAACGCGGGCTCCTCGTCCCCGGAAGCTGCCGCGGGCAAAACGGTTTGTGGTGGAGAGGCCAGGGCGGTTTGTGCGCTTCGACATTACCTACAGATCAATTAATAATTATTAGAATATAATCTTCAAGGCAAAATGTATGTAAACGCTACTCATGGAATTTGATAACTATGTAAAATTAACTTATAAAAAAGTTTTGTAAGTTTGTAAGTAAAAGAATATATTGTTCTTAAGAAAAGTCGGGATTCGTTTTGTTGTTTGATATCAGACTGGATATGTCAAATACAGACTTATTCTCGATCTCTACTCAGTACATAAAAGATTCAGCTTATGGTTTGTTTATAAGAAATGTAAATTAAAAAACGACTTAATATTCAAATTGAAAATTTAAATGTGAAAACTCGAACACGATAAGTAGCGGGTACAAATAAAAGAGAAATTTGCTATCCACCTTAATTTGACGTCCTCGGAAGAGCGTTTCATTCATGGCCAGGGCCGTTTCGACGAACTCCTTTGATCCGAACTCGATGTACGCGAATCCCTTTGGATGGCCGTCAGCCTTGTTGCAGAGTATGGTGACGCGGTTGATGGTTCCGCAGCCGTGGAAGTGGGCCTCCAGTTCCTCGGCCGACGCGCCATAATCCACATTGCCCACGTAGACGGACCGCGTGTCGATCTCCTGCTTCTCCTCGAGGGAAAGCGGCACGGTGGCCAAGCCGGTGGTGGAGCCACCGGCCATTTGTTTATCCACCTCCGACTGCATTTGCTTGATCTTCTCGGCCTCCTCCTCCATCTCCTTGACGCGCGCCTTGATGGCCTCCAGCTCAGGGTCGATCTGCATGCTGCCCTCCTCCTGGCAACGCGGAAAAGATGGGATTTAATGGGATTCGGATGGGATTGATGAGTAAACGCCCAAGAAGCGCGCAGACAATGGACAATGGAGTGGTGATGCGAAGCGACGCTTTGAAAATGGCAGCCATTTCTGCGACTTTCGGCTTTGTACATGTATCCCCCAAAGCTTTGCGAGCTTTTCCAGGGAATTCGGAGGGCTTTCGCAGGGCGGGCCAAGAAACTGGTTTTTGGCCATCGTATCGCATTGCAGTGCATTGCCTCCCCTCGCCAACTGGCCATCCCAACTCACCTCGTTCTCTGTGGTAATCTCAGTCTCCTGCTCGCCGTTCGTCTCGTCCAACGACTCCAGGAGCTGGTCCTCGTTCAGTGTGATATCCTCATCGGCCATGGTTTTGGTTTTTATTTTGTTTACGTTTGCGTTGGCTGCAAAAGCTCGGTTTTTGGTGGCGCAAAAGCTTCCGGCGTGGATCGAAAAACGGCAGTTGTCGTAGCTAACTGTCAATGAAAAAAGGGCGGCGAAAGTGAGCACAAAGAGAGTTGAAAACGTAAAGAGAGAGAACAAAGAGAGGCGTCATGGAAATGCAGTGAAAATATTGGCATTCCTTCCGAGTAAGTTTAGGTTGTGGAACGCCAACGCCATTGGCCTCGTATTCAAATGCATTTGCCCCCTTTTCTACATGCCACCCACTATTCTTACGTTATAAATATGTACAAAGAGGCGCTTGCTCTGCTGACGTTGAGTTCGCCCAAAATGGCCGCTGCCCCGTGGAAACACACGTACTTTGAAATGCTGTTTTGCGGTCGAAAGTCAACCTTTTCGCAGTATTCTCGGTTTCTTTGCACGCCAGACCACGTCAGCACTTAGTTTTATTGTTTATTATCGACTAATATTTACAGATATACGAGAACGCACGTAAATTTTGCCACCGAAAACAGATTTGTATTCGCCTCGTTTTTAGGGATGACAGTTCGGTACAGTTTTCGCCTCGATATGTTTTTAGGGTGAGATGTTGTATCGATAACTGAACTGTGTTGTTTTATATGCGCTTCACACTGAACTGCCGTCTAAAGTGGCAATATTAATAAAATTTTAAAATCCCAGCAACTATTTCCGATTCCTCGGATAGTGTAAAATAAATAAAAAGAAAAACTAAGGAAAATGTAATGAACTTTCTTAGGATTTTTAATTTAATGGTCACGGGGTATAAAAAAATTATAGATGTACGGTAACAATCTCACTGTGCGCATTCCTTTCGACGCTGTTGCTGTTGCGGCATCAGTGTGAACAAGCCTTACATTTTTCCGCTCTTCATGTCCAATCTTCGTCAAGTAATAACAACAGAAAACATTTTGCAATATTGTTTACGGATCGATAGGAACATGAACGATTCTTCCGATTCCGAATACGAAGACACAGAATACATAGTTTTCGGGGACTTCAAAAACCACGTTAATCCGCACCAGCTGAACCACGAGGAGGCGGCAATTAAGATCATCGGAATCGAGAGCGATGCGCCCATGGCGGAGGTGAATGGCAGCATCTACCGGGGACGCTACGAGCATTCGGTGGGAACCAACGTGTTCTTTGAAAAGGAGAAGGACAATCTGGCCAGCGATCCGCTCTTCGAGTCCGTGTGTCGCCAGCGATACCAGTACGTGGACAAGACCACCAAGGTGATATCCTTCGAGCGGGTCTACGTCGATAACTTGCATCAGGAGGCCGAGAAATCAGTTAGAGCCGATGAGGACGAGCAGGCGGAAGCCAAGCCGGAGTCGTTAAAGTTGAACATTACCTATAAGGAGGCGATCAACAAGTTTGGAGAGGATCAATAAGTGGAGTGAGCTAAATTATCTTAACATCTCCCCTTAGCATCATGGAGACACCACATATAACGGCGGAACCAGCCTTGAATCTTCGAAATTTTCTTGCCGAGTATGAGACAAAACTATCCGGCGCTGCCGAAGAAGTGCCCTTCTTCCTGCAATCCAACCCCGTGCTCGTTGACGTGGGTGAGAGCTGTTCCCTGGACTTGATCGAGTCCCCTGATGACTGCTCGATTACAGTCTTCCAGCCCGGCGCCGACCAATTTCGTCCAACCGTTGTCCGGCCCCAGGAGGATCAGCATGTGCCCTCCACTTTTTCGGCCCTCGCCCAGCACAAGACCAAGTCACGTAAATGTGCCTTTGGCCGCACCCAGTATAGCCACAAACTGAATCCACCACCGACGGACTGCGGCGATCTGCAGCTGGATGCCTGCGAACTGGAGCTAACCGTGCGTCTCTACCGACCGCCGCGGGCCTACCATCGAGGATTCAAGGTGGAGATCCCCGTGTTCGCCGAGGAGTACGTCTGTCTGGGCAGCAACTATCTGACCGAGCTGCGCGACAAGATCAGCTGCGTTTGTCGTGGCAAACGATTCGTGGACATCAGCCATGATCCAGATGCTCCATTGCCCACTATTGACACAAATCCTGGATACTTCTTCATTAACGACACGTTCTACAATGACAAGCGCAATCCGAACAATCCCGACTATTCGGAAACCGTGTTAAAATGGGCAGCCAAAGCGAACGGAGTGAATGGAGAAACGCTTAAGGTGGAGAATATGGAGGGCAAACGATTCATCGATCTGACCGTGAGTCCGGGCTCACCACTGCACTACCTGCACCACGGAAATTGTGAGCACCTGTTTGTAATCTCACAGGTCGAGGTGTTAACGCCTCGCAGCAAACGCCCAGATCGCAGTCTTTATCCCTATCCTCACGCCTTTAGCACTTACAATCGCAGGACCTGCTATATGTGCGGCACTCGCAGCTATAGCTTCATTGTAGAACAGTCCCGGCGACAGCTGCACGACCCCTCCTACCTGTGCCGTAAATGTTTCCTTAGTTTCTTTTACGTGGACGGTGTGAAGGTTGGTCAGTTTAAGGCCTTTCGCATATACGACCATGCGGAGGCGGAGGACGAACAGGATGATCGCGACGGTGTCGTATTAGATGGTTAAGCCAACATTTCGGAACATATATTTCCGAGGTGTTTTTGCCTGCAAGTCATGTATATAAAAAATCAAAATTATAATTTACCCCTGTTTTAAATGTCTAAAATTTTTTCACATCCTTATAACAGTCTCTTAACTTCATTAAGTCCCCGTATAAGTATGAATAAACCGAGTATATTTTAGACGTGATGCTTTCTTTATTCGCGAACTTCATTGACTGCAAGATCGCTCAATGAGTTGATTGATATTTTAATCTTGTAAAATATTCGTAGATAGATTTAAATAAAATACATACACATTGCAACAAGAGTAATTGGCATTGAACAGATTCGATTGCCGTAAAGCTGCCTATATTCCATGCAATCTAGATTAGCAAAAAGTTAGTGTCCAAGTTAGGAATACAAAAATGCGAACAACGTAAATAGTACAATACATCTGGCTTAGGACTAACGTTAATACATATGCAATAGTTTGATTTTTACAAAATTTTAAGGAATCGCGCACTCTTGTGCCGAGTGTAGACTTGACCAAGACCCATGGAAAACAAACCAATAGACTAAATATGGCCAATAACATAGTTATATCCTAGACAAGATACTAGTACTAGTGGTACTTAGCAGTACAATACAGTAAAAACTTGCGCACTGGGATTCCGGAGTGCACATGATAAGAGACTTTGCGCTTAGTTACTGGGGCGTAGAAATGCATCAAAAACATATTGCCAATCCGACCAACAAATATCATTACGAGTAACTGCAGGCTGGGATTCGTTTCGCCCGGATCTCTTTGGTGTACGCGCTTGCGTTTACTTCCGTGTTAAAGCTTTGACCAGCGGGTGCTCAGCGGTGGAGGGCGGGGCGTCTAGCTCTGGAAAACCAGCTCCCGCTCCACCGACAAGTACTCCAGCATCTGCGCCGGCACTGGCAGCTGGGCCAGCTGCTCGCGCGACATCTGGCGCTGCAGGACGCGGCGACACAGGTCCTGCAGCTTGGGCATGTTGGCGTACCGGCTCAGCGGGTACTTAAGAATCACCGGAAACGGCGGCTGCATCTCGTTGGGAACCTTCACGAAGCAAACGAAGTTGTCGTTGGTGCAGCGGTGCAAGATGTCTTCAATCATTTCCACAATCGACTCGTACTTGAGCTCCTCGAAGTGCCAAAAGTCCTCTCTGAACTCTAGCCTATAGTGCAGCGTTACGTTTACAATCCGGAAGCTCAGTGTGAACTGGGATCCGCTGGTCTCAGAGTCGCGGACCAGGAACGACCCAGTCGGCTTGTCACTCAACTGACGCTGCGAATCGCGCCTGGAGATTTCGCCCCAGTACCACACTTGGCTGAAAACAAAGGAAATGAGTCACCACCGACCGTTGACCTTTCGAGAGACACAGCGCTTACTTGATCATCTCGGAGCAGGCCTTGTACATGACCTGGTTGGGCGAGTGGGCGTCCTCACGCTCCAGCCACTTCTTCCGGATGAAGCGCAAATAGTCGTGCGTGAATGGTAGCGTGGGTTCCAGGCAGATGACCGGTGTGAGGAACTCGTAGGTGGCATCCGTGGTCCCTCCATCGTCGCAGTCGCTCATCGAGTGCCAGTTGCGCAGTGAGCTGAGTCCCTGGCCCACCTTCCTGCGGAGTCTGGCGAACACGTTCCGCTTGTCCTTGTCCTTGTCCCGCCGCCTGCGCAGGGTTCCCGTTGTCGTGCCCCCATTGCTGCAGCTGGCCATGGATGAGTTCGCTGCCTCAAGGACGCACACCTCGTTGTTGTTGTTCTGGGACTGGCAGCCACTGGTGGAAGCGGATGCCGAAACGGCTAGCGCCGAGTCGGACTTCTTGCGCCTGGTCAGCGAGTGGAACCAGCCCTTCTTCTCCTTCTCCCTGTCCTTGCTGGAGTCGCCTCCGCCAGTGCGCTCCTGGCTGTGACTCTGGTCGCCGTGGCTCATTTTGGAGTGGGATCGGAACGGAACGGCGTCCTCGTGGCGGAATCACATCATTGATCTAATTCGGAGCCGTGATTAATGCCAATTGATAAGAACTATTTGTTTTCGTTGGTAGAGTACACAAGAAGTGCCTTATCGTTATCGGTCTTCACAAGGAGCTATCGATAGCACAAAGCGGTGGGGGTTTTAAGTTAAGTTTTTTTTAACTTTCTTAAAAAAGTTTTTAGAAGTACAATTTTTTCGTCAGCTATGCATTTTAATATTAAAAGTTTATTTTATGGTTTTTGAAAATTAAAAGTTTCGATTGAGTGATATCGAAATCAGATTTAATTCCACCTCTAATCTAGTTCTACTGGGCGCATTTTTTATTTATGTTTTGTGTGAATTGAATTAAGTAGCTTATAAAATCATGCATTGCTCCAGCATGAAGGTAGATCTGTCCAACTTTTTTAAGGACGAACGTCGGCAGTCGTTGGTTTTCATAGATGCAACTTGGCAAAACATCAAAGACGTCCAAGATCATATTCAAAACCTGTTCAGTTTGGTATGTGTTAAAAGAATTAATTCTATTTTATGTAAAACAAAATTGTCTTCTGCAGAAGGACATCAGCTTGCTGAGCACAGATGGATGTTTTCTGCCCCCGAGGGAATCCATTAAAGTACTCAAATCTGCCGAGGGACTTAAGTAGGTAAACTTACTCCGTTTAACGATGAAATACAAGTCTATTTCATCTCTTGCAGGGCCTTTCGGTTCGCCAATCACGACAAGGATGCTTTTGTGAGTCCTGCTCCAGTGAAATCCAGCAAGAAGCGCAAGAATCGTTCTGCCGAGGAAGAGGTTCACCTAGACGCCTCCACTCCCCTCCGCCCATCAAAGCGCTCGAAAAACCAAAACAACACAAAATGGCTCGAAATTGAGGCAAAAACATCTCTCGAAGAAGCAATGGAACATGAAAAAGAGGTTCCTGGACCTTCTGTGGAGTCAAAGCGTTCTAAAAAGAAAGGCCCAACTAAAACGCCTGAAATTCAGCCAGAAATTTGTCATGCGAGAGCAGAAGACGAGCCAAAAAATAAGAAAAAGAGTTCCAAAAACAAGAACTTTCATAATTCGTCTGATGTTCATGCGGAATCTACTTCATTTAACAAATGAACTGCAGGAAAAGGGAACATCTGCTCCAACGAGTACTTTTCGTTTCACTCTTAAGAAGACAAAAATGTCAAAAAACCAGAGCGCCGTGAAATCACCCGAGATTCAGTCAGAAAAATCTATTGCGATGGCGCTGGAGAAAGACGAAGCTGCACACGATGAACCTGTTTCAATTTGTGAGCGTTCCAAAGTCAAGACCCTTTTGGGATCTCCTGGAATTCCGTCGGAAGCATCTCATTTAGCAGCTCCGGACCAAAATAAGCTGAGTCCCAAGAAGCTAAATCGATCCAAAAACAAGAATTACCCGGAATCGCCTAAAATTTCTACTACTGCGGTGGATAAGGAAGAGGAAACTTCTCGTCCATCGATTTCATTTCGTTGCCCTCTCTTGGAGCTGGACTCCAATGTTGCACGCACATTCGAATTTCCAAAAAAGGTAAACGAGGTTAAAATTATAGAACATATAGTCCTTACACCCATTAACAAACGCTATATACCTAAGAATAACAAGGATATAGCTAATCCATTGGCAGTCAATGGCGAAGAATCATCCACTTTGACGTTGAAATCACAATCCATACAAGACGTTGATGTGCCAGAAAAATTGCGCCACACATCCTTACAAGTTGATGCTGAAGCAAGTCTTCTAGAAGACTCGGTAGCTGAAGTAACTTTGCCTAAAGATGAAACTGAAACTGAATCAACTCTTCAAAAGGACATAACAGAAGCTGAAGCTACTCGCCCAGAGGACATAACAGAAGCTGAACCCTCTTTTCCAGGCGATTCGACTGAAACTGAACCCGTTTTTCCAGCCAATTCGACAGAAGTTGAAACAACCCTACCAGACGATACAATCGAATCAAAAGAAACTCATCCTGACGACTCTACTGAAGCTGAATCAATTCTACCGGATGATACAAATGAAGTGGATGCAACTCTTCCAGCAGACACATCCAAAGCCGAAAACACTCTGGCAGACGAAGCAGAGATATCAGAGATTAAAAATGAAGTTGATTCTAATGCTATAAAACTCCCCCCTGTGCGCATTTGTGCCGAAAATGTTATCTCCGATTCTGATGACGACGTAATGGTCGTAGATGACTCTAATATGGATGAATCAGACTTGGATTCTGATGTGGAGGCTGTTCCAGGTAATATAAAAAGAAAATTATCCGAATTACACATAAGTAATCTTTTACTTGTTAGTCCCGAAGGATAGAAACACCTTAGATATTATTAAGGACCTGCTGCGAAGTGCAACTCCGCTAAGCAATCTGCCAACCAGGGGCGATACCGTTCTGTTTAAGCTGCTGAAGATCAAGGGAAACGCGAGTTCCGGGACAACCGAGTTTATTGCCGGGAACTGCACCTACGTCAACCGCCGTACCAAAACAATTACAGTGGAGACGATCAGTATGTTACTATAGCTGCAGATTGTAATTTCCTACCTAACATTCCATCTATTTTCAGCATGTCCCTCTGGAATCGGACGTATAATGAGACAATATTATGTGAGCGGTTTAGACGAATCTTCTGAAGAAGTGCGTTCTCTAAGTGTTCAGCTTAAAGACATGATAGAGGCCAAAATCGTTGTAGCCACAATCGACTGATTATGTGTACATTCTTGTGTTCTATTTCCAGGTGTTCGTAATTGTATAGTATTTAAAATATAAACGATTAAACAACATTCAGATGTTCGAATTCATTTTGTTAGCTGTCTAACTCTACTTGATGTGCTCCTTGATCTTCTTCATTAAGTCGTCGGCCTCGTCGCCGGTCTTTACGCGCAGCAACAGCGATGCGGCCTTGGTGTCCTCCGGCGTGGGCACGCAGAGCATCATCACGTTGTTCTTGCCCATGCGCTGGCAGGGTATTCCCTCGCTCAGAATAAGGTTGACCAGGATGTTGCCCAGATTGGTGTCGGCGCGCACTAGCAGTTGAGTCTTCTCCGAGTCCTTGACTGGTTTCAAGTACAACGTGCCCACGCCGCGGTCGCCATAGTCATTGTCTTTCTTAATGTATACCTTACACCGTTTCGAGTATACAGCATCATCTTCTACGACCTGTTTAGAGACAAGGGTTGAGTTACCTTCCATTAACTAAAGTATTTTGTAATCATTCACCTGTTTGAACTCGACTTTTGGCGGCTTGTCCTCTTCATCCTCCGCT
The DNA here is from genome assembly GCA_035046095.1 of Drosophila pseudotakahashii. Lineage (NCBI taxonomy): Eukaryota > Metazoa > Arthropoda > Insecta > Diptera > Drosophilidae > Drosophila > Drosophila pseudotakahashii. The sequence continues at coordinate 1,543,523 of JAWNOE010000247.1, read as the reverse complement.
TCTTCGCTGACTGCGGCTGCTGCTGGCGGCTGAATGTTTCCGAAGGAGAAGGGCTTAGCACTGGTGAAGGAGAATCCCTTTACGGCATCTCCTCCTCCATCAGGTGCTTTCCCGAAACCGGCGAACAACGAGGTGCTTGGCTTGTCATCGCTGCTGCTCTTTAGTCCGAAGCTAAAGCCATTAGTTTTCGGTGGCGAGAATACAGGCTCGTCCTTCTTGGTAGCAGTATCCTTTGCTCCGAAACTGAAAATGCTTGGTTTAGGGGCATCTTCGGCCTTGGCTTCTCCAAGTGGCTTTGGTGGCAAAGTGAAGATACTGGCGGAAGTCGACACCGGAGCACTGGAAGCTGCCGTGCTGCCAAAGGAGAATTGCGGTGTCGTGGACGTGGTGGTTGTTCCGCCACTGGTTACAGTACAATTGGGCTTCTTGGCCAAAGGCGATGTGGTGCCGCCTATGGGGGTGCTCGGCTTTCCAAAGGAAAACGTGGAGGTCGGCTTTGATGGCGACGTTGCACTGGGCACGACTGCAGCTGGCACTCCAAAACTGGGCTGTGTTGCTGTGGCCTTCGTGGCATTTGTTCTGGCGTTCTCCTCGTCCTGCAACTCCTTTAGGTGCTTCTCGTAGTTCTTGAACACTGGCGTTAGAATGCAATAGGGACTCTTGTCCATGTGCTCCTGCAGGAACTTCATAACAGCCTTGTTCAACTCGGCCACGCTTTCACGGTACTCGGAGGTCTCCAAGGTGGTGGAAGTGGAGCTGACTGGCTTGCTGCTGCTGGCCACCGGCAACTTGGCCTCGGTGCTCTCCTTTTTGGGCACTGATATGTTGCCAAAAATCGAGGTGGACGGCTTGGCGCCATCGGTGGTACTTGTTGATTCCTTGGCCGGAGAAGGGGTCGGACCCGTGCTGCTGATGCTGGGGGTGCCGAAAATGCTGGAGCTGGCCGGCTTATCGGCCGTACTGGTGCTGAGCCCGAAGGAGAATGAGGGCTTCGCTGGCTCGCTGGTGGAGGCCTTAGTAGTGGTGGCGGCTGAAGCCGGCAGATTGGCCAGGAAGGAGAAAGGCGAGCCCGCCGCTGCGCTTACAGCCGGCTTTCCGAAACCTGAAAGCAAACCAGGGGTGAGCAAAGCCCTCAAACCTAGAAGGGATCAAAAACCCACCGGAGAATCCGCTAAACACGCTCTTGGGCTCCGACGGTGTTTCTTCGGGGCCATCCTCGCCAGGGGCGGACGATCCACCGGCAATCTTGCGGCGCGCCTTCTTGATAACGCGTGTCTTGAGCTCCTGCTCGCTGGCCGTGCGGAAGGTGCCGCGCTCCTCGGGCTCCTCCTCCTGGTCCCAGTTGTCGTGGTTCAGGTTCGAGGTGGCCTGTCGCTTGCCAGCCATCTTAATGGTATTATTCAATTTCAAAGCGAATGCCAATGAAAAGCAGAAAAACGAACGAAATCCACACCGCGTTGCTGCTAGCCGATAAGTGTTATCGAGCACTCTGTTGTCGAGCGCAGTAATGAGTTGGCTGGCGATAGCCGATAGCTGTGTGGCGTCTATCGATAGGACAACAACAACACCCACTGTACGCAGCGAGACGCCAGCAGCACAAAATCGCAATAAAACAAAAGTATTAAATCACGCCTAAAGTTAGCTCGACTATGTCCAGTGCCGCGCGTCCCAGTCCGAGTCGAGTGCCTTGCTGATCCTGCCATGATTCGCGCGATTTCTGGACCCGCCGCCCGGGCTCTGCGCACTTCCCCCAGAATCGAAAAGCAGCCAGCGTTAATTGTGCAGCAGTACGAGTGATTGAGTGTGCCAGTACCCAAAACGCAGAAAAGCGAAAAGCAAATCCAAATCGCGAGAGGATGATGAGAACGCCAGTGCGTGGATATATGGATATAGAAATAGTTACAGTGCCAGGGAAAGTGCGACGAGCGACAACACAAATCGGGAGTGAACAAAGGCGTAAAAACACGTACAGTGCATAGAGATAGAGGCGTTATCCTGGTTTCTCAGCTATTCGCCGTCCCTCTCCCACTTTTGCCTGCTCCCGTGCCACGGCCTTGGGCCTGAGCTGGTGTGCGTGCGAATCGCGTGCGTGTGCGTGAGTGTGGTGCCGTGTGCGTGTGAGTGAGGGATACGTGTACATCAGGACATCGGGATAGGATATCCTGAGCAAAATGCCGCCATCCCTGATTGCCGTGTCCGAGTTCGTGGAGGAGACGCGCTCCGACTACAGCTCGCCCACCACCTCCACCTTCGCCTCCCGGATGCCCGACTGTCGCCACACGATTGGCGTTCTGGAAGAGGTGAGTGTGTCGTCCGAGGGATCACAGTTATCCCTTAGGTAGCTAGGATCTATATCGAACCATCTGCCCATTCCTTTGAACACAATCAAAACAATAGTTCAAGGTGGTTGATATTACAGGTGTGTTCCGGGAATCCCATTCGCAGCTGTGCGTTTCCAGTATTTCTATGCAGTTCACTTTTGAAATTGTTCAGCAATTAAGAAATCAATTCAAATCTTACATACGCCTGATCCGGGGTTTTCCACTTACTAATACTTTCTGAGAGAAAAATAGTAGCTACTAAGAAAAATGTTTAAGTCGTAAGCAGAATATAAATTCCATCACAAATTCAGCAGTATTACTTACATAGCTTCAAAACCAGAGTATAAATAAATAAATAAAAAATATATCATATAAAATTAAATTGGGCTTAAATAATTGTTATTATTATTTCTAAAAATTAGTGGTGTTATATTTCAAAGACGTTGAACCGATGAATAATTTATTTGTAACGAAAATAATAATTCTCAGATAACTCCCACGAGTCAAACAAATATTCAGATTCAGAACCCTTTTGCAGATATGTATGTATGTATGAAGAATAAAAAAATGTGTCCCTTGCTGATGATAAGTCTTATTTTAGTACAAAGAAAGTTATTCCCCCGCTATTCTACGAAGTATGGCTAAATATCTTTTTCCGATAACTATAAGATTTGAGTAAGAACTTTGGTAATACAAACCAAAAATCAAGTTCGTAATTTCTGCATGCTTAAAGGAATTTGTTGGAATTCCGTGAAAGGGAAAACCGGAGCATGACTAGATATATAGTCGTGTAATACTGCAGTAAGCATGGTAGACGACGGACCCCCGCAAAACGATGATGATTATTATTTGCACAGGGGGAAGTAGCAAAAAGATTTGTAAATTGGCGCGGCGCCAAAATGAGCCACCGCCTGTTATTTTAACGTGGTCTCTCTCACCAGCTTTCGCTCTCTCTCCCTCTCTTTCAATTTCCCCGCAAGGTGGTTTTTCTCGATTCCATATAAATAGTATTATGAAAATACAAAGTGCATTCCTGGCTATATCAATGCAGATGAAGCTAGGGGAACTGGGTGCCGAAGTGGGAGTGGTTGCCACATGAGCATGCTGCAATTTCTATATTTACTCTAGGCAGCTGTTGTGATGTCGCTTCATATAAGTACACATATACAATACGCACACCCCGTCCGCCCTCTGATAAAGCTAAGCACACAAAGAATATTGTACGGCCGGAAAAAGGCGTGTGATAAGGAAAGCGAAACAGAGAGCCAAAGCTAATTCCGTACGGACACTTAGTCAGTTGGGGATATCGCCCACAGAAAAAACGCCGACTGCCTAAGTGGAAAATTCATTCATTTTGTCATTGGAACAGATTCTAGAGTGGCCCGATTGTGCAATATATACATTTATTTATGTATAATGCTCCAATTCCCCCGGCGAATGCAGCGCCCAGCTAGACAAAATTAGACGATTTATTGGTCACGTCATTCCCACTTTTTCCGGGAACTCTGGTCCGCCTTCTTGGACACCACATCAAACATTTAATATTTAATTTCGCTGATGGATTTTTGGTGTAGCCCAAGCAGCCCAATGACCTCCATTCAGCCAGTTAAATGAATTTTATTTCATTTTTTTTTTCAGCCCGTCTCTCCCATTGCGTGTTTATTATATTTGGAGCAGCTGTAAAACTGTCTAAAATGAAATTTAATTTGGTTCAGCCAAGAGTTTCTCTGTGCGCCATTCATTTGGCCGCTTCTATAACAAAGTGTTGCGGTTTTAGCCTTCTTCTGGGGCTTTGACTTATTATAAATTAGCATCTTTTGTTATCAAAACAGCTAACTGGGCAAGTCAGCGTCGTCAAGAGAGCGAAACAAGTTGACGAATATTGTTAGCTGGTTTTTGTTTTCGTTCTAGGCGTGTTGTTTGCATTCCCAGTAATTTGCTCAACCTCTGCCCATGACTAATCTTCTCCAGCCGTTTGCCAGGGGTTCGTTTGTCCCCCAGATGTTTGCCACTATCGCCTAGTATCGAATTGCAATCGCAAATAGTCGGGTTTCCCTGGAGCTGGCTCTTTCCCGAATCGCTTGTAAATTATTTTCAGCACATAACATTTAATCTAATCTCGGGAATTTATTGGGCAGTTTGTTTGCCCGTAGCTCATATTTCAATTTCAACTGAAATGTAAGCGATCTCTATGTGATTCCCTGGCGAATTCGGGATCCCTCGGCCCCTTTTTACTTGGCGGCTAATTCAATTTTCTATACAACATTTCGAATTGAAAGCAATTGGGGAGAGTCAATGGGTCAATGGGGGAAACGAACTCTTTTTCTCATTTACTTAAGAATTGGATTGAAATAATGTTTATGTGGTTCCGGTATTTGTTTATTGAAAAACTTCAGCCACATAAAACATTCATGCAGGAAAAGGGGGCGTGTTTATGGGGGGGGAAAGTGCCTGAAATCTTTTTCACTTGCTGTCTTAATTGGTGCATGCGACTGCATTTGAAATGGGGCTTGTTCGGTTATTAAGTTTAATAATAGAAGTGACCTTGTCGTACATTTTCAATTAGCTAGTGCCATAAAATGTGGGGGAACATCGAAGGGGTTGGTCAACCTACCAGGCGGACTGAATACCTAATGCCGATATTGACGCAATTTCAATCTGGGAATATATTGTTCATTCGGCGTCCATCCAAGGCGTTTCCTCTATTTTGTCTTCCCATTTTTGGCTGAGCTTGGGAATGCATTGTGGCTGCTCCTTTACAACACAGAAGGTGCCGCCTACTCATTAAATACTAAATTGAATTTTGATACTTGAAAAATAATTAAAATTCTTTAACCTATGCATTTTTGATACAGATAAGAATTTAAGAATATTTTAAACATTATAGTTATAACTAACTTTTGCTTCTCCTTTTTGAAGTGATCATATCTTTAACTAACTGCTCTTCTATCTTACAGCGATTGGAATTTGATCGGGAGGGTCTAACGAAGCTTAAAAAGGCGGTCAAGGCTATCCACAACTCGGGAAACAGTGAGTATGATAACATATATATTGTTTTTTTGCGAATAATCTTTGGTGGTGCCTTTATCTTATAGCCCATGTGGACAATGAGATGTTTATGGTGCGCGCCTTGGAGCGGCTGGGCGGCAAGGTCATCGAACAGGATGAGCCGGACATTGGTGCCGCGTTCCTTAAGTTCAGCGTTGTCACCAAGGAGCTCAGTGCGCTGATGAAGACACTGGTAGATATCACTTTCTTGCGCCCATTACGGCGATATCTGTATGCTAACTTGTTTACCCAACCAAATAGATGCAAAACATCAACAACATTGTGATGTTTCCGGTGGACTCAATGCTGAAGAGCGAACTGCGGGGCGTCAAGGGCGACATGAAGCGGCCGTTCGACAAGGCGGCCAAGGACTACGAGGCAAAGTTCATCAAGATCGAGAAGGAGAAGAAGGCGCAGGCCAAGGAGGCGGGCATGGTGCGCACCGAGATTGACGCAGCCGTGGTGGCCGAGGAAATGGAGAAGGAGCGCCGTCTCTATCAGCTGCAGACCTGCGAGTATCTGCTGAAGTACAAGGACATCAAGACCAAGACGGGCATCGAGCTGTTGCAGCACCTTATTGAGTATTATCACGCGCTGAGCAAGTGAGTGTATAAATACAGTGAGCCAAAGCCGATCTATTGTACTAACATGTTGACCCCCATCCATACAGCTACTTCAAGGACGGCCTGCAGACGATCGAGCACTTCGGCACCTACATCGGCGATCTCAGCGAGAAACTACATGAGATTAAGCAGAAGCAGGACGAGGATCGTCGCAGCTTACTGGATTTGCGAACAGTTTTGCGCAGCACTCCAGATTTTGAGCGAGTGGACAATGTGCCGTCGTCGGAGAGCCGGAGTGGGGGAGCTGGTTACTCCCTCCACCAGTTGCAGGGCGACAAGCACCACGGCGTAACCCGACAGGGCCATCTGCTCAAGAAGAGCGAGGGCAAGGTGCGTCGCGTGTGGCAGAAACGACGTTGCCGGGTCACAAGCGACGGTTTCCTCGACATATTCCATGCGGATGAGTCCAAGCCGCCAACGCGCGTCAATCTGCTCACCTGCCAGATCAAGCCGGTTCCGGATGACAAGCGTGGCTTTGATCTGATTAGCTGTAAGTGAAATTTGTGGCCTTTTCTCAGTCATAATCTCATGATGCACCCCATTTTTATGTTCGCAGACAATCGTCCGTATCACTTTCAGGCTGAGGATGAGGGCGACCAGAAGGCCTGGATGGCCGTGCTGGTGAACTGCAAAGAGAAGGCGCTGACCAAGGCCTTCCAGCACGCCAATCCACAGATGAGTCCCAGTCTGGTGGAGCTGCAGAAGACTGTGATCCGCTACGTGCAGCTTCTGCCAGGAAACGATCGGTGCTGTGACTGTGGATCGCGGAACGATGTGACCTGGATTAGCCTGAACTTTGGCATTCTGGTGTGCATCCAGTGCTCTGGTGTGCATCGCGACCTGGGCGTGCACCACTCGCGCATCCAGAGTCTTACGCTGGACAACCTGACCACGGCCAACCTGCTAATCGCTCGTGCCATGGGCAACAGCACACTGAACGACATTATGGAGGCCAAGCTGGGAAGGGGCAAGCTCCAGCACGAGAGCAGCATGTAAGTTTAACTAGGATTTGTATGCGATTGTGTGTAAATGCTAAATTCTTTGTTTTCAGGGAGGAGCGCTACGACTTCATTCGCGCCAAGTATGTGGCCAAGCGCTATGTGATGCGCACATGCGCGGATGACAACGACTTGCGGTGCGATTTGGAGCAGGCGGTGGTCAATGCGGACATGAGTCAGCTGCTCCAGGTGTGGGCGGAAGGAGCGGATCTCACTTGCTGTCTGCCCAGCTCTGATGCCGGCGAGACGGCACTCCATCTTGCCGTGCTGCGCGAGATGGGTTCTACGCTGCACATAGTCGATTTTCTCATCCAAAATATGCCGCCCAAGGGTCTCAACAAAGCCACCAATCCGGCTGGCCTGCTGGACGTGACCGGAAAGAATACGGCTCTGCATCTGTGTGCACTTCACGATCGCAGGGAGTGCATGAAGCTCTTGCTCCGCTCCGGGGCGGACTACGAGCTTAAGAACTCTCAGAACAAGACAGCGCTGGATATTGCCAAAGAGATGGGACATAATAGCTGCAGGGAGCTTGTAAGACTCATCGAACAAGTCCACGCGTATAAATACCAATCCATTTATGATATCTTGCAGATTGAATGTGCCATTAAGCGGGAGAAGAGCGCCTTCGACCACATAAACACTGACTGGAATCTGCCCAATGAGGATGGTTCAACGGATTTCAGTGACGATGAGACGGTCATCGATGAGCGCGTATGTTATGCTTATAGTTCAATCGAAATCTATGCTGATGCCTGTTTGGTTTGCTTGCAGAAATCCCGTTCGCGTCCCCCCAGTTTTGCTGGCGGGGACTCGCCCATTCTGCGCTCACGTTCCTCCACTTGCGACTCCATTCAGTCCAGTTCTAGTCCAATCGCCAACTGTCCGAGCCGCCAATTCACTCTGCCCTCCGGTCTGCCCAGCTATACACATTCGGCGGGCACTTCACCCAAGCAGCACATCAGCGTCGGTCAGTACCTGGGCAGTGCCACCAATGTGGGAGGCGGCGGTGCCGGGAACGGCGGCTCCAGTCCCAGTTCCGCCTCCAGCCAGAGCGTCCGCGCGGCGAGAAATAGCCTGAACATGCAAAGTGATCTTGGAGGCAATGTGGTGGGAGCACGGAAGTCCACGTCCACGGCCAATATGAACTCCCTGAAGAAACGAACGGCCCCGGCACCGCCGCCCGGGACACTGGGCAGCGCTTCGTCCAGCTCATTCTACGGCACTCTGCCTCATCCGCCACGACACTCGCAAAACTTCGATGCCAGCGACATTCGCGCCATTAATCACAAGAACCAGTCGCTGGACGTGGCGTACGGCACGTTGCCGCACCTTCGGAGCGTGGAAAGCAGCCCTCGGGGCGGCGGAGGGTACGGGTATGGAGTGTCTCAGGATCCCGGAGGATCGGGCAACGGAAGCCACAACAGTCTCATGCCCGCCATGACGACCTTTGGCCATAAGCGTTCACCCAGCGGTGAGTCGCTGAACAGAAATATCCATTTAGCGGGCGCCAAGCTGGTCCTTCCGCCCACT